>CP139501.1:95555155-96155155 GCA_021014915.2 Artemisia tridentata subsp. tridentata
AGTCAAGTCATGTCTCATATGTCTAGCTTTCAACAAAGGTAGTCTAGTCTTCGAGTTTTAAGGGCAATACCTCAGGCTCAGGTACGCTTTCTTAAAACACCCTTTGTTAGTAGAAATGCTAAGCATATAGTGTATTTAGAATCTAACATGGTAGGCACTATAACACAGAAACTAAATTCACATCTCATCATGACAAACTCAACTTGTCCAGAAATGTACAATGATCGTTCAAAGATCATGCGTGACAAGTATGAGATGAGCAATGATGAGTGAATCAAGTTTCTTCCCTAGCCCGTATATAATACTACCTGAAGAAAGTATCCCCATAAACTTAAGTATACTATATGTATAAGATACATAGCTTAGAAAAATATTAATTAACATTAACGCCCATATCCGCAAAAACGAATCTCACAAGAGACGATGAAGGTGAGTGCGCGGATATCACTAGGTTAGGGGCATGATAGGTAAATTGGTTTACCTAATGGCAAGTAGGCCCGTCATCATGTCTAGTGTCTGGCTTTGTGCCCACTTGTAAGAAGGATCCTAAAACTTCTTACCTTAAAGTGTTTGATGTATCTTCCGATGCATTAATGACACTATACACTTGAGATCATGATATCTCAAGGGGATTGATGTAGAAATTGTTGTCTATATCAACCATGATAATGGGGGAGATAATGTGGATTAAAAAAGTAAGTAATGTTTGCACCTTCATAGGTGATTGTCAAATTTCTTGATTCTTCAAGAACAAACAACTCTTGCTATCTCCACAACCGAAGCCGAATACGTAAGCGCCGGAAAGGCATGAAAACAAGCACTATGGATGAGACAAGCTCCAATCAAATGAGACGTCCATCCCAACAACACTCATGTGAAAAAGTAACAACCGAGATGCAAATAGACTTGACCGAGAACCCTGTGGTTTGCTCATGAATGAAGCTCATCAAAGTACGTCATCTCCTCCGTCACGACAATGTCCAAAAAGGAATATTTTCTTTGGAAAAGTTTTCCTCTAAGGACAACATCGTTGATATTCTAACCAATACATCCTTCACATCCCGCTCATGACTATTTGAATACTTCTTTGGAAGTATTGAAGTCATCCTTCATATCTCATCTCATGACTTTGTAAATATTTCACTAGAAATATTAAAGTCATTTCTTGCGTCTCGTCTCATGACTTCCTAAGTCATCATTTTCATCCCACTCATGACTATTTCAATATTTCACTGGAAATATTAAAGTCATCTTTTACGTCCTATCGCGTGACTTGCTCAATATTTCATGGGAAATATTAAGTCACTTCTCTCTTATCGCCCCATGACTATTAAGTCACTCTTCCCACCCATCTCATGACTTTTAGATATTCTAAGTCATTCCCTACATCTCGTCTCATGACTCCTAGATATTTCATTGCAAATATTAAGTCATTCCTTACGTCTCGTATCCCGACTAATTAAATATTTCGTTGGAAATATTGTAGTCATTCTCCTAATCCCGACTCATGACTTCTATTTATTTCACGAGAAATATTAAAAGTCAATCCTCATTTTCATCCAAAGACAACTTAGGCAATTTCCTTGGAAATACTAAGGTCATTCCTTGTCATCTCGCCTAATCCTTTTCGTCAAAGAGTTTATTAGGTATAAACTTTTTCCCCGCGTCAAAAAGTATTACTAAATAAGTAAGATTAATCAGTCAAGAGTCGAAACAGAACAAAATGGGCCTTACATACCCACGACTCCACTAAAGTGGCACGGCACCATTAATGTTTAGTGGTACCGTGTATCTGAGAAAATGCCCGTTTTTCTTCCACTTTCCTCTGCACACTCATTTCAAACAAACAAACTCATTCCCTCCTGCTGTCACAAACCGAACCCACAACCAAAATCCCATTACATACTTGCTAATCAAGTTCAAGGCATTGGAATCAACAAATCCTAATCAATTCAACACAAATTGTAAGTCAATTATCTTTAATTTCTTTTCAATTTGAGTCTAGGGTTTGTTCATATGCATAAATTCGAATTGGGGATTTTCAATTTTTGATGAACTTTTGTAAGATTAGGACTAGGATTAGACAATGTAGTACTTACATGATTTCCTAAACCTAGGATTTTCATAAACCCACTTATATTGCATAATCTAGTCCGAATTTTCCTATTTAAATTGGATTAAGATTAATTATTTTCAATGGAATCATGTCTAGGATGATTAAAGATGGATTAGGAATGATTAACTTTGAGGCTTTTCAATTTTTAGATTTTTGGCGCCGCATTGAGCTGTTTGCCAAACACCCCAATTCCATTCTTTTCGAAAAAGTTCACGAGTCTAGGATCATGAAACATTTTTTTCGTGCATTGTTGATGCAAATTAAAAACGTTTTGGGCATGCATACATGAACTCTCAAATATGGATCGACCTACATAATTAATATGTATTATTCGACATATTTGATTGAGCAAAAGTGAAGTTAGGAGTGTTTGGGTAATCTCATTAGGTTTATTTTAGAGTCGAGATTACCGCACCTCCACATCGTTTGCATTTAGGCACACACACACACTCAAAATGTGATCACTAAAATGCAACAAATTAACTTGCAAAATATTATATTTTTGTAGGTGAAAATGCCTCATATTGATTACAAAGATACCAAACCTTACATCCTTCGTCTTGTAGACGATCCAAACATTCCCATTGAGCAAAAAGCTCATCTTGCCAAAGTTCAAGATCGATATATACACGAAGGTCGTGTAGTCGATGCTCATTACGTTCTCTTGGATAACATCCAAGTTTGCTTCCCTACCATTGACTTTGATTGTTTGTACCAAATAAACGATCAAATTTGTCCTCGTTTTGTCCTCGAATTCTATAGTCGAGTCCGCACCTTCAATGATCTTGAAGGTAATGTCTTCCTTGATTTTTGGATCCAAAACCAAAACATCATGTTGTCCGTCTCCGAGATTGGTGACATTCTTGGTGTTCCTTCGTATGGTCAGTGTGCATACACTGAAGACCATTCCTTAGAGTCACTTCACTATAATTAATCTCGAAAGTCATGGTACTTATCGTACCAAAATCCCCGACCTTGAAACCATCAAACAAGTCATCCAAACTCCTCGAGTCACCCACACGTATAAAAAATGTGATCGTTCCATTGTCTATCTTGACCCCAACAAAATCTATCTCAAAGAACTCCTTCCCGACCTTAGAAGTTGGGAACTTCTTCTTCGTGAGAACGTGTTGAGCCTTGCAGGCAATCGTGATCACATTTCGGCGTGCCTCACCCACATGCTCTATTGTCTTAGTATCGAGGAACCTTATAACCTCGCATACTACATGGTCAAAAGGATGGCCAATATTCATAGTCGTTCCGATAAGTTCATGCCATATGGTATGTTGCTTACTCGTCTCTTCCATTGGGTCATGGAAAATTTCCCTGATCTCAATAATGTCGACTATGTCCTAGTCAATCTGGTCATGAAACCACTTGGTGGACCACAACGTCGCACAAAGAAACATAAGGACAAAGGGTCCAAACGTGGTCGTAAATCCACTTCCGATATCCCTCTTTCTTCTTCCTCATTTGGTCATGAATCATCTTCTCAACCTATGGATGAGGACGATGATGAGGTGAATGAAGAAGGAACGTCTCGTCCTAAAACTCCCTCACCCGACACCTACTTTCGTAACCTTAACACCTCATCGTTCACACAAACATCCGATATTGAATTCGGACAAACCAACTTATCCACGATGATGAGAAGGCAAACAACCATTTACAATCGACAAGTATCGATGCATGAGCAAACAATCGGGGGGTTCAAGTCCATTGGCAAGGCAATAAAAGGACTCGGGAACAAGATAGAGAAGATGGGGAAGAGAAGAGACTAGATAGGATTAGCTTAAATAGTAATACTAACTTAAGTATTATTAAGCTATTAAAAATAAGGTCATGGCAATGTCCACTTGACATAAACTAACTTGAAACGTCTTAACATTTCCTACTTGAAATTGGTTACTTTTATTAGTTAATCAATCTTGATATTTTATGAGCTTTGCTTAGTTCATACATTTTTTTATTGCATGCACTAGATGATAAAAATGCTTGAAATTATGCATGCTCACTAGTTGCCTAAACTTAGAAGATCACATGATAATTTTAGTTGCTAGTTTAGACTAGTGTTAGGAAATTTATGTGATTTTTCTTTAGTAGATTGAGGCTTTGAGATTTGCAGAAAATGGATTCCCCATAATTTCCCCATTTAGGCAGCCTAGAACCTACAGACCTGGAAAAAGGGTCAACTGGAGGCCACGGCTCCACTAAATAGGGGACAGCTCCACTAAATTTAGTGGTGCCGTGGTGCCTTTAGTGGTACCGTGACCTGGGAAGACGAATTTAACTGTTCTCTTCCACTTTTTGACTTTCTTTTTCCTGAAAATCTGCAAACATAACCTGATTCCCATACACCCAAATCCCCAAATCCAACATCCCATCCAACTTTGCATGTTTTGATTTTGCTATATAAGCTAACATCATATATTGCCATCCTTACCACTATCAAACTCACTATACAACTATCATATCTTCCACCATTGCTACCACTTCACACAAAGCCAAGAAACCAAGACTTAACATCAAACCAACAAATGAAAACACTCTTATTGATCAATGGATCAAAAGTGTTCACACACCACAAGCCTCAACCAAACCAACCACCAAAGAGATAACTTTCATTGATCTCACCTTGGATGATGAAGATGATCTACACACACCCATAAACTCAACCAAATCAACATCTTCCATATCTACACCCAAGCTTCATCCAAGGCAACCTTAACCAAACCAACATCTTCATCCTCAACCACCATTAGAACCAACACACCTTTAACCTTCACCCAATCACCATCACCATCACCATCACCACAACCTTTGGCTTTAGTGTACATGAATTTGGGTTTAGTCACTGATGGTTAGGACTTTTCTTTCAGTGAACCTGATTGTTAAGACTTGGGTTTAGTCACTGATGGTTCTAGTGTTTAGGAATTTGGGTTTAATTCCTGAGGTTCAAAGGTTCAGGAACTTGGGTCTAGTTCCTGAGGACCAAGAATTCAGGAACTTGGGTTTAATTCCTGAGGATTAAGGGTTCAGGAACTTGGGTTTAGTTCCTTAAGTTCAATGACTGTCACAACTCGTAATTTCAGGTCATTTTCCAAACCTTGACAATTTACTATTCATGAGTTACTATTCATCATTTCACTATTCATCATTTTTGAAGTCAGATTGAGACTTTGAGAAGTCGTCAAAATATTTACTATTCATGTGACACTATTCATCCCCGGAGGGGAATCACTATTCATGGGCATCATTCATCATGTCGTAAACTTGGTTTACGGGTATTCAAATGCGCGTAACCAGTTAGGTTTAGCTGCGTATTCATGCATCATCAGTGAAGGCACATCATACAGACTAGAGTAGTCTGCATATCATCAGTAACATTATTATCATATCAGTTCATGCATGGGTTTGTGTGATTTTCATTAACGTAAGCTTAATTGTTTAATTAACGTTACCACTCAGTCATTTCTACTAACATTATACCCAATACTCCCGACAATGATCCTAATACATTTTCAAGCTAATTTTAATGATATAGAGATTATATTATTACTTTACCCGGTGTTTTTAAACCAATCGCTATATTTTTCGTTTGACGCTTATAACTCCGTCGGTTTACGAAATTTCAATCCGAATATCATTCTAACACCCGATTCTTGCAAGGAACATGATTTTACAATTTTTACAACTTCGTCGTATCTCATTTCACCTCGTCACGAGTTATTTCTAGTTAACTCGGTACCCGATAACACTCAATGTATACACTAAACTAGCTAACTCTTAAATAAATGGGAGACACAAGCTTTAATTACATCAAATCCTTCCAAATTACCCCATGTGTGCCGCCCCCCTAAACCACCCCAAATTCTAACTTCACTTGATTGTTAAGTACATGCATTAAATGAATTTTTGGTGATTTAATTCCAACTCCACTAACACCAACACATACACATAAACCAACTAGCAAAAAGAAAGATCAAAACCCTCCCATCCCATCTTCCCCATTCGGCCAAGACCAAGAACACCACCAAAATCCATAAATTTTTGAAGTTCAAGTCATAATCACACTCCATTTATCTTCCTAGTTATGATTTTGTGATTAAATCTCAAGTTTCTTACTCATTTCTTACCAAAACTCATCAAATCATCAAGTAAGTTTCAAGAACACATTTTGATCATCTTATACTTTCATTTGATTCATATGCTTATGTATTTTTAAGTTATATTAGTTATTCATGCAAGTTATTTATGTTTTACATACCACTTTTGAACATAAACTATCTTAATCACTAGATCTATAAGTTTCACTAATGATCTCATGAAATCCACCAAGGTTGGTGATGTTTAGGACCCCATGACACCCTAAGAAGGTGTATGGTAGGATTTGCGAACTTGTGGAGTTGATTTGAGTTAGTATGATCAAGTTTAGAACCAAGGAAATGAATTTTTAACAATCTAAAATAGGTTCTGTCCAAAAACGTGTAAACTGGAAAACTCAGTAACTTTTGGTATATTTTGGCCTTCATATTCAGAAATTTCTTTCAAAAACGAAACCGTGGCCGCAAGAATCACTAAAAACCGACTTATAACGAAGGAGATATGATTTTTCAAAATTAGACGACGAAAACTAATTTTCTGAAAATTTAATTTGCTATCGCCGAGATTCAAAGGACAAAACGAGGCATTAGACATGATCTAGACGACCCGACCTACTGAGATTATGTTATTTCATGTTTATACGAAGCCGTGGATGTAAAGAACGTAGAAAACGAGCTTGTAACGGCCGAGTTATTCACGTTTGAAGCCCGACGTACCATGTTTTTTTTGACAGCCAATATTAGAAAGTGTTTTAAGTATAAAACCTAGTGTTTTTGCGAAACGTAACATTGATAGCCGATTTTCTAATTGATCGAGGCGTGTACAATCAAAGGTTAAATAAAACGACAATTATACATTGTTACAAGGTTTTCAAAAACGTCGAGTTTGATCAACTAACACATAACGTGCAATATTTCGCGACTAGTTCCACGAAGCCATTTTGGACATATTTTCACAAGTTAAGGAAAATATTAAATTGCGATGAAAATGCTACATTTTGCCGATAGAACACCAAACGAGGATCGTGGAGTACCGTTTCAACATATTTATACGAAAAGTAGTTTATAACTTAACGAGACGTCAAAAGTGTATTTTTCGTCGATAAACGTTATTTTCAAAACTAACAAGTGGTATCGTTAACATACGTATTTGCATGTGTTGCATTGTATCATTGCTTACATTGGATCACATCATTCATAATAGGTCGCGGTTAGAGACCGAGCTATATTTCAGCATATCCATCATCGTCATTGTTGTTATATCATATCAGGTGAGTTTTCATAGCCCCGTTTTAAATTGTTTATTGATTTCTAAACTCTCGGGGGAGAATACATTGCACCATTTTCATATGCGGACCAAAGTATACAAACTCATTACATTGCTTAAGTTACATCATTGCCCAGATTAAAATCCCCTTTTATTATCATGAACCGTTAATTGTTAGCAAGCGAGAGTGAGTGGATAGATCTATTGAGGGTGACTCCTCCGTTCGGGTTGGTGGCACCAACTGGTCAAACGAACGTATTTCATTTCTGTCATATTAGAGTGATTGGCAAACACTCGATTGGGGCATTTCATTCAGTCTAGCTTCGGGGTCATGAGCTTAGAGCTAATGTATCATTTTTATGTGGCATGGTTTTTTCATTCACTTTATACTTGTGGTATCCGTACAACATTTCATATACATAAACCTATGATCTCACCAACATTTTTGTTGACCATTTTTAGCAATGTATTTTCAGGTAATTAAGGTATCGCATGTTGGCTTGCATATGGACATCATGGAGTCGCGGAGTCGACGCGTCTCACTTTATATTTTATGCACTTATCCATCGTTTGAATTGTATGAACTTGTTTTATGAAAACCTGTTTCACGTTTTGGGACCTAGCTTTGTAACTCTGAATGTTTTTAAATAATTAAACGATGTATTTTCTAAACGACACTTTAGGTCGTTCAATATAACTGCAACTTTGGTGCTATGACCAGTCGTGCCCCTGAATGACTCATTCCGCTGCAAGTCACGAAATTTGGAGGTGTGACAGATTGGTACTAGAGCAAAGGTTATAGCGAACTAGGTTGTCCATTATATCCTAGACTATAACTGCACCATCATAGCATCTCATCATTGTAGCATAAGTGCATATTCATTATATCACATGTAGTGATTGCGATTTCATACATATATCATCTCATCATAACTCACATTATGTAAATGTTTATTTACTTTTATTTCACATATATTGGAACAGTGATGTCTTCGGATTCACACCCTATTGTTATCTCATCGGACTTTGAGTCAGACGATACTTCCTCACTACCCTCCATCATACTAGAATCTGTTACATCATCCCCGATACCCACTATCATTTTGTCATCAGTGGAGCCTACTCCATAGTCTTCACCTGTGATGTCAGAGGCCGAGACAGAACCCTTTGAGGAGGGGGAAGTCGTGCCTACCCCACCACTGTCACCTATGATCCGTTGTGGTCCTAGAGTTGTTCCAGTTATCCAGCCAGGAGAGTTTGTACCCTATGGTCGAGTTTACCGTACATATCCAGGTGGGCCACGCATGAAGCGCACTGCTGCTAAGCGGGTTCATCGTCTCACTGTCAGGTCACCAGCTACATTTGTATCCCTACCACCACCATCATCACTTACTTCATCTCATCCACTCCGTCGCCGCTTGACAGCGAGGAGGAGTGTGGCATTCTGTACACCACCACCATTATCACCCTTACCATCCTTATCATCATTGTCTCCACCATTGCCATCCCTATCCGCACCAGTTCATGTATCCTACTCCTATGTCAGACCTACCGCTTAAGAAGCGGGCACGTCTTGATATTCCATCACCAGATACTTCAGATGCCACAGAGACAGCACCACCCAGCAGATTCGAGGTTGGTGAGAGCTCGAGGGCTTCTGCTGACAGACTGCTTACTACTGCTACATTTGACTCGCGACTAGATCAGCTTCAGGGAGAGATTGGCAGGGCATTAGCTCATCTAGATGAGACTTCAGTGAGCCATATTGAGGCTATTGAGGAGGAGGTCGAGGGATTGATCCAGGGCAGGGTTGCCATTGATGTGTCACACCAGGGTTTAGAGGCTTGTCAGTTGGAGAGTTTAGAGCATATCACACAGCTGAGGCAGGAGATGCCTGAGTTGTTCGACAGGGCGCAGATGTCCCAGGATGAGCATCATCGCCAGGCTGGTGAGTTATCTTCAGTTCAGGCTAGGTTGTCTGCATCAGAGACTAGGGAGACTGATCTCCAGCTTCGAGTTCAGCACCTAGAGGAGATCGTTGTTGCTATGTCTAGGGATCTTCAGAGGATTTTCCGCAGGCTAGATGGAGCACCCGGAGGAGGTGCCTAGTGTTAGACCTTTATCATGTAGCTTGTACATTATTATCCTAGTCCCGGGGCGTGGGACATAGTTTAGAACTTGTTGTCTTTTGCTTGTAGTACAAACAAATATATCAAGTGTGACTCTACTATGCAGGATTTTCGTTGTGCTATTTTATGATATCGGTCTGCATAACCGAAATTTTCATGTATTATATTCATGTGCGTTGTGATTATATTTATGATGTTTCGTTGTGGTTTCATTGTATTTATACATGCTGTGGTTGTATTTATACGTGTTGTGGATGTATATACATGTTGTGGTTGTATATATTGTGCATAATGATCATTTTCTATTGTGGATTCTCATTGTTGTTATCTTTTGTGATTGTGAAGAATTATGCCACCCAAAAGAGCCACTACTGCTATGACTTCAGCTGAGGTCAGAAAGCTTGTTGCCGACAGTATAGAGGTAGCATTGGTTACAGAAAGAGCTGTCGTAGCTGCAGCTGCTGCTGAAGCCACTTCGCGGGCAGAGACCGCAGGAACAAATACCAATGGTACAAATGGACGTAAATGTACGTACAAAGATTTCAAGAGTGGTGATCCGGAAAAATTCAAAGGCACTGAAGGGGCCACTGCCATGATCCGATGGTTTGAAAAGACAAAATCAGTATTCCTTCTATGCAACTGTCCGGAGGACAGCAAAGTAAAGTTTGCTACTAGTACACTCGTTGGGGAAGCTATGTCATGGTGGAATTCGTATGCAAAGCCCATGGGAATGGAGAATGCTCACAAGCTTACATGGGACGAATTCAAGAAGTTGCTGACAAAGAAGTTTTGCCCACGAACAGAAGTGAAAAAGATGGAAACAGAGTTTTATGAGCTAGTGACAGCCGGTAATGATATTGAGACATATATCAGGAGGTTTCAGGAATTGGCAGCATTATGTTCGACAATGGTTCCGGACACTGAGAAGCTATTAGAAAATTTCATTGGAGGATTACCTCACAACATCCGTGGTGATGTGATTTCTTTTGACCCACAAACATTGGATGAGGCAATCAGGATGTCTCAGAAACTCATGGCTCAGATAGTGAAGAAAGAAACTACTTCAAACAACAACAACACCAACAGTAACCGTAACTACAACAACCGTAACTCCAACAACAACTACCGAAACAACAACTATAACAGTAATCGAAACAATTCCAATAACAACAACAACAAAACAAATCGTGATAACAACCGGAGTAGCAATGTTACTCAACCACCACCCAAGAGACAGGAAACTGCAAAGGCCTATGTTGCAGGTCAAACTGAGAAAAGAGGTTACAATGGTACTTTACCCAAGTGCAACAAATGTCAAACCCATCATAACCCTGGTAATTGTCCGAATCCGTGTGGGAACTGTAAGAAGGTTGGTCATTCGACCAGGGATTGCAAGGCTCCGATTGTGGTTGATAATCAGAAGCCCCCAGTAACATGCTTTAGTTGTGGAGAAGTTGGACACTTCAAGAAGGAATGTCCGAAAGGAAAGAATCAGGGAAACAATAACCAAGGTGTGATTGTTCGGTTAAAATAGTCACAAGCTAAACCTCTCACGAATAAAAGTCAACTTGCGACGATTAACACAAAAATCGATTATAATAAACCGGATAAGCGAATACCCGAGTTGTAGTCCCAACGAGGCGTGAAATTGAGAATATCGTTTGAGGTTCAGAATTAAAATGCTTGAAATAACGAAGGTTGATTGGTTACTAATATCTACTTAAAACGAAAATAACGTAACGTAAACCGAAAACTAATAACGAGTAAAAACGTAAAATCTATTAAAAATTAACCCTACGAGTACCAAAATAATTTTTCTACGTCCTAACTGATAAAAGAAAATTTTGAAAAAAGGAATTATATTTTTTTTGACTTTTAAATAATTTTTTATGAATTAAAAACTAAAATAGAGAAATAAAATGTTTAAAAATAGTAAAACTATCTGGAAAATTATGAAACTTTTTCAGTGAATACTTTAAACTATTTTTAAGCTAAGAAAAATAAGAACTTTGAAAAAGCTTAAGCAGATAAGCTGTTATAAGCTGAGACGGCTTATTAAAGCTTATAAAGAAAAAAGGGTTTAAAAGAAATAAGAAAGAAAGGTATAACTGAAAAGGACTCTAGGGCATTTGGTAAGGCTGTGAGTGTGTGAGTCCAAGAACCCAGGTTCGAATCCCTCTCTTGGCCTATTTTTTGTTTTTATTTTATTATTATTATTTTTTTTTTCTTTTTAAAACTCAAAAAGCATTAACAAATAAGCATTTTTGATAAAACAACTTTTCATCAAAAACTTAAAATCAACTCAGAATAAGCAATGTGACTGATCAGATCAGTAAGGAAATAAAGTAAACAAGAAAAAAAAAAAGAAGCAAGTTAAGCTAATGGGCTGCAAGATGGGGGAAAAACAAAAAAAAAATAATTGCAGTCTGCTACTAAATCAGTGTGGACTTGTGCAGACAATTAGAACCAAGGGCTTAATGGACTAAATGATTTGTAGTATTATGACCAAAACTTGGAAACAACTATAAGACTGATTTAGACTCAAAATGAACACCTTAAAAGATCAATTACTAAAATTTACTTAATAAGCATTTAGAAACTGAATTTGATAATGAAATTTGGAAAACTGATTTTTAAGCTATTAAACTATATAAAACCACTTTCAAAACTAAAAAAACTACTTACTATATTAAACAAAAGCTAAACTAATTCAAACTAATGACCAAAAGACCAAAATCAAGCTTATAAGGGCTGCTAAAATTTTCTATTTTTTTCTTCACAGACTCAAAACCACAAAAGGGGTCCTAACTGCTTATCACCTATTGAAAACAACTCATTCAATCCTCAAATAAGCTTGATCTAACTTAAGCTAATGGCACATGAACAGTGATGGGTAATTTCTACCCAGTTTGACCCATGTTGACTTTTCAGTCAAACAACTAAACAAATTATCCTAACTAGCATTAACTCAAATAATAAAGATCAAATAAGCAGATAAAAATTAGAATAAGCTAAATAAGCAGCAATTTACGCAATAAATAAGACATAAGCTGAAAAACAGTAAAATTAAAATTAAAACTTTAAATAAAAACTGACTTTAAATTAAATTTAGAGTAAATTACAATGCTGAATTAAAAAAAATACAAATACCTTAAAATAAAAAGCTAAATTAAACCTGGATAACTACTGCTACCCTATCTTCTATTTATACTAAAAAAATATGAAACCCTAGTTCTGAGTGTGCTTCTGGTGTGAGAGTGTTCCCCTCTATGCCTTTGTGCTTTTTCTTGGACCCTTGGATCTTTTCTTGTTGCCCACATCTTTAATTATTGGCCGTAGATGAGAAGTAGTCCTCGGATTGATGAGGTGGAGGAGGGGACCAAAGACACATCCATGTGATGGTCTTTGGCTGGTAGTGGTGTTGAGAGTGACTGGTTGGGTGGATTAGCTTAATGGCGGGAGTTTAGGGAGGTTACGGATGAGGGAATAGAAGTTAGGGATTTTGACTTTGGGATTTGGGGGTTTGACCCCGGTTTTGTTTAACTACGGGATTGGTTTTGGGCTTTAGGTTAGTGGGCTGTGGTGGGTTGATTTTAAAGGGGTTTATGGATTTATGTTGGATCCGGTTGTAGTTAGAGACTTAGAGTGTTTAGTAATAGGATTTAATTTAGGGACCAAAGGTGTACATGTTGAAATTGTGGGGACCAAAACTGCCATTTCTTCAAAATTTACCAAAGGACAAATATTGTGAAGTAGAAAATAATCCAAGGGCCGTTTGGGATTTTCCGAGCTCGAATTAAATCCAAATAAATAATGTCTTTTTCGACTTCGGTTTTCGGCTCTTTTCCATATCATGCTCAGTTTTGTCCATATTTGCCCCGTTTTCAATCCTTTTGTACGTGCAACACATAAAACACAATCCAATGATATTTGTAACAATATATGGTCCATTTGGGTGTTTTTGGTCGTTTTGTGGGGTTTTTCGGGAATTAAATGATGAGTAAAAGGCCAATCATCAATCCCCCACACTAAGCAATTGCTAGTCCCTAGCAATCCGATCATATAAAGTAATGAAAGGATCAAAATTACCAAGACTATCCCGTTTTGACTTTATTATTAAATGCAAGTAAATTAAAACGAGAACAAACGTAAACATCATGCTTGATTTTCAAAAAAATGGCATCATGGAACGGGAATCACACAAAATGGGTGACTCCGGGGAATTGTAATCGTCATCCTCTTTTTATACTCCCCAACTAAGTCTAAAACCCTTGTGCAAACGTTTTTGTAAAATGCTAACACTACTTATATTAGTAATCTGTGTAAGCCGAGACTTAACTTTTCACTCCCACAATTATTCATAAGTTAGGTGTGTGTGCTTGTTTTCAAAATTTTGACCGTAAAAATCGACATTTATTAGGGTTAAAAAACCGACAATGATATAGAAATTAGAGATTCAAAGGTGAGATCACTCCATGTAGCGACTTTTGATGAAGCGAAAAGTGTACCGCTTTTAAGGGGTCATTTAAGCCTTAAATCGTATTTATTTGATCAAATATTGCCCTAAATCGTTCCTTTTGTCATTTTAGGTACTTTTGAGGAGAAATCTGGAAAAGGAGGCATTTTGGACGTTTTTGGAGCATTAAAGTGAAGAAAACGGCAAAGTCTCAAAAATCGGCTAAAAGTTACTCTTGACGGCGTCAAGATTTACTCTAGACGGCGTCATGCCTTGGCAAGAAAAGTTGGACGTGAAATTTACTCATGACGGGCCAGTGAAAATAGCATGTGAATTCTGACGGCGTCACGCTTTAACTTGATCAAGGGCGTCACGGCTTAAATCATAAGGGGACGGCGTCACGTTCACGAGCTGACGGCGTCAAGCCTTGATAAGCCAGAATGGATTTTGGAAGAGCTAAAGAGGGACGGCGTCAAGAAGGTCATCCGGGAACCCTAAAAGCGGCGAGGTGACGGCGTCACACTCCATAAGGTGACGCCGTCAGATCCAAAAATCTATATATAGTTTTCTAATTTTTTGTCATTAAGAGAGAGCTTAGTGTGTGGAATTTTGGGATAAAACCCTAGGACGAATTCAGCTACTTTTTCAGGGCTTTTTGCCTTGAGATCTTCCATGTTTCATTGAAAGATAAGTTATCAATTAATCATTCAATATGTCTATGTGTTGTTTGATTCTATCTTATTCTTGTCTTTTGTTTAACATGTTAGGCTAAATTTATCTTGTGTTTGCTTAGATCTAATGAAACCTAGCTATTGATTATTGGTTGTTAGTGTGTTATTAGTTGTATTGGATGATTGTTTATCTATGTTAGGCTTAAGAAAACTGGCTAACTTCCTATTCGGTAACTTGCTTGAACGTCTTAAGAAACATGAACCAAATGCGTACTAAAGGTTTTTATGGTTGTATTTAATGCACAAGCGAATTCTAGTGATCCCATGTTAGGAGCTTCCTAGCCGGCTCGACATAGGAGTGAAGTAGGAGCTTGTAGAGTTGGGGAAGTAAGTACGCCACCCCACGAATGGTATTAAGGAATACACCCGTCATCCACGCGACTAATACACACTAATTAACCGGTAAAAGATAGTTAGGGAGTAAGGAAATCTAAGTAAACACATTTCTCTACACATAAGTTTCTCACCACATTTTATTTTCAGTTATTTATTTTATTTGCATTCGTAGTAAATTGGGTTAGTTGACTAGCAACTAATTCCGCCCACTCCTTCAAACCCGAGATTTTACTTGCTTTCATAAAATTATAAAAACATAAAAAAAGAATCTTCCTCAACCCTTAGACCTAATTAGAGTAGCCTTTCACACCTAACGAACACTATTCCCTGTGGAGAACGATCAATCCCCCGTACTTACCACTACACTATACTACATCGGTCAGGTACACTGCCTGGTGGGGTTGTAAGCCTCTTGAGATCCCTCGAGAGGTAAAACCTGTTGTAAGGTTACAAAACCACGCAATCAAGTTTTTGGCGCCGTTGCCGGGAATAGTTATTGTTTAGGTTGAATTTTTATTTCTATTAGGTCTACTCACTAGATTCCTTTCTAGTGAGATTTTTATTTTATTTTTCTAGGTTTTCTTTAGTCTATCTATTTTCTTCGTGTCTTTGTTCGTAACCATTACCGTCCGACATCATGGAAGATGGTAATATCCTTAACCCCCACAACCCACCACCACAACAACCACCACCACCTCCTAGAGCCCGTACTTTAGGAGAGTATTCCCGTCCTAGCCACCATGGCTATCGAAACACCATTGAGCTCACTCAAGGAGCCAATATCACACCCTTGCGATCCGACACCATCCGGTTGGTGCAAAGCGGATGCGCATTCCATGGACTTCGTTCTGAAGATCCTAATCAACATCTCAAGGACTTTCTTAAAATCGTTGATTCTATAGACCTTGATGTTGCCACTCGAGAGACGACCCGATTGCGTCTCTTTCAATTCTCTCTGCGGGACCAAGCTAGTCAGTGGCTAGAACGTCAACCCGCAGGATCCATCACCTCTTGGGATGATCTCACCACTCGTTTCCTTGCTCAGTTTTTCCCACCGGGAAGAACTACCAAGCTAAGGAATGATATCTTGATGTTCCAACAACGTCAAGGCGAAACTCTCTACGAGGCATGGACTCGATTCAAGGACTTACTCCAAAAAGTCCCTCACCATGGCATAGAACTTTGGCTCCAAGTCCAAATCTTCTATGATCATATCAATCTCTCCACGAGGCAAACCATTGACCAATCGGCCGGTGGCAAGCTACGTGATCTAAGTGCGGAACAATCATGGGCTCTCCTAGAGGATCTTGCTCTTTATGACAACGAAAGTTGGAGTGATCCCCGTGATTTGAATAAAACGGTCAAGGCAATATCTTTGCCTTCGAACAATTCAAGCACTTCCGACCGTAGGATCATAGAACTTGAAGACCAAGTCAAGTTTCTCATGAAATCCTACGAGGCTCCTAAACCTTCAAACCAAGTGAACAAAATCACTTCTTCATGTGAATTATGTAGTGGTCCCCACGACACTCGTGATTGCATGGAACTCCCCGAACAAGCTTTTGTGGACTACGCATCCTCGCGTACCGACGGAGCGGGAGACAAGTGGTACACTTTCAAACCCGAGCCAAACCATTACGGTGATACATACAACCCCTCATGGAAAAATCACCCGAACCTTAGGTGGAAACAAAACCAAAACTCGCAACAAACCAATTCCTCCAACCCACCTAATCGTTTCCAATCAAGCGGTTCCAACTCGAACCGTACTTTCAACAACAATCCTTCCGGCAATGGTAGTACCAATAACTTTGAAGGATTGATTTCCCAATTTATGGCATCTCAAGAAGCTCGGATAGCTAGATTCGAGACCGAATTCAATCAACAACAAACTGAGATGACCAATAAAATTGACAACTTGTTGAAAGCCCTCAATAACCAAGTGCTATCACCTCCGCATAAGGACGCTAAGAACACAAATAGCGGACCCCAAGTCAAAGACCCTTCTTCATCCAAACATGTCCACTTCGTCAACGTTGTCACTATTAGACCAATCGATAGGAGCATGGAAGAAAGTGACAAGAATGAGGGTAGGATAGAAAGTGAACCTAAGGATGAGGATAGGAAAGTCGAGGTTGATAAGGAAGTTAGGACAAGTGTGATTGAGGAAGTAGATAATGATGAGGACTACTTCAATAAGCTACCCACTAAGGAAGAGCGCGCATATCATACAAACTTATTCGATGACCCCGAGACACCATACTTCCTAGGTAGACCAATCATAGAAATAGGCGACCCTTCTAATCTCAACATACCATGCAACATCGGACATCTACATGTGTGGAAAGCCTACATCGACCTTAGATCACCCATAAACATCATGACTAGAGCCCACCACAACTTGATAATGAAGAATCAACTTGGGTATAGGATGTTCCCTGACAAGGGTTGGATGAGTGACTTCACGGGAAGAGTTAAGGGATTACCGGTTTATGTAGGAAACTTCACCTATGTCACCGACTTTGTAATTGTAGAAGATATCCGCCCAATAGTCGATGCATCCTTGACTCAAGTGGTTTTTGGAAAACCATTTGTTGAGGTCTCTAGAATGACTTATGAACCTTCCTTAGGGATAGTTAGATTTAAGGATGAGACCGATGAAGTAAGCTACCAAATGCCATATAAGATAGAACAATTCCAACACTTGTCAAATGTTGAGAAGGAGCTTAAACAATCGGTCTACTATAGGAATGATAAGGATAGAAGTAAAGGAGTAGACTATGTTATGGAAAGGATATTCGGTTTCTACAAGGATTGTTTGAAATTAGGACCGGAATATAGAACCGGGAAGGAGAATGGCCTAGGAACCGTGACCGATGATGGAGTCACGTAATGTACGTGACTTTGAGTCTAGCTACAAGACTCGTTAATAAAGAAAAGCGCTTCTTGGGAGGCAACCCAAGCTTTATTTGTTTTATTTGCTTTGTGTGTTTATTTATTTGCTTGTTTGATTTTATTTTCCGTATGTGTGTTTAATTTTTATTAGTATTGATTCATGTTAAAAACTAATTTGTGAAAATGCTTTATGTTGTTTTTAACTTCGTCTTAACTACATATAAAGGTATTTTGCAAAAGATAAGTGTAAGGGAAATCTAAATCGGTTTATTAGAACACAAATGAACATGAATCGTAATAATAATAAATTAGCATACATATTCGTATTTGTTTGAGTCAAATGCTTGTATCGAGTCATAATGATGTTTTGCAGGATTTCCAGGAAGTAAGGTAAAGGTTTTTCCAGAAATTTTCCGGAAACTTAAAACGAAAATTTTTGTCAGGTCATTTCTGACGGCGTCAGGGGTTATAACCTGACGGCGTCAGATTTAATTTCCAGAAATTTTTGAAAGTTTTGTTTTCATAAAAAGTTTTTATTAAATCTCCAACTTATAATCTCCAGGAATCTGCAAAATTATCATTCCACAAGCATTATATCCTTATATATAGATTTTTTCCCGCCGATGTTATGCAGGTTTTCGTGTTTGTTTTCTCAGGTTTAACAGGTTATTTTGGACAAGGAAATGTTTTTGGATCAAGCTTGTGGCGATGCATTAGTCATGGAGCTTCAACATTCTCTTTGGAGGAAGATTTAACCGTGTAATTTCATTATCCACCGAGCGAATCAGGGGAGTATTTGATTTCATTCTTTTACTTTTTGCTTTTACATCTTATTATTTGAACATTGGGGACAATGTTCATCTTAAGTGTAAGGGGGGGTAAAAGTACGATTTTAGAGAATGCCATTGCGCTTGATTTTTGTTTGTTTAATAGTAGATGTGTAATAAAACTGAGAGAAATACTTGTTAAGGTAATTTTAGTGCCAAATTTAAAATTTTTTTACAACATATAGGAGTGAAACTTTGATCTTAATGAGCGTCTCACGGATAGGAGTTATATGACTAGCACAAAAACCGTACCACTAAAAAATTTTTTCCACCCCAAATATGTGAGGTTCGCCCCTAGAATTGGTAGGAAAAGCATTTATGCTATGATGTGTGTACCGGTAGCACTTAGATTCTAGAACTTGCGTTAGGACCATTCCGAGGCCACAAGTGAGACTACATTCGTGTAGTTAGATTTACTACATGATAAGAGGCATTAGGATTAACCCATTGTTTTACACCTGTGATTTTGTTATAATTACGTTGGCTACATTGGTCAAGTAATTCTCCCACACCCTTTGCGTTGTACTCATTTTTAGTACACGATACCCCTAGTACACCCCTCAGAGCCTATCTTTTCGTTTCGACCTTTAAGCATTTTACTTAAAGGAAGAATTTGTTACACCCCACTTAAATGTACACCCAAATCGCCTTTAGCCTACCTTGTATGCACTCATTTTTAGTGCATTATTGTGACAACATTTGTTTAAACCCTTAGTTAATTATCTAGTTGATTACATGGTTGCTAAGTCGAGTCATATCCTTGTACATATTGTTTTGGGACGATTGGGACTCATGGGTAAAGTACTAGTGTAATGGAGTAATGGGGAAGAACATCATTTATTACCCCCATATGTGCTAAATATTTTAAAAGTACTCCAAGTTTTTCAATTATCTTAATTCGAGTCATTAGATTAGTATTTGTAAAGTTATGTAAAAATTCAAGTGTAAGGGGATGCAATGCCCCTATGATGTATTATTTTGGATGGTAGGGCAAAAGTGTATGCAAAAAAAAAAAAAAAAAAAAAAAAAAAAAAAAAAAAATCGAAAAAATCAAGAAAAAAAAAAAAAAAAAATGAGAAAAAGAAAAGTAGAAAAAACATACGGACTACCATCCCATTTTATTTTATGTTTGTTTTATATTTTTGTTATTTTGTTATTTTGTTTCTAGCTTAAGATCGAGTCTAGTCTTGACTTAGCAACATTGTATAGTACATGTAATTGATCAAGATCTTTAACTCGCCACCAGTAAAATATCCTTTATCCAACAAAACCGTGTTTTCCTTTTCCCTACACCTAAAGTTATAACCCATTTAAAAGGCCTCTTTGATAGTTTATCTTTGGTGCTTACGCATAGTGGAGGAGGTTTTCGATCCTTTCCCAAGCCTATGGTAATCTATTTGCTATGACAGGTAGTGAGAGATATTATCCGTTTTCATTTATGAGATTTATTTTGATGACACTTGAGAGATGTGAGTATCTAAACACTACTTGTGAGGTGCTAGTTTATAATCTCCGTGCTTATTATGATTGAAGTGGAACGATTATTTGTTGTAATTACTTTTATGTTTGCATTAAATGACCCCTAGCTTGTATTTTGATTAGAATAAAAGCGCATTTGCTTGAGGACAAGCAAATCTCAAGTGTAAGGGTATTTGATGAAGCGAAAAGTGTACCGCTTTTAAGGGGTCATTTAAGCCTTAAATCGTATTTATTTGATCAAATATTGCCCTAAATCGTTCCTTTTGTCATTTTAGGTACTTTTGAGGAGAAATCTGGAAAAGGAGGCATTTTGGACGTTTTTGGAGCATTAAAGTGAAGAAAACGGCAAAGTCTCAAAAATCGGCTAAAAGTTACTCTTGACGGCGTCAAGATTTACTCTAGACGGCGTCATGCCTTGGCAAGAAAAGTTGGACGTGAAATTTACTCATGACGGGCCAGTGAAAATAGCATGTGAATTCTGACGGCGTCACGCTTTAACTTGATCAAGGGCGTCACGGCTTAAATCATAAGGGGACGGCGTCACGTTCACGAGCTGACGGCGTCAAGCCTTGATAAGCCAGAATGGATTTTGGAAGAGCTAAAGAGGGACGGCGTCAAGAAGGTCATCCGGGAACCCTAAAAGCGGCGAGGTGACGGCGTCACACTCCATAAGGTGACGCCGTCAGATCCAAAAATCTATATATAGTTTTCTAATTTTTTGTCATTAAGAGAGAGCTTAGTGTGTGGAATTTTGGGATAAAACCCTAGGACGAATTCAGCTACTTTTTCAGGGCTTTTTGCCTTGAGATCTTCCATGTTTCATTGAAAGATAAGTTATCAATTAATCATTCAATATGTCTATGTGTTGTTTGATTCTATCTTATTCTTGTCTTTTGTTTAACATGTTAGGCTAAATTTATCTTGTGTTTGCTTAGATCTAATGAAACCTAGCTATTGATTATTGGTTGTTAGTGTGTTATTAGTTGTATTGGATGATTGTTTATCTATGTTAGGCTTAAGAAAACTGGCTAACTTCCTATTCGGTAACTTGCTTGAACGTCTTAAGAAACATGAACCAAATGCGTACTAAAGGTTTTTATGGTTGTATTTAATGCACAAGCGAATTCTAGTGATCCCATGTTAGGAGCTTCCTAGCCGGCTCGACATAGGAGTGAAGTAGGAGCTTGTAGAGTTGGGGAAGTAAGTACGCCACCCCACGAATGGTATTAAGGAATACACCCGTCATCCACGCGACTAATACACACTAATTAACCGGTAAAAGATAGTTAGGGAGTAAGGAAATCTAAGTAAACACATTTCTCTACACATAAGTTTCTCACCACATTTTATTTTCAGTTATTTATTTTATTTGCATTCGTAGTAAATTGGGTTAGTTGACTAGAAACTAATTCCGCCCACTCCTTCAAACCCGAGATTTTACTTGCTTTCATAAAATTATAAAAACATAAAAAAAGAATCTTCCTCAACCCTTAGACCTAATTAGAGTAGCCTTTCACACCTAACGAACACTATTCCCTGTGGAGAACGATCAATCCCCCGTACTTACCACTACACTATACTACATCGGTCAGGTACACTGCCTGGTGGGGTTGTAAGCCTCTTGAGATCCCTCGAGAGGTAAAACCTGTTGTAAGGTTACAAAACCACGCAATCAACTTTCTTCTCAGCTTGTCCTTAGTAAACTTAGGAGGCTAGGTTTTTACACCCTCGAGAATAGTATCGGAGCTCACGGGATCTTTGTAGTCAACAATTTCTAAATCACTGTCCAACTTTTAGATAATTTTGACGAACACTAGTTCAACTTTCGATTTAAATTTAAGAAGAAGCAAATTTCTCACATTTATTCATAAACAAACATAAACATTTTTTTTCATTTTTCATCACTTTTTCACTTTTTTTTTTTTTTTTTTTTTTTTTTTTTTTTTTTTTTTTTTTTTTTTTAAATAACTCATTCTTGTACCATAAACTACGGAGCTTCACGGGGAAATTCCAAGACCTCACACCTTTCGGAATAAAGGATCCAAGGGCCATTACAACGGAGAGTTCCAAGACCTTAACGCCTTTCAGAATTAAGGGTCCAAGGGCCGGTGTAAGAGGGTAGCCAAGACCTAAACGCCTTTGGGTAATAAGGATCCAAGGACCAATTTCGAACCGAAGGTTAGGACTTATTTATTCATACTTAAAACTTTAACTTTTGCAACTTTCAAGCAACGTCTCACTTTCATTTTGCATTCTTATTATGTTTGTAAGAAAGCATGCTTGTTCCGAAATTTAAATAAAACTTTGAACTAGTATTCTAAATCAAGATTGTATAAAAATTTATTTGCTTAACAAAAACGGTTTTTGCGTTCAAAAGTTTGAAAATAGCACTTATTTTAGTCAGATTAGGAGCTCCTGGGAGGAAAAGCCATAGATTACTTATATAAGCTCTAAAGAGAACCAACTACTCCACGCTTAGCATTTTCATTTGCACAATTCGTAAAAACTTAGCCTAAACGTTAAGGGTAGCAGCTAGATCAACACTCTAGCAGAGTCGGGATTCCTCTTGTTCTAGCCTAATCAAGTCTAAACTTTCATTAATACCGAGGCATTAATGCATATCAAATTATTATTTATTGTGCAAAGCACTTCTTTTTCATCTAAAATACGATAAAAAATTTAAAATTTTGGTCAAAACGGGGTTGCTAGGGGACTAGTAGGTACAAATTGTGAAATTTTTTAAAATTTGGTTCAAATTCTCAAGAATTCCCCCCCACACTTAGAATTGAATATTGCCCTCAATATTCAAAGTACCGGCCTAAGCCGACACTATAGAACGTAAAAAGGTAATACTACAATCTAAGTGTGGAAACGAAATCTTTTTTCACAAAAAGGATTAATAAGATATCCCTGGATAAACATAAATATAAAGATCGGATATTGGGCGGCTGGATTGAAACAGACGCATCAATCATCACGATCTACGGGAATCCTGAAAACAGAGGCAAACATACAACAAAGCAACAAGTAGAGGAATTCCCCCACACTTAGTGTTAGAAATAAGAAAGGAGATAGAATGATAAGCATGGGTTGCCACCCACGAAGCGCTTGTTTTTGGTAACCGAGTCACTAAGCTTGACTCGTCCCCGAATTCAATTGTCCATGGGGAAGCAAGTGGAAGAGGAAATCTCCATCGGACTTTCATTCAAAATGTTTGGATAAACATTGAAGTTCATGAAAGTTCCACTTCGATGAGATGCCCACGGCTCTAAATAGTAAAAACTATAAGCGGAGATGCCGGGGTCAAAAACTTTGTCCTCATTTTCGCAAGGAAATGATAGCAAATTCTCAATCTTAATGAACTTCATGAAGAAAAAGAGTTCATCATCAGAATAGAACAGAGGGGAATTACTTTTCTCCAAAATTAAAAGTTCCTCGAATGAGGTAGGTAACTTTAAATTCTCATCGGGAGTCAATTTCATTATAGAATGAGTTTCTCCACCATCGAGTATGCCTAGATTGAACACTTTGTCTTCACAAAAAAAACAAACAGGATACTCGGTGGAAGACTCAACAGAGAAAAGAAAATCACCCTCGGGTGACTGAGGAGATAAGTCATTTGAAACAATCGTAAGTTCCTCAGTCACGGTTTTCATTTTTGGGCTTTTATCTTCAAAGGTTTTATCATCAGAAGCTTTGCCATATAAAAGGTTTTTCCATTCATTTTTATCAGCTTCAAAGTTGAAAAGATCGTCATCACTCTGTGAATCACTAAACTCGGTATAAGGGTAGGGATCGAGTGATGGATCACGATATAAAAGATATTCAATTTCTCTCAAATCTGATTCGAAATCAAAGTCATCATCTTCATCCCCTGGTGGGATTGGATCCATGTGAGCGAGTTCATCGGCGAACTCCTCAAGAAGATAATCACTATTAGACGTTTTAATTTCCTTCGGAGGGAGAGAAGGTGACGGCTCATTGTATGGCAATTCTTCAATTAAACGAATATCTCCCTCCAGATCAAAATCTGCTTCATCAATTTTCGGTGAAATTGAATCATTGGTAAGAAAGGCCTCGATCTCTTCCAAAATGGACTCACTTCCCTCAAAAGGGTTGAGAGAAGGGGAAGAGTCGGAAAGAATAGGTTGAGAAGAAGTAGTGGGATTGCCACTTGGAGAATTATCCAGAAATCCAGGATCTTTCTGAGCATACTCCTCGATATCTATTACATCGATTCGGTTAACCGAGAATTTATCATAGCTAGAGGAGAAGCTTGCAGTTTGTTCGAGATTAAAAGTAACGGCTTCGTCATTAACTCGAAGAGTTATTTCTTCAGCATACACATCAATCAAAGCACGGCCCGTCCTCAAGAAGGATCTCCCAAGGATGAGGGGAACCCGAGGATCGGCATCGAAATCAACCACAACGAAGTCAACTGGGAAATGGAACTTTCCTATTTTGACGATGACATCTTCAGCGATACCTTTTGTTCGAGTAATCGAACGGTCCGCGAGCTCGAGAGTCATTCGTGTAGGAGTAAGTTCCGGTAGAGAAAGCTTTTTCCACACAGAAAGAGGCATGAGATTGATGCTTGCACCAAGATCGGCCAAGGCTAAGCACTCAATCATTCCTGGGAAATCGCAAGGGATGAGAAATTTGCCGGGGTCTCCTAATTTTTCTGGAAGTTTCTTGAGGATAACCGCTGAGCAATTCTCATTAAGTGGTGTATTTGCTAGTTCAAACAACTTTTCCTTATTATTTAATAAGTTCTTGAAAGTTGAAGCAAACTTTGGCATATGAAGCAAAGCATCCGCAAAGCTCAAATCGAAATGAAGCTTTTGGAAGAGTTGGAGAAATTTCAAAATTTGTTGATTGTTCTTCTCACGGAGCTTTGGATTAGTCAGATAAGGTATCGACTTCTTAAACTTTGGATCACTTTGGACAACCGGAGGTAGGACGTGTGCGGTACTTTGTGGGCTTGAGGAGTGCACCTTGTCCTTTGTCACCTCGGTCTCACGGTCAACTACTTTAGGAGAGGAGGAAGTAGTGGCTTGACCCGTGGGTCCATCATAAGCTAAACCACTTCGGGTGGTTATTGCTTTCAACTCTCCCTTTGGGTTAAGAATTGTATTAGCTGGGAGAGTTCCTGAAGTAGAAGCTTGATTAGCTAGATTAGCTTGCTGAAATTGATGGATGAGGGTATCAAACATGTTTTCAATCTTTGTTTGCGATTGATCAATTTTGCTTTTGAGCTCATCACCCTGCTTAATCAAAGAATTTTAAAATTCGATTTTCAAATTTGTGATTTGATTTTGCATGGCCCTCATTTTTACCTCATTTGTCTTAATGTAATTTGCAAGATCATTTGAGGGAGCAATTGGGGCAGGGTAATTAGGAGCTTGATACCCTTGAGTGAAATTGACCCCTTGGGTCGGGTATTGGTTAGTAGGGGCTTGATATGGAACATTTTTCCCCCTACTTTGGTTTTGATTAAACCTCGTTTGATTGTTTTGAGAAAAACTGGGTGGTCCTGCTTGATAGCTAGCACGATAGCTCAAGTCAATTTGAGGACGGTATTGAGTACCTCCTTGGTTGTAAGACCCAGCTACGGCATTGATTTCAAAAGGACGGCCATTGGTGGCGGTACAATTGTAATAAGCATGAGGACCACCACAAGTAACACAACTTTCTTCCACCGCTTTGATTTGAGCGGGTGGAGAAGCTTGTGGGGTAGAAGAGATGGTAGAAGAAGAAGAAATAATTTTTGGGATGGAGAGAACCAAAGCTTGTACTGTGTCCGTAAGCTTGTCAATTATAGCATCCGTGCTAGAAGTATTCATCGAATGTGAACAAGGAGGCGAAGCACTCACTTGGGAAACAACCGGCTTGCTTCGTGAAGTGCGAACCTTTGACTTGTTCTCGATGATGGACAAAGCATCTCCCGTAGTCCGATTCAATATATAACCACCAGAGGGGCGTTTAGAGAATCTTGGTCAGTTTGGTTCAATCCATTGTAAAATGTATCAATTTGGTGCAACTCAGAAAATCCATGGTGAGGACATTTGCGAAGTAATTCTTTGTAACGATCCCACGCTTCACTAAATGATTCATCAAATTTTTGAGTAAATTTGGTAATTTCATTCTTAAGACTTGTGGTTCTAGAAGGGGGAAAGAATTCGTTCACAAATTTCGACACCAAATCTTCCCATGTTAAGATAGAACGAGGGGGTTGTTTTTCAAGCCAAATCCGGGCTGCCCCCTCGAGAGAGAAAGGAAAGAGAAGTAATTTGATTGCTTCTTGGGGAACATTCCTACATTTGACGGTAGATGAAATTTTGTTGAACCATCGAATGTGGGAATGAGGGTCATCCCTCTCGAAACCGTAAAATTGATTTGACGTTACTAAGGATAGTAACGCCGGTTTAAGTTCGAAATTATTGGCAACGATCGGGTGAACAACAATGGCATCTCCATAACCCTCGATGGGTGCTTGGAGAAGCTCAAGCATGGTGCGATTCTCCGCCATTATGACAATGGGAGGATCGGGATTTGTACGAATCTCGGGTTCGACTAATTGGGCAGCACGTCTACAATTATGTCTTCGCGGAATTGCGATGATTTCAAGTAAAGGACTCGATGACGAAGAAGAACGTGTTCGCATGCACCAAGAACATTAGGTTAAAAAGAATATTTTTGGGTTTTTTGGTTTTTTCAATTTTTTTTGGATTTTGGATAAAAAAAATATTCACAAGATTAAAAACGAAACTTCACGAGGAAGGATCTTCAAGTCACTAATCGTCAAACCATGACGATATTATCGCAACACACCTCCCCGGCAGCGGCGCCAAATTGATTGTTCGGTTAAAATAGTCACAAGCTAAACCTCTCACGAATAAAAGTCAACTTGCGATGATTAACACAAAAATCGATTATAATAAACCAGATAAGCGAATACCCGGGTCGTAGTCCCAACGAGGCATGAAATTGAGAATATCGTTTGAGGTTCGGAATTAAAATGCTTGAAATAACGAAGGTTGATTGGTTACTAATATCTACTTAAAACGAAAATAACGTAACGTAAACCGGAAACTAATAACGAGTAAAAACATCAAATCTATTAAAAATTAACCCTACGAGTACCAAAATAATTTTCCTACGTCCTAACTGATAAAGGAAAATTTTGAAAAAAGGAATTATATTTTTTTGACTTTTAAATAATTTTTTATGAATTAAAAACTAAAATAGAGAAATAAAATGTTTAAAAATAGTAAAACTATCTGGAAAATTATGAAACTTTTTCAGTGAATACATTAAACTATTTTTAAGCTAAGAAAAATAAGAACTTTGAAAAAGCTTAAGCAGATAAGCTGTTATAAGCTGAGACGGCTTATTAAAGCTTATAAAGAAAAAAGGGTTTAAAAGAAATAAGAAAGAAAGGTATAACTGAAAAGGACTCTAGGGCATTTGGTAAGGCTGTGAGTGTGTGAGTCCAAGAACCCAGGTTCGAATCCCTCTCTTGGCCTATTTTTTGTTTTTATTTTATTATTATTATTTTTTTTTCTTTTTAAAACTAAAAAAGCATTAACAAATAAGCATTTTTAATAAAACAACTTTTCATCAAAAACTTAAAATCAACTCAGAATAAGCAATGTGACTGATCAGATCAGTAAGGAAATAAAGTAAACAAGAAAAAAAAAAGAAGCAAGTTAAGCTAATGGGCTGCAAGATGGGGGAAAAACAAAAAAAAAATAATTGCAGTCTGCTACTAAATCAGTGTGGACTTGTGCAGACAATTAGAACCAAGGGCTTAATGGACTAAATGATTTGTAGTATTATTACCAAAACTTGGAAACAACTATAAGACTGATTTAGACTCAAAATGAACACCTTAAAAGATCAATTACTAAAATTTACTTAATAAGCATTTAGAAACTGAATTTGATAATGAAATTTGGAAAACTGATTTTTAAGCTATTAAACTATATAAAACCACTTTCAAAACTAAAAAAAACTACTTACTAAATTAAACAAAAGCTAAACTAATTCAAACTAATGACCAAAAGACCAAAATCAAGCTTATAAGGGCTGCTAAAATTTTCTATTTTTTTCTTCACAGACTCAAAACCACAAAAGGGGTCCTAACTGCTTATCACCTATTGAAAACAACTCATTCAATCCTCAAATAAGCTTGATCTAACTTAAGCTAATGGCACATGAACAGTGATGGGTAATTTCTACCCAGTTTGACCCATGTTGACTTTTCAGTCAAACAACTAAACAAATTATCCTAACTAGCATTAACTCAAATAATAAAGATCAAATAAGCAGATAAAAATTAGAATAAGCTAAATAAGCAGTAATTTAAGCAATAAATAAGACATAAGCTGAAAAACAGTAAAATTAAAATTAAAACTTTAAATAAAAACTGACTTTAAATTAAATTTAGAGTAAATTACAATGCTGAATTAAAAAAATACAAATACCTTAAAATAAAAAGCTAAATTAAACCTGGATAACTACTGCTACCCTATCTTCTATTTATACTAAAAAAATATGAAACCCTAGTTCTGAGTGTGCTTCTGGTGTGAGAGTGTTCCCCTCTATGCCTTTGTGCTTTTTCTTGGACCCTTGGATCTTTTCTTGTTGCCCACATCTTTAATTCTTGGCCGTAGATGAGAAGTAGTCCTCGGATTGATGAGGTGGAGGAGGGGACCAAAGACACATCCATGTGATGGTCTTTGGCTGGTAGTGGTGTTGAGAGTGACTGGTTGGGTGGATTAGCTTAATGGCGGGAGTTTAGGGAGGTTAGGGATGAGGGAATAGAAGTTAGGGATTTTGACTTTGGGATTTAGGGGTTTGACCCCGGTTTTGTTTAACTACGGGATTGGTTTTGGGCTTTAGGTTAGTGGGCTGTGGTGGGTTGAGTTTAAAGGGGTTTATGGATTTATGTTGGATCCGGTTGTAGTTAGAGACTTAGAGTGTTTAGTAATAGGATTTAATTTAGGGACCAAAGGTGTACATGTTGAAATTGTGGGGACCAAAACTGCCATTTCTTCAAAATTTACCAAAGGAAAAATATTGGGAAGTAGAAAATAATCCAAGGGCCGTTTGGGATTTTCCGAGCTCGAATTAAATCCAAATAAATAATGTCTTTTCCGACTTCGGTTTTCGGCTCTTTTCCATATCATGCTCAGTTTTGTCCATATTTGCCCCGTTTTCAATCCCTTTGTACCTGCAACACATAAAACACAATCCAAGGATATTTGTAACAATATATGGTCCATTTGGGTGTTTTTGGTCATTTTTGTGGGGTTTTTCGGGTATAAAATGATGAGTAAAAGGCCACTCATCAAGGTGGAACAGCTAGAGGAAGAGCTTATGTCCTTGGAGGAGAAGATGTCAGGGAGGACCCGAATGTCGTTACGGGTACGTTCCTCATTAATAATCGTTATGCATCCATACTATTTGATTCAGGAGCCGATAGAAGTTTTGTTTCTACTGCATTTGCACCATTACTCATCATTGAACCAACCACATTAGACACTCCATATCACATTGAACTAGCTAACGGTAGTTTAGTTGGCACCGACACGATCATTCGTGGTTGCACTCTCAATTTTCTCAATCACCCGTCAACATAGATCTCATGCCAATAGAACTTGGAAGTTTCGACATTGTCATAGGAATGGATTGGTTATCTCAACATCATGCCAGGATCATTTGTGATGAAAAAGTTGTTCATCTCCTTTATGATGGCGAAACATTGGTCGTTCGCGGAGAACGCAGTGGGACTAGACTCAGCATCATCTCGTGCATTAAAACAGAGAAATACATAAAGAAGGGTTGTTATGCATTCTTGGCTCATATCACAGAAAAGAAGTCGGAGGAGAAGCGACTTGAGGATGTACCAACAGTTAAAGATTTTCCAGAAGACTTACCAGGACTTCCACCTACTCGCCAAGTCGAATTTCAGATTGACTTAGTGCCGGGAGCCACACCAGTTGCGCGAGCACCTTATCGAGTTACACCTTCAGAAATGCAAGAGTTGTCGAACCAATTGCAAGAGCTCTTGGATAAAGGATTCATTAGACCAAGTTCCTCGCCTTGGGGAACACCAGTTTTGTTTGTAAAGAAGAAAGATGGATCTTTCAGAATGTGCATTGATTATTGAGAGCTAAACAAATTAACGGTGAAGAATCGTTATCCACTTCCCAGGATCGACGATTTGTTTGATCAGTTGCAAGGTTCCAGTTATTACTCCAAGATCGACTTGAGATCGGGTTACCATCAGCTTAGGGTTCGGGAGGGAGATATCCCGAAGACAGCATTCAGAACACGCTATGGCCATTATGAATTTCAGGTAATGCCGTTCGGACTAACCAACGCACCAGCTGTGTTCATGGATCTCATGAACAGGGTGTGCAAGCCATATCTAGACAAGTTTGTGATCGTATTCATTGACGATATCTTGATTTACTCAAGGAGTGAAGAAGAACACCTTAGAACTGCTCAAGAAAGAGAAACTGTACGCCAAATTTTCGAAGTGTGATTTTGGATCAGAAGAGTACAATTTCTTGGTCACGTCATTGATAGTCAGGGACTACAGGTTGATCCAGCAAAGATTGAGGCAGTTAAAGATTGGGCAACACCAAAAACTCCCACAAAAATTCGTCAATTCTTAGGACTTGCCGGATATTACAGAAGGTTCATTGAAGGGTTTTCCAAGATAGCTAAACCACTGAACAAGTTGACACAAAAGAACCAGAAGTACGATTGGGAAGAAAAGCAAGAGACCACTTTTCAGTTATTGAAACAAAAACTTTGCAGCACGCCAATTTTGTCATTGCCAGAAGGGATTGAAAACTTCGTGGTATATTGCGATGCTTCACACAAAGGACTTGGAGCAGTGCTAATGCAAAACGAGAAAGTGATAGCTTATGCATCTCGTCAGCTTAAGAAGCATGAGAAGAACTACACTACTCACGACTTAGAGTTGGGTGCCGTGGTTTTCTCACTCAAGATTTGGAGGCATTATCTTTATGGAACAAAGTGTATAGTATTTACAGACCACAAAAGCTTACAGTACATTCTTGATCAGAAGGAACTTAACATGAGGCAACGTCGTTGGTTGGAACTACTTAGTGATTACGACTGTGAAATCAGATATCACCCAGGAAAAGCCAATGTTGTGGCAGATGCACTCAGTCGGAAAGAGAGACTCAAGCCTTTGAGAGTCAGATCATTGGGAATGACAATTATTTCACCACTACCATCAAAGAACCTCGAGGCCCAAGTCGGGGCACTCAAGGAAGAAAATCTACCAAGTGAAACACTTAAGGGAATGCAAGATAATGCAAACGGTTTAGTAAGGAGATCAGATGGAACATTGTGCTTCAAGGATAGAAGCTGGATACCTCTCTATGGTGGAATACGAGAGTTGATCATGCACGAATCACACAAGTCGAAGTACTCTATTCACCCAGGTTCTGATAAGATGTATCAGGATCTCAAGAAGCTTTATTGGTGGCCGAATATGAAAGTAGAGATAGCTACGTACGTCAGTAAATGCCATACTTATGCTAAAGTGAAAGCCGAGTACCAGAAATTATCAGGATTACTACAGCAACCAGAGATTCCCTAGTGGAAATGGGAACGCATTACAATGGACTTTGTCACTAAACTTCCCAAAACATCAGGAGGTTACGATGCTATTTGGGTAATAGTTGATCGTCTCACCAAGTCAGCTCATTTCATTCCAATCAAAGAGACTTATACTATGGATCAGCTCACCAGACTTTACATCAAGGAAATAGTCTCAAAGCAAGGTGCACCAATTTCCATCATTTCCGACAGAGATAGTTGCTTTACTTCAAATTTTTGGGAATCATTGCAAGATTCATTTGGGTCTAAGTTAGACATGAGTACCGCCTATCATCCTCAGACCGATGGTCAGAGTGAGAGAATGATTCAGACATTGGAAGACATGCTCAGAGCATGTGTCATTGATTTTGGAAATGGTTGGGCTAACCATTTGCCATTGATCGAGTTCTCTTACAATAACAGTTATCATTCGAGCATAAAAGCCGCACCATTCAAGGCACTCTACGGTCGTAAGTGCAGGTCCCCAGTTTGTTGGGCCGAAGTTGGTGATGTACAACTTACTGGTCCAGAGTTGGTCAGAGAAACAACAGAAAAGATAATTCAGGTTAGAGAAAGACTCCAAACAGTCAGAAGCAGACATAAAAGTTACGCCGATGTTCGACGCAAACCATTAGAGTTTCAGGTTGGAGACAAAGTCATGTTGAAGGTCTCGCCTTGGAAGGGCGTGATACGATTCGGGAAACGTGGTAAGTTGAACCCGAGATACCTTGGGCCATTGAAGATTCTGGAAAGGATCGGTCCGGTAGCGTACAGGCTGGAGCTTCCGTCAGAGCTCAGCAATGTACATAACATGTTTCATGTCTCAAACCTCAAGAAATGTCTTTCAGAAGAAACGCTCGTAATCCCATTGGAAGAAATTCAGATCGATGATAAGCTTAACTTTGTGGAAGAACCAGTAGAAATCATGGACCGAGAGGTCAAACAGTTGAAGCAAAGTCGAATTCCGATCGTCAAAGTTTGCTGGAATTCTCGCAGAGGTCCTGAGTTTACTTGGGAACGGGAAGACCAGATGCGACTCAAATACCCACATCTTTTCACCGAGACCACTCCAGAGACCAACATCAGCTGAATTCAGGGACTGAATTCCTTGTAGGGTGGTCGACTGTCACAACTCGTAATTTCAGGTCATTTTCCAAACCTCGACAATTTACTATTTATAAGTTACTATTCATCAATCACTATTCACCATTTCACTATTCATCATTTTTGAAGTCAGTTTGAGACTTTGAGAAGTCGTCAAAAATTTTACTATTCACATGACACTATTCATCCCCGGAGGGAAATCACTATTCATGGGCATCATTCATCATGTCATAAACTTGGTTTACGGGTATTCAAATGCGCGTAACCAGTTAGGTTTAGCTGCGTATTCATGCATCAACAATGAAGGCAAATCATAGAGACTAGAGTAGTCTGCATATCATCAGTAACATCATTATCATATCAGTTCATGCATGGGTTTGTGTGATTTTCATTAACGTATGCTTAATTGTTTAATTAACGTTACCACTCAGTCATTTCTACTAACATTATACCCAATACTCCCGACAATGATCCTAATACATTTTCAAGCTAATTTTAAAGATATAGAGATTATATTATTACTTTACCCGGTGTTTTTAAACCAATCTCTATATTTTTCGTTTGACGCTTATAACTCCGTCGGTTTACGAAATTTCAATCCGAATATCATTCTAATACCCAATTCTTGCAAGGAACATGATTTTACAATTTTTACAACTTCGTCGTATCTCATTTCACCTCGTCACGAGTTATTTCTAGTTAACTCGGTACCCGATAACACTCAATGTATACACTAAACTAGCTAACTCTTAAATAAATGGGAGACACAAGCTTTAATTACATCAAATCCTTCCAAATTACCCCATGTGTGCCGCCCCCCTAAACCACCCCTAATTCTAACTTCACTTGATTGCTAAGTACACGCATTAAATGAATTTTTGGTGATTTAATTCCAACTCCACTAACACCAACACATACACATAAACCAACTAGCTAAAAGAAAGATCAAAACCCTCCCATCCCATCTTCCCCATTCGGCCAAGACCAAGAACACCACCAAAATCCATAAATTTTTGAAGTTCAAGTCATAATCACACTCCATTTATCTTCCTAGTTATGATTTAGTGATTAAATCTCAAGTTTCTTACTCATTTCTTACCAAAATTCATCAAATCATCAAGTAAGTTTCAAGAACACATTTTGATCATCTTATACTTTCATTTGATTCATATGCTTATGTATTTTCAAGTTATATTAGTTATTCATGTAAGTTATTTATGTTTTACATACCACTTTTGAACATAAACTATCTTAATCACTAGATCTATAAGTTTCACTAATGATCTCATGAAATCCACCAAGGTTGGTGATGTTTAGGATCCCATGACACCCTAAGAAGGTGTATGGTAGGATTTGCGAACTTGTGGAGTTGATTTGAGTTAGTATGATCAAGTTTAGAACCAAGTAAATGAATTTTTAACAATCTAAAATAGGTTCTGTCCAAAAACGTGTAAACTGGAAAACTCAGTAACTTTTGGTATATTTTGGCCTTCATATTCAGAAAGTTCTTTCAAAAACGAAACCGTGGCCGCAAGAATCACTAAAAACCGACTTATAACGAAGGAGATATGATTTTTCAAAGTTAGATGACGAAAACTAATTTTCTGAAAATTTAGTTGCTGATCGCCGAGATTCAAAGGACAAAACGAGGTGTTAGACGTGATCTAGACGACCCGACCTACTGAGATTATGTTAGTTCATGTTTATACGAAGCCGTGGATGTAAAGAACGTAGAAAACGAGCTTGTAACGGCCGAGTTATTCACGTTTGAAGCCCGACGTACCATGTTTTTTTTGACAGCCAGTATTAGAAAGTGTTTTAAGTATAAAAACTAGTGTTTTTGCGAAACATAACATTGATAGCCGATTTTCTAATTGATCGAGGCGTGTACAATCAAAGGTTAAATAAAACGACAATTATACATTGTTACAAGGTTGTCAAAAACGTCGAGTTTGATCAACTAACACATAACGTGCAATATTTCGCGACTAGTTTCACGAAGCCATTTTGGACATATTTTTACAAGTTAAGGAAAATATTAAATTGCGATGAAAACTCTATATTTTGACGATAGAACACCAAACGAGGATCGTGGAGTACCGTTTCAACATATTTATACGAAAAATAGTTTATAACTTAACGAGACGTCAAAAGTGTATTTTTCGTCGATAAACGTTATTTTCAAAACTAACAAGTGGTATCGTTAACATACTTATTTGTATGTGTTGCATTGTATCATTGCTTACATTGGATCACATCATTCATAATAGGTCACGGTTAGAGACCGAGCTTTATTTCAGCATATCCATCATTGTCATTGTTTCTATATCATATCAGGTGAGTTTTCATAGCCCCATTTTAAATTGTTTATTGATTTCTAAACTCTCGGGGGAGAATACATTGCACCATTTTCATATGCGGACCAAAGTATACAAACTCATTACATTGCTTAAGTTACATCAATGCCCAGATTAAAGTCCCCTTTTATTATCATGAACCGTTAATTGTTAGCAAGCGAGAGTGAGTAGATAGATCTATTGAGGGTGAATCCTCCATTCGGGTTGGTGGCACTAACTGGTCAAACGAACGCATTTCATTTCTGTCATATTAGAGTGATTGGCAAACACTCGGTTGGGGCATTTCATTCAGTCTAGCTTCGGGGTCATGAGCTTAGAGCTAATGTATCATTTTTATGTGGCATGATTTTGTCATACACTTTATACTTGTGGTATCCATACAACATTTCATTTACATAAACCTATGATCTCACCAACATTTTTGTTGACCATTTTTAGCAATGTATTTTCAGGTAATTAAGGTATCGCATGTTGGCTTGCATATGGACATCATGGAGTCGCGGAGTCGACGCGTCTCACTTTATATTTTATTCACTTATCCATCGTTTGAATTGTATGAACTTGTTTTATGAAAACCTGTTTCACCTTTTGGGACCTAGATTTGTAACTCTGAATGTTTTTAAATAATCAAACGATGTATTTTCTAAACGAAACTTTAGGTCGTTCAATATAACTGCAACTTTGGTGCTATGACCAGTCGTGCCCCAGAATGACTCATTCCGCTGCAAGTCACGAAATTTGGAGGTGTGACAATGACTTTTCTCACTGAAGAACACATTGAGTCAGGGACTTGGGTTATCAGAAGTTACACATATTTGGATGGAGTCAATCAGTGGACTGATTCTCAATATCTAACATTCCTAGTTCAGCTTTCAGTCTGGTGAAAGTTGGTTCATCCAATGGCTTAGTGAATATATCAGCTAGCTGATATTCAGTAGGAATGAAGTGTAATTCTATGTCACCATTCATGACATGGTCCCTGATGAAGTGATATCTAATATCAATGTGTTTTATTCTCTGATGAAGAACTGGGTTATTTGAGATGGCAATTGCACTTGTGTTATTGCAAAAGATGGGAACCATCTTGTACTGAATTCCATAGTCACTGAGTTGACTTTTCATCCAGAGTACATTTGCACAACAACTTGTTGCTGCAACATATCCAGCTTCAGCTGAGGACATGGAAACTGATTGTTGCTTCTTAGCACTCCAACAGACTAGTTTTCCACCAAGAATTTGGCAGGAGCCTGAGGTGCTTTTCCTATCCATGTTGCATCCAGCATAGTCAGAATCTGAGTATCCTTTAAGATCAAGGCCTGAACATTTTGGATAATATAATCCAAGGTTTAGAGTACCTTTCAGGTACCTGAATATCCTTTTCACAGCAGTGATATGAGTTTCTCTTGGGTCAGATTGATATCTGGCACATAAGTAGACTGAGAATTGGATATCAGGCCTTGATGCAAGTAAATACATCAGTGATCCTATCATTCCTCTAAAAAGAGTTTGATTCACTGGTTTTCCAGTAAGATCAGGACCAAGGTTGTTTGGGGGTACCATGGGAGTCTTGACTGAGGCACAGTCACTGAGCTCATACTTCTTCAGTAGGCTTCTAACATACTTCTCTTGACTGATAGAGGTTCCGTTATCAGTCTGCTTGATTTGTAAACACAGGAAGTAAGTCAATTCTCCCATTATGCTCATTTCAAATTTTCTTTGCCATTAGTTTTTCAAATTGTTTGCAAAGTTTATAATTTGTTGAGCCAAAGATGATGTCATTAACATATACTTGTACAAGTATGACATCATTATTTGTCTTGTAGATAAACAATGTGTTGTCTATCTTGCCATTAGTTTTTCAAATTGTTTGAAAAGTCTCATACCATGCCCTGGGAGCTTGTTTCAGTCCATAAAGGGCTTTGTTAAGCTTGCAAACATGGTCAGAAAACTCATGGCTTTCAAATCCAGGAGGTTGCTGAACATAAACTTCTTCTTTCAGTGAGCCATTTAAGAATGCACTTTTAACATCCATTTGGTACACCTTGAAGTTCATGTATGTAGCAAAAGCAAGGAAGATCCTGATGGCTTCCATCCTTGCTACTGGTGCAAATGTTTCTTCATAGTCAATGCCTTCTTGTTGATTATAGCCTTTGGCTACAAGTCTGGCCTTTTTTTTAATGACTATGCCATTTTCATTTGTTTTTAAATACCCATTTCATGCCAATGACTGAAACATCTTTAGGACATTTGAACAAGGTCATTACTATGTTTCTGTCAAATTATTCTAGTTCATCATTCATGGCTTGAACCCAACTTGGATGATTTAGTGCTTCCTTAACACTTTTGGGTTCAATTGTGGAAATGAAGTCCACAAATAGGCATTCATTGGCTGAGGCTGCTCTCAGTTCAGCAGCCATGCTTCTTGTGAGCATGCCTTCAGTAGGCTCACCAATTATATTGACAAGTTCTATATCCTGAGACCTAGTCCAACTGTCCTGAGGTCTTGGAAACTGATTAGAACTTGTAGAGGCCTGATGGGTAGGATCAGGATCAGACACATGATGATCTTCAGCATCTTGAGTATCTGAGTGGGTTGACTCATCACTGTGATTATTTAGTACCCGAGCACTTTGTACTAACTGAATGAATTCATCAGTACTTTGTGCTTCAATAAACTCAGTGATGGTTGGGTAAGGAAGGTTGTGGGGAATGATGTAATAGGAGATGTCAGCATTTGCATGGTACTAAGTGGAAGGACCATTATCAGTATGATGTTCATCAGGAGGGTATCTTGATGATTTATCAATACCTATCTCTTCCACTGAGTTGTTGGAGACACTGATTGCATCAGTGCTCTCATCAAAGGTAACATGAAATGTTTCCTTAGTATGCTATCTCCTAGTGTTGAACACCCTGAAAGCCTTTGAGATAAGGGAGTATCCTAGGAAGTATTCTTCATCAGCTTTGGCATCAAATTTTCCTAAGTGATCCTTGTTATTATGAATAAACACAGGACACCCAAAGACATGAAAGTAGTTGATGTCATGGATTCTTCCCTTGAATAACTCACAAGGAGTTTTGCTATGTCTCTTGACAATGATGGATCTGTTTTGTGTGTAACAGGCAGTTTTTACTGCTTCAGTCCAAAAGTGTTTGGAAAGGACTGATCCATTTAGCATTGTCCTAGCTGCTTCAATGAGTGTTCTATTTTTCCTTTCAGCCACCCCATTTTGTTCAGGTGTGTAGGGTGAGGAAATTTTTTGGGAAATACCTTTCTCATCACAGAAACATTCAAGTTCATAATTTTTGAACTCTGTTCCATTGTCAGTCCCAATCTGTTTGACTTTGATGTCATTTTGATTTTCAATGTTCCTGACAAAGGACATAATTGTTTTAGCTGCCTGACTCTTTTTGATCAGGAAGTATACCCAAGTGTATCTTGAGTATTCATCTACAATGACCAGAGTATACTTCTCATGGTTAATGGATCTAGGACTAATTGGTCCAAATAGATCCATATGGAGAAGATGTAGGCAGTTCTTGATGGAAAAGTTGGTTTTGGTTTTAAAGTATGCTCTGTGATGTTTACCTTTTTCACAAGCTGAGCATGGTTCATCCTTTGAAAACACAAGAGATGGTAAGCCAAGGACCTTGTTTTGTTTTACAAGGTTGTTTATGTTTTTGAAGTTCAGGTGGGAGAGTCTCTTATGCCAAAGCCAGTTGAGTGTATCAGTGGCCTTGGTAAAGAGACAAGTTCCATTCTGAGTCAGACTGGACATGTCCAACACATAAACATCATGTCTTCTTGGTGCAATAAGGACAACTTCCTTATTAGCATTGAAGATGATTCCTTGTTTATCATCAAACTGAACTATGTATTTAGCATCACATAGTTGACTGACACTTATCAAATTGTATTTAAGACCATTTACATAAGCTATCCTAGTAAAGACTATACCATTGCAGTTTATTGAACCATAACCTTCAGTGAGACATGATGAGTTATCAGCAAATATCACTTTGGGTCCTGATTCATCAACATACTTGTGTAGATACTCCTTCACACCAGTCATGCTCCTTGAACATCCACTATCTAGATGCCAAACAAGATCCCTGGCATGTTTATGCACAAATAGTAAACTGGGTTAGTTCTTTCTAGGACTCCACTTCTTGGAGGGCTTAGCTTTGGGGGTCTATTTAATATTTACAATTGATTTATGGTCAATGGTGTGGTGGACTGAGCTACCACAAATTATGCATTTGATTGCAGATGTAGACTCAGTAGACTTAGAGGCTGACTTTGTCATACCTCTTTTGGCCTGAATGGCCTTATCACCTCCTGAGGTGTCATGAGTGGAACTTCCACTATTTTCACAACAATTGTCAATTTGACAATCCTTAGGATGGTGATCATTGAACCCACAGTAAGGGCAAGGTGCAAAAGGTTTTGCCTTTTGTTTCTCTGTTTAGAATCAGAAGGGTAGTTTAAAGACTGAGCTTTAAGGCTTGCCATCTTTGATGTGACTGAGTGTGTTTTATGATCAGAGGTCCTGTGATCATCTTTTTTGCAAATCATGCAATAAAGAATTCTATAGCAATCATCAGTGATATGATTGGTATAGTTACACAGTTCACATCTTTTCAAGGGTTTTGAGGGTTTGGGTTTGGTCTTTGAGGAAGCTGGTTTTTGTTCCTTCTTGGACTGAGAAGGCTTCTCAGAAGATTCAATCTTCTCACCCAGCTTCCTGACCATTTCAGCCAACTGATCAAATTTTGAGTCAGGGCTTTGGGTTATTACTTCAGAAGGGACTGAAGAAGATGAGTCATCAGTATTTACTGAGACTTCAAATGTTGATCTTTTCAGGATTGTTTTTCCCAATCCTGACCTCTCCTTTGGAGAGTGTTGAGAGTAGACCATTGGTGGGAGGCCTAAGTTGGGTGTAGCACCCTGAAGGGTATTCAGTGGTGGGAGTGGTGGATATGATTCTGATTCAGACTCATTTACTAACTTAGTATTAATGAGTTGTTCAGTGAGTTCAAGCTTACTGAGTTCTTCAGTAAGTCCAAGCATATTTTTCAAAGCCTGACTTTCAGGAAGCAAGATCTTTCCAGTCTCAAAGTTTGGTAACTTACAGACTGGGTTATCCCTGACAATCCAGTCATTTGACTTGGGAAGCATTTCTTGCTCAAATGATATACCAGCTGGAACAAAGGTCAATTCACTGGGACTTACATAGGGGTTAACCATGTGATGGTCAATTCCTATTGTTTTCTTAGGGATTAAACCCATAGTATCAAAGACCTTGGGGTTCTTTTTGGTCCAGCCTTGGATGACAGCTTTTTCTTTGTTAAGTTCAGTTTGTACGGCTTGGTTTTGTTTCAACATTTCAATGTTCTGAATTTGTAGAGTAATTGTTTCTAATTTGGCTTGCTTCAGTACAAGCAATTCATCTCTACATTAATTCAATTTTGACACTATGTTGTTATATTTTGAAAACATGTTAAGCCTTTGTTCCTCAACAAATTTAAGATCTACACAAATATAATTCATGTAAGACTGCCAATCAGAATCATCATCCATAGAAAGTAAAGTGTTTACCTTCTTCATGGTGATGTTTACCCACTCTCCATTCCTTGCATGGCTTTTCCCAACAGCCACTTGATCACCTTCAGAGAGTGCCATCAGTGCACTTACTCTGATTTCCTCATCTGAGGATACCTCTTCTTCATCCCAATCATAAGCTTCAACTACTAAAACCTTGTTCTTTGTCTTAACAGGTTTGGATGTTTGAGCAGCCTGAGACATAGAGGGATTAGTTTCAAGAATTGCAAGTTTAGCCTTGGCTTTCCTATATTTTGCTTCAAATTCTTTTTGACCCTTGTTTTGAAATTGTTGGATCGACTGAAACATTCTAGGTTGAAACTTGCTAGTTCCTGAGGAACTATTTCCTGAAAATTTGTAAGAGGGTTCTGAGGTGGTTTTAGAATAACAGTCCCTAGCAAAATGACCCTTTTTACCACAATTAAAGCATTCAGTGGTTTCATTTGCTTTTCCTTTTGAAAAGTTAGACTGGTTTCTTTTGATGAAACGTTTTGAACTAGCAAGGAGTGCCCTCTCTTGGAATTCCAAGTTTAAATCTTTTAGGTACTCATCACTAGTCCTTTCATCAATTTCATCCTCAGAATCCTCTTGAAAGTCCTGCACAACACCATTAGTATAAAAAGCAGTTGATATGGGTGTGGAGGTCAAGGCCTTTTTGGACTCAAGAGCTTTTGAGTCAGGGTATCTCCTTGAGATTAAGTTTTCTTCATAGACAAACTTCCCATAGATCTCAGGGAGCTCAAGGGTCTGAATGTGATTAGCATTCCTCAGGCCTTGTGAGAAGTTTAGCCACTTCTCAGGGAGACTGTTCACAAAGCCAATATTTGTATCATGCTTAGACAAAACTACACCATCATTTGATAGTTCGTTTATCAAGGTCTTGTATCTGGTATAAGTCTGAGAGAGACTTTCAGAGTCTTTTGCCCTGAAAGTATTATACTCAAGTTTCAGGTCCATGACCCTGTTTTCCTTGGTATCTGAGGGACCCTCAAAGCTATTGACCAAGTCATCCCAAGTTTGCTTGGCTGTTGAACAGTTGATGACTGATTCCATTATATCGTCAGGAAGACATGATATAATGATGCTTTTCAGGCGTTGGTCTTGATTGACCACCCTCCTCTCATCAATGGTCCATTGAGCCTCAGGCTTGTTTAGCCCTTCAGCAGTCTTTGGGACATAAGGACCATTTTTGACACAAGTGATGTAGTATGGTTCCATACCAGTCAAGTAGCAAAGCATTCGCTTTTTCCACTTGCTAAATTTACCAGCTTCAAGTCGTGGGGCAACAGCTGAAAAGCTTCCACCTTGTTTGTCGACTAGCTGGGGCACATTTGCATCAGTCATAGTAGGATCTTGGTTTTAAAAATCTTGAGCACTCTTGGTTAATTTTGAAAGATTTTATAAACCAGAGGCTCTGATACCACTTTTTGTTCCCTTAACACGCTTAGAGTTAACTAGAATGTTAATCTATTTGTGTTTATGACTAATACAATGTAATGATTACTTCTAACAGTTAATGAAACGTTAATATAAAAACACAGTATTTTCAACGTTTAAATTCTTATTAGAAATGAATCAAAGAATCTATTACCCAAGTGTTTTGTGGAACAAACACTTGGGATTGAATAGATAAGGTATGGTATCTCCTATCTAAACTTAAGCTATGCTTAAGTGGTATCAATATGCCTCACTGAGCTATCTCAGGGACTGGTTACTCTTTGTAGGAGAGAGGTTGTTTTGCAAAAGTCTAAGGCTTTCAATGTACAAAAACACACTCAACTTCTCTCCTTCTGAACCTATTTATACACAAGTATCATGAGTAAAAGTGATTAAAATAATACAAGTTGTTGAAGTAAACGTGTCTGACAATTACAACAGTAATTGTCATTTCCAAGAACCAATAGGAATGCGCCAAAAAGTCTTAGTAGTGGTTGGTCTGACACTCCATGACTTTTAGCCGCATAAGGGAAGGTTTGCTGACAATATAAGAGTGGTTGGTCTGACTCTCTTATCTTCTTAAACACTTCCCACTTATTCCAGCCTTTATTTCAGGCGTTGGTTTCTTCAGTCTTCAATCACTTTTTGTTTGTTGAGGAGATGGGGTTCAGTGATTTCTTTTCCAATACTCATTGAACCATCATCTTCTTCTTTGGCTTAAGTCCTACTCAGGGAGTACCGCCTTCCTGAGTAGTGAATCGTTCTTCTTGAATTCGCCTTAAGCATCCTGAAGATGACTCACTGAGTGACTGTTCACTCAGTGACTTAAATTGTTCTCGGTTTAATTAACAATTAGGTAATTTGTGTCCAAATCTTGTTTTAACGACTCTTGGGTACTGATGGGCCCAACAGTCTTTGTCTGGGACGGCTCCACGGTTCCACTAAATTTAGTAGAGCCGTGGGTGATTTAGTGGAGCCGTCCATCTATAACGTTCAGATTTTCTTTGCCAATAAATACCAACCCACTTCACATATTTTAGGCATCCTTTTTCACACAGAACTTTCTGAGTTCAAAACCCTCTTCACACTTTCTTTCTTTGATCATTTAGATTATGTTGACATAAATAATGCCTAAAAACATTATTCATATCTCTATGTTTTAATGATCACAAAATATAAACTCATTAAACATAAACTTATCAAATAAACAAGTATTTAGTTGTAAATATCTATTTCTACAACTCAAATCACTTAAGGTATGAATGAACTAATGCTTAATGCATTATATGATCAAAGGAACATTTTCTTAATAATTAGATTTTTTATAAAATATCAAAAACATTTTATTTATTTTTGAAAAACATTTTTGGCATTAAATAAAAATGTCTAATCTTTTATAAAAATATGAATTCAAATTTTTAACCAAAATCAGTTAAAATGTTCCAGAAAAACCTTCCCCACAAAAGGACAAAATTGGCCAACGTTCAGTAGGGGCGGCCCCCTTAATTTTGCTAGGCGGCCCCCTTAATAATTAAGGGGACCGCCCCCTATTTAAGGGGACCGCCCCCGCTCCAGTAGACCTCCAGCTGTCCAATTTTTCTCCTATAAATACCAGCCTTCTCCTGGACTTTTACTCACCTTTTGCACACTGAAACTTTCTGTTTTAAATCACATTTCATATCTTCAAAAACCCTTTGATCATATAATCTTAAGCTTTGGTTTCTAAGTGATCCAAGCTTCCTCCATTCAAGTGCAAGAGAAGAATACTCCTTCAACAACTAGAAGAAGTATTGCAACTTAGATACCTAAGTTGTTTGTGTCATCATACATTTGTTTATAAGTTGTGTATTGTTGTTAGATAGTTGTGTGTGTAATTGTTTGGGATAGGTTAGTGTGTAAGTAGAGAAGTTGTGTTGTTAAGGTGTGTAAGTAGTGAAGGTGTGAAGAAGTAGTAGTGTACATAAGTTGTGCTTAGTTGTGAAGTGTCGTGAAGAAGTCGTGAAGAAGTTGTGAAGAAGTCGTGAAGAAGTTGTGAAGAATTTGTGAAGAAGTCGTGAAGTAGTCGTGAAGAAGAAGGTGTGATAAAGTCGTGTTTAAGTTGTGAGATTGGTTCTAGCTACGATTAGAACTCGACATCTAGCATTGTGTCGTTAAGCCGGTGTAAGCCAAAGTTGTGTAAGGTTTTCTCCGCCATAAGGGAGCTTGTTGACATAGTGAAGAAAACTCTTGAGTTAGGTGCTCGGGGAGTGGAGTAGGGCAAGGAAGGTGTCCTTGTAGCCGAACCACTATAAATCTCTTGTCTCTCGGTTAGATCTTTCCATCTCTAGCTTTTATTTCATTTTATTACCTTACTTGCATTACTTATTTATATTTACTTATATACATATTGTTCATATTGTTCAAGGAGTTGAGATCACATAAATTCGAATCTAAGTTTTAAAAAGTAAATAAAGTTTTCACAATAAATTTTAAAAGGACATAAAACTATTCAACCCCCCTTCTAGTTTTCCACAATTGGTATCAAGAGCCACGTCAAACAAGATTTTTAAAATTAACTGTATTTTAAAACTTGAAACGATCTATGGAATCTTTAAAATATTTAGAAGGGCAATCTATGCAAAGACCACCACTATTTGAAAGTGATGGTTTTCTTTATTGGAAAAATAGATTCGAAACTTATGTGAAATCAAAGGATCTTGATCTTTGGCATGTTATTACCTATGGTGATTTTCCCCCTATTCAATATAATATCCTAAGTAAAATAGATGAAATTGTACCTTTTGAAAAACAAAATGATGATTTGAAAAGGAAACTAGCAAAAAATAATGAAGCTAAAATGGTCATTTATAATGCGTTACCACGCAAAGAATATGAAAGAATTTTTATGTGTCAAACCGCAAAAGAAATTTGGGATTCTTTACTAATCACTCGCCAAGGTAATAGTCAAGTCAAAGATAATAAAATAGATCTTCTTGTGCAACTGATGCGTGGTTTTGCAACCTTACAACAGGTTTTACCTCTCGAGGGATCTCAAGAGGCTTACAACCCCACCAGGCAGTGTACCTGACCGATGTAGTATAGTGTAGTGGTAAGTACGGGGGATTGATCGTTCTCCACAGGGAATAGTGTTCGTTAGGTATGAAAAACTACTCTAATAGGTCTAAGGGTGAGAGAAGATTCTTTTTATGTTTTTATAATTTTATGAAAGCAAGTAAAATCTCGGGTTTGAAAGAGTGGGCGGAATTAGTTGCTAGTCAACTAACCCAAATAACTACGAATGCAAATAAAATAAAATAACGAAAATGAAAAGGTGGTAAAACTTATGTGGTGAGAAATGTGTTTACTTAGATTTCCTTACTCCCTAACTATCTTTTACCGGTTGATTAGTGTGTATTAATCGCGTGGATGACGGGTGTATTCCTTAATACCAATCGTGGGGTGGCGTACGTACTTCCCCAACTCTACAAGCTCCTACTTCACTCCTATGTCGAGCCGGCTAAGAAGCTCCTAACATGGGATCACTAGAATTCGCTTGTGCATTAAATACAACCATAAAAACCTTAGTACGCATTGGTTCATGCTTCTTAAGACGTTCAAGCAAGTTACCGAATAGGAAGTTAGCCAGTTTTCTTAAGCCTAACATAGATGAACAATCATCCAATACAACTAATAACACACTAATAACCAATAATCAATAGCTAGGTTTCATTAGATCTAAGCAAACACAAGATAAATCTAGCCTAGCATGTTAAACGAAAGACAAGAACAAGATAGAATCAAACAACACATAGACATATTGAATGATTAATTGATAACTTATCTTCAATGTAACATGGAAGATCTCAAGGAAAAAAGCCTTGAAAAAGCTGCTAAAATCGTCTTAGGGTTTTTAACACACAAGGTTCCACACAAGTTCCACCACTAATGACAAAAAATTGCAAAACTATATATAGACTTTCAGATCTGACGGCGTCACGTTATGGGGTGTGACGGCGTCACCTCGCCGCTTTTAGGGTTCCCGGATGGCCTTCTTGACGCCGTCCCTCTTTAGCTCTCCAAAATCCGTTCTGGCTTATCAAGGCTTGACGCCGTCAGAATTAGGCGTGACGCCGTCCCTCTTTAAATTAATTCGTGACGACCTTGATCACTCCAAAGGGTGACGCCGTCATAATTCCCATGCAAATTTCTCAGACTTATCATGAGTAGTCCGTATGTTTTTTCTACTTTTCTTTTTCTCATTTTTTTGTATTTTTTTTTATTTTTTTTTCATACACTCTTGCCCTACCATCCAAAATAATACATCATAGGGGCGTCGCATTCCCCTTACACTTGAACTTTTACATGACTTTACAAATAACTATTCTAATGACTCGAATTAAGATAATCGAAAAACTTGGAGTACTTTTAAAATATTTAGCACATATGGGGGTAATAATGATGTTCTTCCCCATTACTCCATTACACTAGTACTTTACCCATGAGTCCCAATCATCCCAAAACAATATGTACAATGATATGACTCGACTTAGCAACCATGTAATCAATTAGATAATTAACTTGGGTTTAAACAAATGTTGTCACAATAATGCACTAAAAATGAGTGCATACAAGGTAGGCTAAGGCGATTTGGGTGTACATTTAAGTGGGGTGTAACAAATTCTCCCTTTAAGTAAAATGCTTAAAGGTCGAAACGAAAAGATAGGCTCTGAGGGGTGTACTAGGGGTATCGTGTACTAAAAATGAGTACAACGCAAAGGGTGTGGGAGAATTACTTGACCAATGTAGCCAAAGTAATTATAACAAAAAACACAGGTGTAAAACAATGGGTTAATCCTAATGCCTCTTATCATGTAGTAAATCTAACTACAAGAATGTAGTCTCACTTGTGGCCTCGGAATGGTCCTAACGCAAGTTCTAGAATCTAAGTGCTACCGGTACACACATCATAGCATAAATGCTTTTCCTACCAATTCTAGGGGCGGACCTCACATATTTGGGGGTGGAAAATTTTTTAGTGGTACGGTTTTGTGCTAGTCACATAACTCCTATCCGTGAGACGCTCATTAAGACTAAAGTTTCACTCCTAAATGTTGTAAAAAATTTTAAATTTGGCACTAAAATTGCCCTAACAGGTATTTATCTCAGTTTTATTACACATCTACTATTAAACAAACCAAAATCAAGCGTAATAGCATTCTCTAATCGTACTTTTACCCCCCCTTACACTTAAGATGGACATTGTCCCCAATGTTCAAATAACAAGATGTAAAAGTAAAAAAGTAAAAGAATGAAATCAAATACTCCCCTGATTCGCTCGGTGGATAATGTGGTAACACGGTTAGATCTTCTTCCAAGAGAATGTAGAAGCTTTATGACTAATGCATCGCCAAAAGCTTGATCCAACAAACATTTTCTTGACCAAAATAACCTGTTAAACCTGAGAAAACAAACACGAAAACCTGCATAACATCGGCGGGATAAATTCTATATATAAGGATATAATGCTTGTGGAATGATTATTTTGCAGATTCCTGGAGATTATAAGTTAGAGATTTAATAAAAACTTTTTATGAAAACAAAACTTTCAAAAATTTCAGAAAATTAAACCTGACGCCGTCAGGTTGTAAATCCTGACGCCGTCAGAAATGATCTGACAGAATTCTCATGTTACGTTTCCGGAAAATTTCTGGAAAAACCTACACCTTACTTCCTGGAATTCCTGCAAAACATCATTATGACTCGATACAAGCATTTGACTCAAACAAATACTAATATGTATGTTAATTTATTATTATTATGATTCATGTTCATTTGTGTTCTAATAAACCGGTTTGGATTTCCCTTACACTTAACTTTTGCAAAATACCTTTATATGTAGTTAAGACGAAGTTAAAAACAAAATAAAGCATTTTCACAAATTATTCGAAACATGAAAATTAAACAATTATGATTAAGCATATATGACACAAACAAACAAATAAAATAAAAACATCAAACAATTAAACAAATAAAGCTTGGGTTGCCTCCCAAGAAGCGCTTGTTTTTGTTTGAGTCACGAGCCTAACTCTACCCTTATTTAACAAAAATAGGGGAGGTTTTCCCTACACTTAGGATTAAGTGCGGGTGAAAGTAGCGATATACACCCTTAGGGTGGAAATATGCCACGTGAGGTGAAGGGGGTGAGTGAATGGCTTCCTTCGTCCTAAAACTACCCGGATAATAAGGGTTGATGGGTGGGTCGGTTCCTCTTTTGTCTCCTAGATGTAAATCTAAGGATGGAAAGTTGTGTAAAGGTTGAGGTTCCGGTTCATCAACACTAGGAAATTCCCTGGAACTAAGAGTAAGGTTATCACTATAAGTATTCAAACCTATATCCTCTAGTGGTGCTTGGTCCAAGGGTTCTACCTCCATTGGGATTCCTAAAGTTTCTTCTACTTCTTCCGGGTAAGTCACGGGCGGTGTGTGTGCCTCAAGTGATGGTAGGACTTGTGGGGTACTTTGTGGGCTTGGATTATCCACCTCATCCTCCATTTTATCTAGATTACCTATGTGTTTGTTTTGTACTATGATGTTACATGACATCCACTTAGGTATCCCAAAATAGATATCCCCAGACAAACTTGTTTCATGATCCTTGGAATTTGTGGTCAATTGACTTGTACTAACGTTTGTTGGGTTGTCTACTCTATAATAATACTGGGCACAATCTTCAATGGCATCCCATGCTTCTTCAACATTTAATCCCCTATGGTCCCAATTGACAAAATCATTAATGCATATTTGGTCACATAGGTCGACACGATCGTAAAAGATTTTAGCTAGGGACCATAAATCGAAGTTATGATGAGGGACTATTCGGAGTAAATTTTTAAAACGAGTCCATGCATCATATATGGGTTCACCTCGATATTGTTTAAACATCAAGATGTCATAGGGAGTGGGTGAATTTCGTGGTGGGTAGTATGGTGGATTCGCGTACTCCATAATGGTGAACGGAAGAGTCAATGGAATGGTTTTTACGAACAAAGACACAAAGAAAAGATAGACTACGGGAAAGCTAATAAAAAGAAAATAAAAATCTCACTAAGATAGGAATCTAATGAGTAGACCTAATAAAATAAAAATTCAACCTAAACAATAACTATTCCCCGGGCTGCGGCGCAAAAAACTTGATGCGTGGTTTTGCAACCTTACAACAGGTTTTACCTCTCGAGGGATCTCAAGAGGCTTACAACCCCACCAGGCAGTGTACCTGACCGATGTAGTATAGTGTAGTGGTAAGTACGGGGGATTGATCGTTCTCCACAGGGAATAGTGTTCGTTAGGTATGAAAAACTACTCTAATAGGTCTAAGGGTGAGAGAAGATTCTTTTTATGTTTTTATAATTTTATGAAAGCAAGTAAAATCTCGGGTTTGAAAGAGTGGGCGGAATTAGTTGCTAGTCAACTAACCCAAATAACTACGAATTCAAATAAAATAAAATAACGAAAATGAAAAGGTGGTAAAACTTATGTGGTGAGAAATGTGTTTACTTAGATTTCCTTACTCCCTAACTATCTTTTACCGGTTGATTAGTGTGTATTAATCGCGTGGATGACGGGTGTATTCCTTAATACCAATCGTGGGGTGGCGTACGTACTTCCCCAACTCTACAAGCTCCTACTTCACTCCTATGTCGAGCCGGCTAGGAAGCTCCTAACATGGGATCACTAGAATTCGCTTGTGCATTAAATACAACCATAAAAACCTTAGTACGCATTGGTTCATGCTTCTTAAGACGTTCAAGCAAGTTACCGAATAGGAAGTTAGCCAGTTTTCTTAAGCCTAACATAGATGAACAATCATCCAATACAACTAATAACACACTAATAACCAATAATCAATAGCTAGGTTTCATTAGATCTAAGCAAACACAAGATAAATCTAGCCTAGCATGTTAAACAAAAGACAAGAACAAGATAGAATCAAACAACACATAGACATATTGAATGATTAATTGATAACTTATCTTCAATGTAACATGGAAGATCTCAAGGCAAAAAGCCTTGAAAAAGCTGCTAAAATCGTCTTAGGGTTTTTCACACACAAGTTCCACCACTAATGACAAAAAATTGCAAAAGTATATATAGACTTTCAGATCTGGCGGCGTCACGTTATGGAGTGTGACGCCGTCACCTCGCCGCTTTTAGGGTTCCTGGATGGCCTTCTTGACGCCGTCCCTCTTTAGCTCTCCAAAATCCGTTCTGGCTTATCAAGGCTTGACGCCGTCAGAATTAGGCGTGACGCCGTCCCTCTTTAAATTAAGTCGTGACGACCTTGAGCACTCCAAAGGGTGACGCCGTCATAATTCCCATGCAAATTTCTCTGGCTTATCATGAGTAATTTTCATATCCACCACTTTTGCCAAGCCATGACGCCGTCTAGAACAAATCCTGACGCCGTCAAAGGTACTTTCCAGCACAATTTTGAGACTTTGCCGTTTTCTTCACTTTTATGCTCCAAAAATGTCTAAAATGCTTCCTTTTCCAGATTTCTTCTCCAAAGTACCTAAAATGACAAAAGGAACGATTTAGGGCAATATTTGATCAAATAAATACGATTTAGGGCTTAAATGACCCCCTAAAAGCGGTACACATTTCACTTCATCAGCAACAATATGAACAATTTACAATTCCTGAAGAGGAATATATTGATAATGCATTTGCTAAATTTAACACAATCATCACAAGTTTAAAAGCACTTGATGAGACTTTTTCTAGCAAAAATTGTGTAAGGAAATTTCTTAGGGCATTACGTCCAAAATGGCGCGCGAAGGTCACGGCGATTGAAGTATCAAAGAACTTGATGACGTTATCACTTGATTAGCTTATTGTCAACTTAAAGGTTCATGAAGAAATTATAAAAAGGGACTCGGAAACGGTCAAGGGCAAGAAAGATCAAATCAAGTCTCTCGCGCTAAAAGCCAAAAAGGAACTTAGTAATGAAGATGATTCAAGTGATGAGAGTGAAGACGAAGAATATGCAATGGCCGTTAGAGAATTCAAGAAATTCTTCAAGAGTCGAGGAAGATTCACGAGACAACCACGAGATGAAAGAAGATCACTACAAAGAAATAGAAATGATAACTACGGGAAAAGAAAGTGCTTTAGATGTGGAAGTCAAAACCATCTCATTGGCGAATGTCCAAAGCCACCGGGTTATGATTACGAAAGCGCATTTGTTAGTGGAACATGGAGCGATAGCGACAAAGATGAAGCGGACAAAGCAAAAGACGAAAAGTGCCTTGTAGCCCAAGCCACCGATGAAATATGTCTAGGAATAAATTTGGAGCCCGACGAATGGATTAAGGATAGTGGATGCTCAAAGCACATGACGGGAAACCGGAAGCTATTCTCCTCCTACAAGGCATACAACGGAGGTAACGTTATTTTCGGTAGTGATTTTCGTGGAAAAATCATTGGCAAAGGTACGATCTCTCAAGACTCCCTAACTATTGAAAATGTTGAGCATGAAGATAACTTAACATATAACTTGCTTAGTATAGGACAAATATGCGATAATAAGTGTAGGGTTACTTTTACAAGTAAAGATAGCGAAATAGTTAAGGACGGAAAGGTCATAGGTAGAGGAGTTAGGAAAGGTGGTGTATATGTTATGAAACTAGAAAATAAACCGGAAGATAAAATATGTCTAGCAACCTTAGATGAAAACTCTACATTGTGGCATAGAAGATTAGGTCACGCAAATATGCAACAAATACAATCCCTAGCCTCTAAAGAATTAGTTAGAAACTTGCCTAACCTAAGATATGACCAACACTTTTGCGATGCATGTAAAATAGGAAAGCAAGCACATGCTAGTCACAAAGCTAAGAATATAGTCTCCACTACTAGATGCCTAGAATTATTACACATGGACCTTTTTGGTCCAACCGCTGTGCGGAGTTACCGAGGTAATCTTTATACCTTAGTAATTGTAGATGACTATTCACGATACACGTGGACTAGTTTTTTAAGTGATAAAATCGAAGCCTTTAATAAATTTGAAATATTTAGTAAAATGATTCAAAATAAATTAGGATGTTCTATAGTATCAATTAGGACGGACCATGGTCGGGAATTTGATAATGAAGTGCAATTCGGAAAATATTGTGATTTAAATGGGATATCTCACAATTTCTCCGCTCCTCGCACTCCACAATCAAATGGGGTAGTAGAAAGAAAGAATCGAACCTTACAAGAAATGAGTAGAACAATGCTAAATGAACAATCTATCCCACAAAAATTTTGGTGCCATGCCGTAGATACATCAACATATATAATAAATAGTGTCTCAATTAGGAGAATATTAGGAAAAACCCCATATGAGTTATTAATAGGTAGAAAACCTAATCTAAATTACATTAGGGTATTCGGGAGCAAATGTTTTGTTCTCAATACAAAAGATTACCTTACTAAGTTTGATCCTAAGTCGTACGAAGGAATCTTTCTAGGGTATTCACAAAATAGTAAAGCATACATAATACTTAATAAACACACTATGAAAGTAGAAGAGTCATTAAATGTAACATTTGATGAAACTCCACCACTACCTAAGACATTGCCCCTAGAAGATGATGACCTAGTTGAAGAAGAAGCTATTAAGGTTAGTAAAATTAAACCCTTAGGTGATGATAATGAAGATATAATATTAGGTGAAGACGAAATAGTAAATGTTAAGGAATCTAAATCACACCCGTTAGATAATATAATAGGAAACTTAAATCAAAGAACCCTTAGATCACAAGCTCAAGATAAAAATAACTTCTTTTGTTTCCTATCAACTATAGAACCTAAAAATATAAATGAGGCATTAAAAGATGAAAGTTGGGTTATGGCTATGCAAGAAGAACTAAATCAATTTAAGACTAATGACGTTTGGGAACTAGTCCCAAATCCCATGAACATGACCATCATAGGAACTAAGTGGGTTTATAGAAATAAGTTAGATGAAAATGGAATAGTTACTAGGAACAAGGCTAGGTTAGTTGCCCAAGGATATAATCAACAAGAAGGAATAGATTATGACGAAACTTAAGCCCCCGTAGCTAGATTAGAATCTATAAGAATACTACTTGCCTATGCATGCGCCCTAGATTTTAAGTTATTTCAAATGGACATGAAAAGTGCATTCCTTAATGGTTTTATCAATGAGGAGGTATACGTGGCACAACCTCCAGGATTCATTGACTTCGCAAAACCTGATTATGTTTATAAACTCAAGAAAGCTTTATATGGACTCAAACAAGCTCCCAAGGCTTGGTATGATCGATTAAAGGCATTTCTTATTAAACATGATTATTCCATGGGAATGGTAGATAACACTCTTTTCACGAAAAAGAAAAGCCCAAATCTCATCATTGTCCAAATATATGTCGACGACATTATATTCGGATCAACTTGTCAGGATATGTGTAATGAATTCGCTAAAATCATGCATGATGAGTTTGAGATGAGTATGATGGGTGAACTTAATTTCTTCCTAGGATTACAAATAAAACAATTAGAAGATGGAATATTTTTTAATCAATCTAAGTACATTAAGGAAATGCTTAAGAAATTTGGATTAGAAGACGCCAAGCCCATGAAGACACCAATGTCTACGGAAGTAAAACTTACAAGAGATGAAGACGGTGAGTCCGTAGAAAACACTAAGTATAGAGGAATGATAGGTAGTTTACTATACTTAACGGCAAGTAGACCGGATATCATGTTTAGTGTCTGCCTTTGTGCTCGCTTTCAAGAGGATCCCAAAACCTCTCACCTAGAAGTGGTTAAGCGTATCTTCCGATATATTAAAGGCACTATACACTTAGGATTATGGTATCCTAAGGGATCGGGCATAGAAACCATCGTCTATGCGGATTCGGATCATGCGGGAGACTACGTGGATAGAAATAGCACTAGCGGAATTTGCACGTTAATGGGATGTTGTCTAACATCTTGGTTCTCGAAGAAGCAAACCACTCTTTCTATTTCTACCACAGAAGCCGAATATGTAAGCATTGGAAAGGCATGTCAACAAGCACTATGGATGAAACAAGCTCTCGTAGATTATGGCATTAGGTTAGATGACGTCCCAATTATGTGTGATAATAAAGGTGCTATAGATTTAAGTAAGAATCCCGTTCAACACTCTAGGACTAAACATATAGAAATACGCCACCACTTCCTCCGCGATAACGTTCAAAAAGGAAACATATCTATAGAAAAGGTTGCATCGGAAGATAACTTAGCAGACATATTCACTAAGCCCCTTAAGCGTGAACTCTTTAACCACTTACGTTTAGGCCTAGGAATGATGGAACAAATTGACTGAATTTTCTGCACTTTTGGTAATTTTTTTTCTTCCAGATGGGCGGACCCCTTAATGCTATAAAGGCGGTCCCCTTAATTATTAAGGGGACCGGCTTGTCATTAAGGGGACCGGCCATCTGACTATAAATTTTTTTTTCTCTGTTTCCTCCCATCTGAGTCTAGGAATCTGTTTTGCACAAAATAAAAGATTGGGATATTTCTTTGCATAAACATATTTATAAACAAAACCCAATCTATTTTCTACAAATCATTCTCACATTTAGGAAAACACATTTTTCTTACATTGTTGAATAATGCTAAAAACATATTTTTTCATGCATAAAGATCTCACATGAATTGTCAAAGTATATAATCTAATATATACATCTTTGATATTCATATATTGAGCAAAATCAAATCAAGGAGACCTTGGATTGTTTCTTAGGAAATTTTTGCATTTAGGAGTCGAAACAATCACATCTCCACATTTGTTGCATATAGGCACACACTAGAACAAGCTTATTAATCACATCCCCACAATTGTTCCATCACCTATTCCCCATTAGTTTCTAGTGCCTTTGTTTCATTACCCTTGCCTTAGATGATTAAGTTCCTTAATTCTCTTAATTGCTAGATATTAATTATTGCTTGCTTATTTATTTGTCTTATATGCCATGCACACTTAATATGTTTCTCTATTGCCTCAAAGAGTGGGACTTGCCTAAAACCAAAAGCTCAAAACATAGCCATCCTCACCTATTTCTGCAGGAAAACCCATTTCTGGAACCCAGAAAGGTACCAGATGGGCGCCCCCTTAATTTATAAGGCGGCCCCCTTAATTATTAAGGGGACCGCCCATAATTAAGGGGACCGGCCATCTGCTGGACGGGTTCAGAGAATCTTTTTCTGCTTTTTAGACCATTTGATCCTATACTTCCCCAAATTCACAAACACATTTTGTCCTAAACACCCAACAAGCCTTTTCATTCCTAAACAACACAAATCCTCCACTATAAATAACCCCATATCTCACCACATTCAATCATCCCATCATGTCTTCTCCAATCAACCCAAAACCAAAAACCTCTAAGCTAGCAAGGATGACCTTAAAACCCGGGTGGAAGAGAAAACCTAACCCTCACCACAAGCCCATCACAACTAGACAACCAACACATCCATCATCATTCATCCCCAACTACTCTCCAAGATCACAACCTCATTCCATTGAACCATTTCACAAACCCTACCATTTTGGCCAAACATCCACATTCATTCCAAACTACTCCCCTAAACCTCAAACCAACTTCAATGGAATACTTGAAAACCCTCATCACCTTGGTCAAACATCAAACCTTTCACCCCAATACCATCCATTTCCACCAAATAACCAAATCCCTATTCATGAAAGGCAAAAGCTTCATGAAGAGACTAACCAAATCCATGATCTTAATGATCTCCTTGCTATGCACCTCACACAACGCAACAAGGGACAACCTCCATCCTCACCTTACTCAAATTGCCTACCACACTCTCTTAACTTGGATCAAGTTACAAACCACACCCACTATTGCCCTTGTTGCATCTTCCTTCAAAAACAAATCCTCCACTTAAGTGAAGATATTTCTTGGATTGAATATCTACTCACTCATCCTCATCCCATTCCTCCACTACAACGATATAACCTCAATGGATCCGCTCCATTTCCCTCACCATCACATAACTAAAACCCATCCACATGTTTTCCGCCTCAAAATAAACTCCCTCACCCTTTTGTGTCGCAAGCAAGTCCAATCGCTCTCTTTGGCAATATGAGGACCATTAGTATTTCTAGTTTTGTTGTAATCATTATGTTTCAAGTATTTTATGTAATGTAATGATGATTAATATTTTATATGATCATCTTGAATGTATTAGTTGGTTGTTCTAAATATTTTTGCTATGTATATGTATCTTGTGTCTCCTAACTTGTTTTTGCAGCCAAGATTTCCATAGCTCGTCTCTTTGGTGCCCTCGAACAAGGGGGAGTAACCATCAAGGGGGAGTTCTCGTCCCGACAAATTTAGTTTCTAAATCTTGTCGGCATAACCTTTTTGATTCTACAAAAAGGGGGAGAAGTGAATGTAAACTCACTAAATACTTGTCCAAAAATAAATTTTTGGATTTAATAAGTTTAAGTTTTGTAATCATCAAAAAGGGGGAGATTGTTGACATAAATAATGCCTAAAAACATTATTCATATCTCTATGTTTTAATGATCACAAAATATAAACTCATTAAACATAAACTTATCAAATAAACAAGTATTTAGTTGTAAATATCTATTTCTACAACTCAAATCACTTAAGGTATGAATGAACTAATGCTTAATGCATTATATGATCAAAGGAACATTTTCTTAATAACTAGATTTTTTATAAAACATCAAAAACATTTTATATATTTTTGAAAAACATTTTTGGCATTAAATAAAAATGTTTAATCTTTTATAAAAATATGAATTCAAATTTTAACCAAAATCAGTTAAAATGTTCCAGAAAAACCTTCCCCACAAAAGGACAAAATTGGCCAACGTTCAGTAGGGGCGGCCCCCTTAATTTTGCTAGGCGGCCCCCTTAATAATTAAGGGGACTGCCCCCTATTTAAGGGGACCACCCCCGCTCCAGTAGACCTCCAGCTGTCCAATTTTTCTCCTATAAATACCAGCCTTCTCCTGGACTTTTACTCACCTTTTGCACACTGAAACTTTCTGTTTTAAATCACATTTCATATCTTCAAAAACCCTTTGATCATATAATCTTAAGCTTTGGTTTCTAAGTGATCCAAGCTTCCTCCATTCAAGTGCAAGAGAAGAATACTCCTTCAACAACTAGAAGAAGTATTGCAACTTAGATACCTAAGTTGTTTGTGTCATCATACATTTGTTTATAAGTTGTGTATTGTTGTTAGATAGTTGTGTGTATAATTGTTTGGGATAGGTTAGTGTGTAAGTAGAGAAGTTGTGTTGTTAAGGTGTGTAAGTAGTGAAGGTGTGAAGAAGTAGTAGTGTACATAAGTTGTGCTTAGTTGTGAAGTGTCGTGAAGAAGTTGTGAAGAAGTCGTGAAGAAGTTGTGAAGAAGTCGTGAAGTAGTCGTGAAGAAGAAGGTGTGATAAAGTCGTGTTTAAGTTGTGAGATTGGTTCTAGCTACGATTAGAACTCGACATCTAGCTTTGTGTCGTTAAGCCGGTGTAAGCCAAAGTTGTGTAAGGTTTTCTCCGCCATAAGGGAGCTTGTTGACATAGTGAAGAAAACTCTCGAGTTAGGTGCTCGGGGAGTGGAGTAGGGCAAGGAAGGTGTCCTTGTAGCCGAACCACTATAAATCTCTTGTCTCTCGGTTAGATCTTTCCATCTCTAGCTTTTATTTCATTTTATTACCTTACTTGCATTACTTATTTATATTTACTTATATACATATTGTTCATATTGTTCAAGGAGTTGAGATCACATAAATTTGAATCTAAGTTTTAAAAAGTAAATAAAGTTTTCACAATAAATTTTAAAAGGACATAAAACTATTCAACCCCCCTTCTAGTTTTTCACAGATTAGTTTTTCTTTTGTTCAAGAGTGATCCTATCATCCCATCAAGTGATCCTCTCCATTCCTCTTCAATAGCAAGAGAAGAACACAAATATCCAAGAGGATACAAAGTGTTATCATTCCTCTTCAAGTGCAAGAGAAGAGCTCAAAGTATCCAAGAAGATACAAGAGTTATAGTTGTTAGGTTTATTGTAACATTTGTTACATCCTTGATTGTGTCATAGCATACATCAAGATTGTTTTTCTTTTGTGAGAGTGTGACTGAAGATCATTGTAATCTTAAGAGATAGTGAAGATCTCTTGAAGCCATTGGGCTTGTGTGATTGATCAAAGGATCTAGAGTAGATAGAATAGGTTGAGTGAAGTGAGAGTTGATCATTGTGATCGTGTTGAGATCTTGGTGATCTCTTGAAGCCACTGGGCTTGAGTGATTGGTCACGTGGACCTTGGTAGATTGGTGCTAGCTAAGATTAGCACTCGACATCTAGCTTAGTGTCGGAAATAGGATAAGCGAAGTGTACGGTTTTCTCCGCCTTAAGAGAGGTTGTTGACATAGTGCTTGAAACTCTCGAGTGTGGTACTCGGGGAGTGGAGTAGGGCGAAGAGGTACTTCGTAGCCGAACCACTATAAATCCTTTGACCCGGTTTGATCTTTCCAACTTTTCTTTTTATTTATTTTACTTATTAATAGTTAGTTTAGTGTGTATTTCATATTGGTGTTGATTGATTACACATAAGATTCGAATCTAGGTTTCCAATAAGTAAACTTTTAAGAAGTTTTCAAAAGAGCTTAAAAACGGGTAAAACTATTCAACCCACCCTTCTAGTTTTCAACAGTATCGATTTATATATACATTTCGTAAAATACATATCGCAATTCATTGTTTTATAAAGGGGTATTAAGGTAGACTACTGGTATTCTCGAGGGATAAGTGAAAGGTTAGGTTTCTTTTCCAAAAATAGGGGCTCGGGTTGCTACATAAGTTCCTAAAACTTCTGCTGGGCTACACATCAACCTATTGTAGGTTTTCTAGGTTTTGCCAAAGATTCATGGGTTACTTCGTTGCTTACTTCCATCAAGGGGTTCATCTTACAAGTGCTATGGGAGGGTCATTTTCAGACGACTCGTGATTTAACTCGGTTCATTCATTGAGTGTATGGTTTGGGGTGGTGATGACTGTAACGTAACTAGAAACAAAACGAGGCTAAAGAAAAAAATCAAATCCACCACGAGATCCAGAAATCAAGAAATCAGGCAGTCCAAATTCAAATTAAGCCAAAACCAAGCACTACAATAATCTCAAAATGTTCTTATTATAATATCGGACGAGTTAAAATAAACAGCTCGAATTTAAAACAGCGACCAATCGTGTCTAGCCCGTCCTGATGCAAAACATGATCAGACAGCGCCAAACAGGAATTCCACGTAAACGAAGAAGTATAGCGGTGCCAGAAGTATTACAGTTCATGAGATGTTGTGATGCCAGTGTGTCGTGTGTGTGGGTAAACCTTCGTGATATTCGGTGCTCGAGTACATATGCAAAACTTTACCATTACCAAAATTAAAAAATAGAAAGTCAACCCGAAACATAATCCTGTTATAACTACCCCCAGTATTGCAAAATTCATTTCTGAGACATAGGTGATCAGGCCATGTCCCCACTATCCTTGGTTGATTATAGGTGATCAGTCTACTCTCAACCGAGGATCAATGAATTTCGGGACACTCAGTTCAGTTACACTAGTATTACATTCCTTACTTTAGAATCGTTTTAAAAACCAGAACTGTTGTCCAAACTCGGAATCAAATAATGTGGTTACGCGAGGAAATAGCGTAACTCCGCGACAGGTTCGATGCATCGACGTAAGTATATGAAGATACTTATAGTGAAGAGTGATAATGAGGTGAAATACAAACCATCAAATAGCAAGGCATACATCTCATCGAATATAACATTTAATATCTCAACAAATATGCTATCCAACAAAATTACAAGCGAGGCATCGGCTTGGCAGGCAGACACATGTCGGTCATAGGATTTAAGTTTTCGTAAAAATTGTTATAGTCTGGGTTTTCCAAAATCCCAGTTCCTGAAAATACCCAGTTCTCTATAACCTATGGCTTTGATACCATCTGTAACACCCCGAAATCGGATCAGCGGAAACATACGGGTCAAGGGGTGTTATTGAATAGTTATCACAATCACAAAGTACAAAGAACGGTTTTACTTAAACCATTTTAGAAGAAATTTCATAATTGAAAACATTCAATTTATATTATTTAAAATTGTGCGGAAAAATAAAGTTTCATGAAAGGATTTAAAGGGGTCAAAAATAGTTTTCTGAGTCTTCTATGAATATGCCATGCCCTTCGCCAAGCTCCTCCAAGAGTAAGATATGCATCGGAAAAGATTTAACACCTAAGATAAAACATGCTAAAAGTCAACACGAAGGTTGAGTGAATTCATAGGTTTAAATAAAATAGTTGATCACAATATTTCAAGTTTAAGAGAAAGTGGGCTACGTTGTTATACGCCTAAATTTTATTTGCATAAAAATCAGTGGAACACATTTCTTAAAATTGGGCCACGTTGTTGCACCCATAATAGAAACAGTGGGCCAGTTGTTAGCACCCATAATCCAGATATTACCTCTGCACTAAGCTCATGACACACAAAGCGTTAAACAGCACCAGTAACCCTGGCGTAAGTCGACAGTAACCACGGATTTCATAATATAATAGTTTCCCCCAAAGCTAGGTATCTTGCCAAATACCTAGGTAACTCAAATATAGCACACCCGTGTTGCCTACCCGGTCAACAGGGATGGGATGGTCAATCCTATAGGCCTATAAACTATATTCGCGCTCACTCGCAAGTGATTAATGGTTCATGATCGAGGGACTTGCTTTTCAGATGTTTCACGTAGTGGCTACTGCTTCACTCACAGTACCAGAAAAGTAGAAATGACTACTGCTTCACTCAAAGTACCGGGAAAGTATAAATGTTGTTCTAGCAAAAATAAAGTTTCAGATAGCAGAAAACATAGTTTTCAGTTCAAACTATAGTTTTCAAACATTTGTGATCATAGTCAAAACAGTAGGATGTATCTTACCCCAAGTAGCTTATAAAACAGTTATGCAAGTAAAAGTGGGGCTATGAACTCACCTCGGTATGCAACAATGCAAGATATCACAACATCACAACTGGCATCAAGTAGTAAAGGCATTATGATATCAAAAGTAGAGTACAATAGTACTGGATCGGCACAACCTAGTATATGAATAATATTTCTCAACTCAAACCTTAATGGGATTTCTAAAACAACACTCGTACTTGAAAAAAATATTTTATTTCAATGGCGTTTGAGTTAAATAAAGTTTAAGACTCGTGTGGATACGAGATGTTAAAATAATAAAAGTCGGAAAATACAAACGGATACGAAGAAAGAATAACGAAGAGAAAAGAGGAATTAAAATTAAGAAAAGAATAAGAAAGAAAGACAAACAAAAAACATCAATAGATTGTTTCGGTGTTTTACCCTTTTCCACAAATAGTTGATGAAATATCAAAGTTTTGGAAGAAATTCTATAAGTATTGAAAAGGTTTTTAAGTTATTTAAGTAATCACAATTGATTAAATCATAAAAGGATTTTATCAAAATTTGGGCATGATGCGCCCGTTTATAAAACATTTCCAAGTCGTTACGACTTTTGAATACAAGTTTTATTACCTCATTTTACAAGTTAAATATATCTAATTGAACACCATTATTCGCGTATATATTTGTTAATAAGTTTATCGACTATTTTGTTTATGTTTTCCAAATTAATAACTGAAACACCATATTGAATAATAATTCGTTAAATAAATAACAAAACAAATAAGTAAAAAATATAATGGCCCAAGTGTATTGGGCTTCGGCCCAATAATTAACTCACACTTATTGGGTTTTCATTGGGCTTTCGGGACCAAGTGTATTAGCACTTAACCATTTAGGACTCATCCGAGTCTAAACCGACTCGACACTAACCCGAGGTTTTCAAACCTCGAGTCTTGCACGGTCGAGACTCACTTGAGTCTCGACTAGACTCATTCCAACTTGTCGTAGCCCTTTTGGGTCACGGCTTAACCATATTTGACCAAATCAACCATTTGACCTTGGCCGTGACTCATTGGGGCACAGCTTGAGTCTATTCGAGCCAAAGGCTCTTGGTTTAACAACAAAACCAATTCGAATCAAATTAGCAACATATTACACAACAATTTCATGTCGTGACTCATTTGAGTCACGACTCGAGTCTCACCCGAGCCAAAGGCTCTCGGCCAAATCATTATACCACAAATCCAAATCAATCCAAATTCTCATTACAACAATAATATCAAGGCTATGCCGTAACTCATTTGAATCACGGCTCGAGCCAAACCAAGCCAATAGGCTCTCGGATCTTACAACAAACACAATCTAAATCCAAATCCACTCCAAATATCAACACGGCACAACCATGGGGCCTTGCCGTGACTCTTTTGAGTCACGGTTCGAACCCTACTCGAGCCATAGGCTCCTGGTCATCACAGTTACAACACAACCAGTGTACAAATCAAATCCAAAACCGAGTACAATAATCCAAATTAAAAACCTAACAAGTCCAAATCTATACAACAAATTAATACAACCAAATTGAATTAAATGTAACACAATCAAAGCTGCTTAATCCTAAACCTAGTACTAACACACGCCGTGACTCAATGAGTCACGGTCAAAGCGTCATACGAGCCTTGGGCCTCCTCGGCTTCAACCACCAGGACCAACTCGGGACAAAAAAACTCCAAATCCAATGCTACACAGTTAAATAATAAATTAGAAATAACGAAATAAAAAATATATAAACAACTCACCCCGAGTCAACGCGAGTTGACTTGGTGAGTCACCCTGACTCGGACTGAGTTAAGGGTTTTCACGGCGTAAAACGTTAGATCCACACGTTTTCTATTCGATTTAAAAGGTTTGATAAACGTTCGTTAATTATTTTTCGGTTTTATTAAAATATACGAATTAGGGTTTGAAGAAAAGTGATGAAAAAGAAAGATGTAGATCGTGTGAGTTACCTATTAGAAGAGAGGAGGAGGAGGGGAAGCCTCGGAAAGGAGGTGGTGGATTACCGTGGTGGCGGCTGTGGTGCTAGACGGCTCGGATGGAGCTCAAACTCTCCAGAATAAAAGAGGAACTCCGGATCTATCGATTGAGGTAGGTTAAGGGTTTCGCCGGAAAATTTTTCGGCGACGGTGGTTGTCGGCGGTGATGGTGGTCGCCGGAGGATTGGCCGGAAGTGGAGAGAGAGGGAGAGAGAGTATTATGCGTGTGTGTGTGTGTTTTATAAATGAATAAATAAATAAAATTTCAGCCTTTTATACCTAGGCAGGGGCTAAACTTGTGCAAAGCAAAGTGCAGGGGGCGCGGGGGTACATATTTAGGCGGGGTAGAAACTGTCAATTGGTAATACTTTTGCTTTAAACACTGTGGGACCTATTCGACGTACCAAACGGACTCGAAAAATTATGAAACTTGCGCCATTGTTCCCGAAATAATTTTTTTTGATAAAAACGAGTATAAATATGCGTAACTTTCCCGAAATCAATTTATTTGGCAAATTCGATTCGTTTCGCGTTTTCTAGGTTGTGCCGGCTCGATAAATGAATAACGCTCACGTTTAACAAGATATCCACGGTTTTTCAAGCCCAACAAGTTCAAAGAGATTTAAAAGTTAAGGGAAATCAAAAATAGTTATTTTGGCAAGTAGAATAAGTTTTGGAAATTGTCGGTTGTTACACTTTTGTTAAAATGAATGAGAAAAATATTTCAAAAGAAACAAAAGAATAAATTCAAAATGATTTTCAAAGCTCCAAAATGACTAAAGTTGGGGAGGCGGTTGTGGATACCACACCTTATCCCTTAGCTTTAGAAAAACCAATCTCATTCCCTTATGGAAAGCAAGGACCACAAGCAGATGAACTTTGGGAAACTTTTAAACGTGTAAAAATCAATCTTCCACTCATTGAGGCTATTAGGAAAATTCCAGTCTATGCTAAATTTTTAAAAGATTTGTGTACTAAAAAATGGAGCCACCAACTACCTAAAAACGTCGAATTAAGTGAACAAGTGAGCGCCGTTCTTTCGAGTACTCTTCCACCAAAACTAAAAGATCCAGGTGCCCCTTTAATTTCAGTTGATGTTGGAAATATAAAAATAAAAAGAGCACTACTTGATCTAGGAGCTAGTGTTAATGTACTTTCGGGAACTATTTTCGATAAACATGATTTTGGTCAATTAAAAAGCACGGATGTTTTTATTCAATTAGCGGATCAATCAACTAAAGTTCCTCGGGGTATGTTAACCGATGTTATAGTTAAGGTGGAAGATTTCTATTATCCAGTTGATTTCATTGTACTTGACACCGAAGGTACATATACCGATAGGAAACCAACTATTGTCCTTGGCCGACCATTTTTAGCTACAGTTAATTCTCAAATAAATTGTTGGACCGGAGCCATGGATATAACTTTTGGTAATAGGAAGATGATTAAATGTTTTTAATAATATGTCTAACACTCCCGTTGAAAGTGCACGCTTTATGGTAGACACTATTGACGATTGTATCCAATCTCATACTACAAGTATGTTGTTGGATGACAATTTGGAGAAGTTTTTGTTTTCAAATGACAGGGATGATGAGCTTGTTGATGATACTGCACTTCAAGAAATGCAAGAGGAGTTTTTATTGGCGTTAGAGGAAGGACAACCACCATAGTCACACAAGTTTGAAAACGTACCCCGAAACCTTGACTCTAACCTTAAACCATCTCTAGAAATCCCACCCTTATTGGAGCTCAAAACATTACCACCACACCTAAAGTATGCGTTCTTGGGCCCTAATGACACTTTACCTATGATCATCTCATCTAGCCAATCCATCGAACAAGAAGAAGCATTACTAAAGGTGCTTTCAACTTACAAAGCTGTTGTTGGATGGACTATTGCTGATAAAAAAGGTATAAGTCCATCTATTTTCATGCATCGGATTATCACTGAACCTCAAGCCAAACCATCCCGAGAAACACAAAGACGATTGAACCCAAATATGCGAGAGGTTGTTAAGAAGGAAGTTTTGAAGTGGTTGGATGCAGGAATTATCTACCCAATTTCGGATAGTGAATGGATAAGTCCAACTCAAACCATACCCAAGAAAACTGGAATCCAAATTGTTTAGGGAAAAGATGGGAAATAGGTAGCTACACGTCCCGTTACTGGATGGAGGGTTTGCATAGACTACCGAAAGCTTAACGCGGCCACATCAAAGGACCACTTTCCACTTCCATTAATTGATCAAATCATTGAGAAACTATCTAGTCAGAAGTTTTATTGTTTTCTTGATGGTTATTCAGGTTATAATCAAATACCAATTCATCCAGAAGATCAACATAAGACAACATTTATTTGTCCTTATGGTACCTTTGCATTTAGAAGGATGTCATTTGGACTATGTAATGCTCCCGCAACCTTTCAAAGGTGCATGATGAGTATCTTTACAGATATAGTGGGAGAGTATCTTGAGATTTTTATGGATGATTTTTCTATTTTTGGCCATACTTTTGAAGTTTGTCTCAAACAGTTAGAACTTGTTTTAAAAAGATGCACGAAGACAAACTTGTTTTTAAGTTGGGAAAAGAGTCATTTTATGGTCAAAGAGGGAGTAGTACTTGGGCATGTTGTTTTTGAAAGAGGATTAGAAGTCGATAGTGCAAAAGTACAAATTATTTCAACTCTTCCACCCCGACAAACATCAAAGGAATTTGTTCTTTTCTAGGACATGCCGGTTTTTATAGACTTTTTATCAAAGATTTTAGTCTTATTTCAAAACCTCTTTGTAATTTGCTTTCAAAAGATGCATCATTTGTATTTGATGAAGAATGTCTTAAAGCGTTTAATATTTTGAAAAAGCAACTAACGGAAGCTCCTATATTGCAATCACCCGATTGGTCACAACCTTTTGAAATCATGTGTGATGCGAGTGATTATGCGGTAGGAGCTCTTTTGGGTCAAAGGGTAAATAAAAAACCAGTGGTAATTTATTATGCAAGTAAAACTTTAGCGGATGCTCAGTTAAATTATACAAGTACCGAAAAAGAATTACTTGGAGTGGTTTTTTGCTTTAGATATGTTTTGATCTTATATATGGGGATCGAAGGTAATCATATATTCAGACCATAGTGCCATGAGGTACCTTATGGATAAGAAAGATGCTAAACCTCATTTAATTAGATGGATTTTACTACTACAAGAATTTGATTTTGAAATACGTGATAAAAGGGGTTTTGAAAATGTAGTAGCTGATCATTTATCTTGACTCCCCATAATTGTTAGTAGTCCTAAGCATGAAATTCGGGAAAATTTCACCGATGAGCAATTATTGTCTATATCTAAAGTTTCTTGGTTTGCTAATTATGTGAATTATTTAGTTGCAGAAAAGATGCCCGAGCATTGGACAAAACAACAACAAAAACATTTTCTTTCGCAGGACAGAAGGTACATATGGGATGATCCAGAATTATTCAAGATTGCAGCGGATCAAGTCATTCGACGTTGTGTACCCGATCATGAGATTGAAGGAGTCTTAGCTCATTGTCACTCTTAGGCATGTGGAGGACTGATGAAGCGAAAAGTGTACTGCTTTTAGGGGGTCATTTAAGCCCTAAATCGTATTTATTTGATCAAATATTGCCCTAAATCGTTCCTTTTGTCATTTTAGGTACTTTGGAAATGAAATATGGAAAAGGAAGCATTTTGGACGTTTTTGGAGCATAAAAGTGAAGAAAACGACAAAGTCTCAAAAATATGCTGGAAAGTACCTGTGACGGCGTCAAGCTCTATTGTGACGCCGTCAGCCCTTGATAAGCCAGAGAAATTTTGGAAGATTAAAGGGGGACGGCGTCAAGAAGGTCGTCAAGCCTTGATAAGCCAGGGAGGATTTTGGAGTATTAAAGAGGGACGGCGTCAGGAAGACCATCCGGGAACCCTAGCCACGGCGAGGTGACGGCGTCAAGATCTATAACGTGACACCGTCAGCTACTAAGTTCTATATATAGTTTTGCATTTTTTTGTCATTAGTGTGCAACTTTGTGAGGAGAAACCCTAAGACGAATTTCTGCCATTTTTAAGGGTTTTCATACCCTTGGATCTCCCATGTTTAATTGAAGATAAGTTATCATTTAATCATTCAATATGTCTATGTGTTGTTTGATTATATCTTGTTCTTGTCTTTTAATTAACATGCTAGGCTAGATTTATCTTGTGTTTGCTTAGATCTAATGAAACCTAACTATTGATTATTAGTTGTTGGTGTGTTATTGATTGTATTGGATGATTGTTTATCGATGTTAGGCTTAAGAAAACTGGCTAACCTCCTATACGGTAACTTGCTTGAACGTCTTAAGAAACATGAACCAATGCGTACTAGGTTTATATGGTTGTATTTAATGCATGAGCGAATTCTAGTGATCCCATGTTAGGAGCTTCTTAGCCGGCTCGACATAGGAGTGAAGTAGGAGCTTGTAGAGTTGGGGAAGTACGTACGCCACCCCACGATTGGTATTAAGGAATACACCCATCATCCACGCAATTAATACACACTAATCAACCGGTAAAAGATAGTTAGGGAGTAAGGAAATCTAAGTAAACACATTTCTCCCTATATAAGTTACACAACCTTTTCATTTTCAGTTATTTTATTTTATTTGTATTTGTAGTTATTTGGGTTAGTTGACTAGCAACTAATTCCGCCCACTCCTTCAAACCCGAGATTTTACTTGCTTTCATAAAATTATAAAAATACAAAAAGAATCTTCCCTCACCCTTAGACCTATTAGAGTAGTTTTTCAATCCTAACGACACTATTCCCCTAGAGAACGATCAATCCCCCGGTACTTGCCACTTCACTATACTACATCGGTCAGGTACACTGCCTGGTGGGGATTGCAAGCCTCTTGAGATCCCTCAAGAGGTAAAACCTGTTGTAAGGTCGCAAAACCACGCATCAAGGACATTTTAGTGCTAAGAAAAACGGGCATCGAGTTCTTGAACAAGGCTTCTTTTGGCCTACTATTTTTAAAGATGCTCATCTTTTTGTTAAAAGTTGTCTTCATTTTCAACAAGTTGGGGGGATTTCTAAATGAAATAAAATTCCCATGAACCCTATACTTGTTGTCGACATTTTTGATGTGTGGGGAATTGATTTTATTGGCCCATTTCCTACCTCATACGGTTTTGTCTATATTCTAGTGGTCGTGGAGTACGTGTCCAAGTGGATTGAAGCGGAAGCCACTAGAACAAATGACCATAGTGTTGTGTGCAAGTTTGTTAAAAAGAACATATTTTCACGTCATGGAATCCCTCATGCTATTATAAGTGATGGAGGATCCCATTTTAAAAATTGGAAGTTTGGAAAATTGCTCAAACACTATGGCATTAATCACCGTATTGCAACACCTTACCATCCACAAACTTGTAGTCAAGTTGAAGTGTCCAATCGTCAAATAAAAGAAATTTTACAAAAAAATGTTAGACCCGATCGCAAAGATTGGTCTTTAAGACTAGACAATGCTTTATGGGCTTACCGGACGGCTTGTAAAACTCCGATTGGAACTACACCTTATCGTTTGGTTTATGGAAAAGGGTGTCATTTACCTGTTGATTTAGCACATCGTGCTATGTGGGCTATTAAAAATGTTAACATGGATTATGATAAAGCAGGTATTGAAAGAATGTCACAGTTTAACGAACTTGGGGTGATACGAAATGAATCTTATGATAATGCCGCCATTTACAAATCAAAGACAAAAGCTTTTCATGATGCAAGAATTTGCATTCACTAGTTTTTAAAGGCCAAAAGGTTTGGCTTTTTAATGCAAGATTGAAGCTATTTCCGGGAAAGCTAAAGAATAAGTGGATGGGACCGTATTTGGTTAAGTATGTAACACCATATGTAGCGGTTGTAATTCAAGATCTCAAAGGTGGTGAACCATTTAAAGTGAATGGTCATAGGTTGAAACAATGCATTGAGTTCGCCACGTGAATACGTCTCCAGTTGGACGTAGTTGGTCTTGAGAATGAGGAACCAAAATATCAATTGAAATAACCGTTATCCAAATTGTGAATACGGCGTATGCCCACTTCAATGGATACGATGTATCCACCCACACCCTCTGACCTGTATATTTTTATTTTTTATTTATTTTACTTTGTTGAACGTTGTGAGTGTGTTCACTATAAACCCTCACGAGACTACAACTCATCTACTCGGGCTATTGAGGGGTTTAAAGGCTTGTTGCATGCGCTAAATGCAACCGTGATTCCTACGAAAGCGAGTTTTAGGGAATCTGTTTTTATTGTCATGTTCTTTTTCAAGTCATTATTTTTAACCAAATTTTAACTTCTAGTTTGCATTGGGGACAATGCAATGCTTTAAGTTGGGGAGGGGGTACTACAATATTTTTACAAAATTGTGGTTAAAAATGCAAAATTTTGAAAATTTTAAAATTTTTGGTCACATTGTTAAAAGAGTCATGTGCTAATTTGGACGTGAGAAGTCTCTTCTACACGTATTTGTTAAGTTTTGCAGATTTTGGGGATGGAATTTTGGATCATAGTATGCTGCGAGTTAAGAATCCAACCACAAATGCTTAATTAGGTGAACCCGCTTCCTTTTATTTATTATTTTTGTTAATATAAATAAACCTTCAAAACGTTTATTTATATTTTACGATCTTTCAATGTTTTGTAGATAAAAAACGTAAAATCATTTTAACGAGATAAATAAATTACGTAATGCTTTGAGCCAATAGTTTACTAACTCATTTCATTAAACAAGTAAACCTTAAACATATCTAGTTAACAAGTTTACATGAAACCAAAACTATTTTATAAAAACACTTAAGTAATATTTGTTACTTACATTTTATAAAATAAATGTTCAGAAAAAGCTAGTAAACACTTGGACTATCCATGGCCCAAACCCAAGTCCATAAACCATAAACCATAGAGCTTGACCCATAACCCATGACCCATTGCATGACATCATGCATGACATCCATAATGGGTAAAACCCCATGATCCAAGATGTCTTTGACATCAGGCATGACATCATCTATCCATGGATCATAACCCATAACCTATAACCCGGTTTGTAACCCAAAATCCGGACTGGTTTACCCAGTTACCCGGATCCCTCGTTTACACTAGCCGGATCCCTCTAGGAAGGGATCCGGTGGAACCGGGTGAACAGTAGGCAGTTTTGCCTATAAATAGTGAGCCATTTCTCTCTTATCTCTCACCCCTTTTAGACATTACTTATCTCTATGTTCTAAACTCTCTAACCTCAGATCCAAGGATATTTCTATGTAGTCTCTCTTTCTGTTTCTCTAGGTTCCTTCCAAAAGGCGTGAACATAAACTCTCGAAGACGTGCAAGCTCGTGTTATGAGTTGCTTGGATTTTTCTCTTCCAAGACCACATAAGTGAATCTTTTTCTTTCTTTCTTCTCAAAGGGTGTTGTAGATGTGTTGAGTCGATAGGTGTAAAAGGAAGTTGGATCCTTTATTCGAGTTGTACTAGATGTGTTGGTTTGGTCCGCCATGCTAAGGACCCGGTATCTAACCTTGTACCGGATAAAGTTTAGGCGACGAAGGTTTGGTCTACCTTGTGTGAAAGACCCGGTATCTAGCTTTGTACCGGATAAAGTGTAAGCGACGTTGTGAAGGCTTTTCCGCCATGTGAAAGGAGTTTGTGTTGTGCAGTGATTACGAACTCTCGAGTAGGCGAATCGGGGAGTGGAGTAGGGCAAGGAAGGTGTCCTTGTAGCCGAACCACTATAAATACTTGTGTTGTGGTTGTGTCTCTTTATCTTTATCTCGTAGCTTAGATTTATATGTTTTAATCTATCAATATCCAACACGTCAAAACTAGATTAACATAAGTCGATCTATAAGTTTTAATAAGTGATTTTAATCAGTAAAACTATTCAACCCCCCCTTCTAGTTTTCTACGATTGGTATCAGAGTTTCGTTACCAAGTTTCTTAGAGTATAATGTACTTTAAAAACTTGATACGATCCGTGTATGTTTTGAAAACTACAATGAAGGAAAAACTTTTTTAAAAGTTAAATCATTTTACAAAAAGATCAAAACTTCTATCTCTTGGGTATTGATATTTCATCTTGTTTATTTTACCGGGGAATCGTCCTTTTACCTAAAAAAAAACTTGGGTATTGATATTTCATCTTGTTTCTAACAAATCTTTTTGAGAAGTATTCGGTTTAGGTTTCTTTGAAAACTTCATCATCTTTAAGGAAAAATGATGTTTACATACTAAAGAAGAATTGATAAGTGTCGCTTGACTCGTTTGCTAACAAAGGTAAAGATAGCTTAAAAGAGGCTTTTGAAGTACTTCTCATCTACGGTTTCAAAAAAAAAAAAAAAAAAAAAAAAAAAAAAAAAAAAAAAAAAAAAAAAAAAAAAAAAAAACATACCAAAAGGTATGCTTTCTCAGTTAAAATTAATTCTCTAAAATGTGCTAATGGATTATGGTTAAAAGGTGGATTCATACATGTTTTTCCTTTCTAAATATATGATAACATATACATACTTTCTTTAGAACACATCTCTATGAATTATAAAGTTTGGTGTGCATCATCTTTGTGTCATATCTTCATGAATCGTGTGTAATACACCTAATCACACTTTGTATAAAAACATCTCTTCACAAACACTCGTGTAGTTTCTAATGGTCGGAAATAGTATTTCTTTCCATTTCTAGTCAAAACCTTTTACATACTTTTTTATTTAAAAGGTTAAAATCATCACTAGAAAAATCTTTCACATCTATCAAATTTATGATATTCATCCTCACGACAACTTCTTTCCTCTCATTTTTCTACTTCTCATCTATTCATCCTTTTCAGTTATTTGGAATAAAAATATTCTTTTGCTCAAATTTCTCAAATTCTTCCTCTAGTTTCTTAGAATCCAATACCATACATCCTTAAATCATACACCTCTGTATCTGCAGTTTCTCCAGATCCCTGTATCATAACGGGCCGGATCCATTTTAGAATGGATCCGGAAGAACCGGCTTAACAGACATAAGTTTATCATCTCACATTATTTGTCTCTTTTCCAAACAACCCAATAAACATTTTCTTAGTATAGGATCTCATCTCCCTTAATTTCAGAATCCTAAAACCATCCCTTTTTGTATAATTACATCTTATTAAACTTTCTCTTAAAAGGGTTTAGCTCTTTATCATTTTGCAAGGGTAATTTTCATCACATAAGGGTTATATAACATAAAACACAAACACTCAAGCTAATGGGATCTCATATCTACACATATACATATATACTTATCAAATCTTGTACAAACAAAAGCCTTTCTCAACATCTCATATTTCAAAAACTCCCTCTCGTATAGGACATTCACAGCTCTACATTGTTAATATAAAAAGGCAATTTGATAAGTTTAATCCTTGTAGTCATCTCTACTCATAATGGAAGTAAAAAATATTTCTACTAAACTCTTCAAAGATATGGATATTATTTTTTCAAAAAAAAATTGTTTCTCTTAAACCACTTGCATAGGTCTCAATGTGTCTCACGAATATGACTTCGATTTTCAAGACACCAGCATTTACATCCCAGACATCTCTCATGAACCAGACACTCCAGGCAACCATTTTCGTGGGTTTAATAATCTTGAAACCCGCTTCATTTACGAAGGTCGTATGGTTGACTCTTCCCTCATCTTCGACAGAGACATCAACACATGTTTCCGCACCATAGGCTTTGATTGTCTTCTCACTATTAACGAACCAATCTGAACACGGTTTGTGTTGGAATTCTTCCGTCAAGTCAAACTCGTTCGTAACAAGGATCGTTCTTTCGCACTTTGGTTTTCAATCAAAAACCATAAGGTTGTTCTAACTCTTCAGCAATTTGCTAACATCCTTCGAATCCCAGGATATGGTCAATTTGCCTACACTGAAGATCGGTCTCTTGAATCCCTCTTTAACTACCGTGAAGAAAATAGTCCATACTTCTCTTACATACCTTCTCCACAAGAACTAACCCATATTATTCGTACTCTTTATCGTTTCGACTTTATTCATCCAGACATAATCGACACACTTGAGATTCGCTATGAGCTGAAAACTATGGCGGTTATCTTACGTGAAAATGTTTGGAGTCTTAAGGGAAATCATGAGCAACTTCCGGCTTGTTGTGCTCATATGATCTACAGTCTTCTAACTCAACAACCATACAATCTCGCCTACTTCTTCGCTAATCGAATTGTACATCTCAATGGGAATAAGAACAAACTTATACCTTATAGGATGTTCCTAACTCGTCTCTATAATCACTTCATGAACTTTCATATGGGCCACAATATTATGTCGTCAATAAAGTGATGATGCCTTTAGATAAGGCCTTTATTTCATCTTTCTTTATTCCAGAATCTGCTTCCAACTATGCACCATTTGATGATCTACAAATGAAGAAAATGAGCAAAATAACGAAAATTAGATAAAAGATAGGAATAAACCTTTAACGAAGTATGATCCATCTTTAAACATACTTTTTGTACTTCTTTTAAAATTTCTTGAATAAAAGGCTTAGTCTCTTCATTACCTATATGTGTTTCCTACACGCTCTACTTGTTATATCTGACTTATATCTATGTATAAGTGTTGCCTGAGGTGTTATACTTCTTAGTCGACATGTGAGCAAAATTCTAACTAGCCCATTGTGAACTTACTTGTTCCAGAAGCCGGTTCCTTTAGTTACAATAGGCCGGATCCCTTTTAGAAAGGATCCGGAAGAACCGACCAAACAGAAAAGAATTTTACATCACTTTTTATCACACTCAACCATTCTGACCTTAGTACACTAGTTAGTCATCTCCTTTTAGTCACATTTGAGCTGACTTTGAGGTTATTAGTCTTGTTGAACTCTTAAGAAAGACTTAAGTATCATCCTAAGTGTTTTTGATTTATCATTTCCAAAATAACCACTATTTCGCAGTACCACTTTTTGCATCACCTCCCTCTGATCATTTTACACTTATCTATATTTTAAATAAGTTTTTAACAAATTTATTTTCACCATCTCTACCACAAAATGCTCTAAAACCAATCTTTTAATTCTTATGATTTTTAGCAAATTTCTAAAATTTTCATATCAACTTTTCCTGAATCTCACAGATATTTAACACTTTTTGGCATGATTATCTTAACCCATATTCACTTAATAACTTATCTTAGACCTTTTTACAACTTCTAAAGATCATTATTGGCAACTCCTCATCATTAGTCTTGAACCATTCAGGATTTTCTCATTGAAGACACTATCTTACACTCATTACATAAGGAAACATAGGGTTGCAATAGCTAGATCACCATCATTTCTCACTTTTATCTGATCTGTTAGCCGGTTCCCTCAGCTAAAGCTAGTCGAATCCCTTCTGAGAAGGATACGCTGGAACCAGGCATGACATCATCTATCCATGGATCATAACCCATAACCCGGTTTGTAACCCAAAATCCGGACTGGGTTACCCAGTTACCCGGATCCCTCGGTTTACACTAGCTGGATCCCTTTGGGAAGGGATCCGGGTGAACTGTAGGCAGTTTTGCGTATAAATAGTTAGTCATTTCTCTCTTATCTCTCACCCCTTTTAGACATTACTTCTCTCTATGTTCTAAACTCTCTAACCTCAGATCCAAGGATCTTTCTATGTAGTCTCTCTTTGTGTTTCTCTAGGTTCCTTCCAAAAGGCGAGAACACAACCTCTCGAAGACGTGCAAGCTCGTGTTATGAGTTGCTTGGATTCTTCTCTTCTAAGATCACAGAAGTGAATCTTGTTCTTTCTGTATTCTCAAAGGGTGTTGTAGATGTGTTGAGTTGATAGGTGTAAAAGGACGTTGGATCCTTTAGTCGAGTTGTACTAGATGTGTTGGTTTGGTCCGCCGTGCTAAGGACCGGGTATCTAGCCTTGTACCGGATAAAGTGTAGGCGACAAAGGTTTGGTTTACCTTGTGTGAAATACCCGGTATCTAGCTTTGTATCGGATAAAGTGTAAGAGACGTTATGATGGCTTCCTCGCCATGTGAAAGTAGTTTGTGTTGTGTAGTGATTACGAACTCTCGAGTAGGTAACTCGGGGAGTGGAGTAGGGCAATGAAGGTGTCCTTGTAGCCGAACCACTATAAATACTTGTGTTGTGGTTGTGTCTCTCTATCTTTATCTTGTAGCTTAGATTTATATGCTTTAATCTATCAATATCCAACACGTCAAAACTAGATTGACATAAGTTGATCTATAAGTTTTAATAAGTGATTTTAATCGGTAAAACTATTCACCCCCCTTTTAGTTTTCTACAATTTTGGTTAAATTAGTTGATTTGATTTTCATAGTGTGTGCATTTAGTTAGTTCATGTGTAAACTTATGTTTTGCATATTTTAAGTTTAAAAGATCAAAACCTTAGATCAAGTTTCCCTAATTTACTTTTGCTTAGAACGGGAAGAAAGTAAGATAATATAATATGAAAAATAATAATGTAATATTTGGGTTAGGACACTTAAATTGATATTATCCGGCTTGTCACCCGCGCACGGTGGCCATAGAAAAAAGTTGGAGAACTGCCACAATTATTGTTGGTAGTCATATGCTGGGCTTGCCTATCTGATTCGTCACCCGCGCAAGGTGATATTTTAGTTGTTAGCATGGGTCACACGCCAATTCTTATGATGGATAGCATTGCACTTAGCTGAGACAATTTTATGTGAAATAACCCAATCCTTGTATTGTTGTTAATGAAATTAGGAAGGTTGGTTTAAGTTAGTGCATTTATTAATTAGACTATGTGGTAGATAACTCAATCAAATGATATACCAGTAGGCACGAAGCATAGTTGTTCCCATTTAATTAAAATGAACTAAATTAACCAGTTCCTGTGTACCGATGTGTCTTAGTATGCACCTATAGGATAGATATTCATACTTCCGAATGATTGGTCTTTATGTCAACCTTAAAAGGAGTGTATAAAGCATTCGGGATGACTTGTATAAGAAATGGTTCTGGATGGCGAAAAAAGGAGCTTATGTATGTTATGAGCAAAAATGCTTGAAATATGAAGTAAAATTCATATGCAAAAAACTGAGCAAAAAAAAAAAAGTGAAAGTATGTAATCTAATGTATAATGGCTTATGTGCTCTCAAAAAGTTTGTTCCTATGGTAGAAAAACTCTGGTATTATAAAAGGTGTAAGGTATTATCACCTCTTGTTTTGGATCTATGTTTAGATTGATTATAGTGGTGTATTAAGTATGTTGGACACATGATTAATTATATGAAACATAAAGTAAATGGAACCAATGGGAGCAGTTATCTTAAGTGTTTAAGAAGGACAAAAATATTGGTAATCATTTTGGATTATTGGTCATATAGGATGGTTATTAGTGTACTAGGTTGAATTTGATCTTCTTGATGGAATTTCAATGGTATGATTAAAAACTATGTAATTAACATGCTAAGATATAGTAGATTTCTTCCTCGGGACGAGTAAGAGTCAAGTTGGGGAGGTTTGATCGGTGCATTTTACATACACCTTAATATAGTTTAATTGATTGATTATACATTGATATTATCCCCTATATACACTACTTTGAGGTGTTTTATGTTTATGTAGGTTATGTACAAAAAGGAGTTAAAGTTGTGATATTAATAGCTTAAATTAAAGAAATAAAAGATTTGGACGTCATTCTATTTTTGGAAGAAGAATGCGGCGTATCCATTTCTGGAGATACGCCATATAATCTTAAAGTCAGTCCATGGCATTGGGCTTTTAATCCATCTAAGTGACTAATTAATTCAGTGTTTTCCTTTGATCTTGGGCTGTGACACACGAAATAAAGAACAGAAGCCCACTAGCAATCAATATTGTTGGTCGTTGGTTTTGATTTGGACGACAAAGGCATGAAGCAAATATACAACTTATATTATTTTATTTTGAAGGAAAGCATGCAATATTTTGGAAACAAGTATATCACATTGGAATAAAAGAATTGAAAGAATAAAAGAATTGAAAGAGTATATCCTTTATTTGGGGAACAAGTAAAAAGATTGGAGAGCAAGCATATCTTCAGTATATATATTCCCACGATGGGATTTATTTGGGGGATTCGGTGGACACAAAAGAAAAAAAAGTACGAACCCTCCTTTGAGTAAAATACAATTCGTCACAAGAAGGAGAGTAGCCAAGCGCAAGTGACAAAACATATATATATTAATGTTCTTTCTGGGCGAACGTGCACAATTAACAAAGGAAGATTAGTTGTTTTGTTTCTCTTTTGACGTCTAGACCACAACATAAACAAGAGCTATGAAGTTGTTCAACGTAACAAAGACGATGTCTACGGTTATGTCCGGCTAAACATCCCGCGATCACAACCGGGACTAGGGTTTGATCTTTCCTACTTTCAATGATTTATTTGTTTGAACAATTTTAGAGTTGTGAACACTTTTATGTTGATTTGATCTTAATGCATATTTTATGTCTTTCATTATTATGTTATTAAATTAATTTAATAGTTAGTTGTAAGACGGTATAATATTGTGGTTGTCCCGGTCGTGCCGAATCGATCCTTGTGACAGTATGAGACGATTGGTGCCAATACACATATTCCATACCCAGAATTAATTATTAAATTAGTACTAGTTTTTGTCTTTGAAAACTCGAGCAACCGCAATCTCTAGTAAAACAAATACAATATATTGTGATCAAACCTGAAACCGGAAGTGATCGTGTTTTTAATTCATAAGGTTTACACTCTTAATTTAATTGTTTGTTTTAATTCCATTTTTGAAGTTTTAATTATTTTAGTTTTTCTTATTTTTGATTAGTAGTTAAAATAAATCTCTCTTAATCAAAAGAATTTACTGCTTCCGTATAATCAAATAGGAATTATAGTGTTAACCATAAGCTCCTTGTGGATACGATCCTTTACTTACCTTATTCTAAAAGTAGGTTAATTAAGGTTATTTTTGGTAGAGTCAACGACCTCGATCAAAATTTTGGCGCCGCTGCTGGGAGTTGTTGCGCTTAACGCTTAGTTTTTATTTGGATTAGTTGTTTTTATTGTCTTTTAGTTTGTCAAAAAAAAAAAAAAAAAAAAAAAAATCCAAAAATATTTATTCTATGTTTTTACTTTATTTAAATTGTTCAGTTCTTCTTTACGCGTTCTTTATTGTTTTATTTTTAGGGTTGGAATTTTTTTATGCATACAAGGAATTACGGACGTAAATCACCACTTGCTTTTGACACGGAAATTGAGAAAACAGCTAGGAAGAATCGTGTGTCACACCAAGCAGCTATTGCATCTTTGTCAGAAAACATAGATTTGGAAGCTACACCTTTGGATATTTTTGAAGATGAAAATTCAGAAAGATAATCTGAAAGTGAAGCAGAGGCAGGTAGGTACTTTTGTAAATTATTGTAGCTTCTGGATTAGAGTATAGATATGGTTTGAAAATTCGTAAAGTGAATGCTAAAACATACTAAAATCATAAATTTTTTAAGAAGCTAAGGCTTTTGTGAAATCATACCATTTGATGTGTTTGAGCCCTAAAAGGTATTTAAGTGATAATTTTGATATAATTGGTTATATGTTAACCTAATTTGACTAATGGTGAGTCTTACCCTAAGTCACTAAATACGGAAACTTACTAATTATGGAAACTTGCTAAATCTGGAAAGTTGCTAATATGGAAAGTTACTAAATATGGAAATCTACTACAGATGGAAAATTACTAATTACGGAAAGTTGCTATAAATAGAAAGAAAACCTAATATGACAATCAGAACAACAATAAGTATGGAATCAGTAATAACTTATGAAATGCTTCTTAAATATTAAGACGATCATTAATTCTTGTAGATTCATTGAAGAAGGAGTAACTTTCGATCCTTGTGTTTTCTGATTTGGTTTTTGATTGTATAATAAATTGCACGATCAGGCCTTGCGATGATGATCGTTGGATATAAGGGGTGTTGTGGTTGCGCCAAGCTTGTCGTTAACTTGAAATAAGAAATACGAAGACACTAAGTTAAGTGATTGCACAGGGGTTGGACCCTGCGAACCACCTCCGGCGTGCGAATGAGTATATGATATGATAAGTTGGTAAGTCTGTAGTGAAATGAGAGGGTCGAGTTTGCATACCGTTGTTCACAGCACGTCCAAGCTATTTATAGGGGAGGAAATAACCTTGAAGAGCTCTTGCAAGTTTTTAGGAGATCATGGGGGTGTCCTATGATTTATGATAACCGCTAGGGCTTAATGTCCCACTCTCCCTATCTTGGCAGGAAAGCCAAGGAGAAAGAGAGGACGTGAGTGAGACCAATTCATGGCTATATTCCGTCCTAATATCATCGAAGGCCATACCCCGAAGGGCTTAAGGCTTCGATTGGCGAGTTCCCAACTGGTAACCATATCATAGATGAATGGTTTGACGCCAGTGAAGATTTTAGGAGGCTGACCTAGGCCTTCGAGATGAAGGTTGCGACCAGGTCCGAAGGGGTGTCCTTCGACTTGTTCGGAGGGTACATCATCAAGCCCCCCAGTCGAAAGTGATGTTCACGTACGAGGGTATATTTCTTTCGACTTGAAAAGTAAAACTATACACTAAACCCAATCTTGTCACAAAAGTCGTACAAAAAAGAAGTGGTTGTGTTTAATTAATGACGCATTAAATGCACGCAATTATGGACTTAGCTACTTTGTAGCAGAGCCACAACGACTTATATCTCGGTATCCTCCAAACGTCTTTTCAAATTTTAAAAGCATTTGAAATCTGGATAGCTGTTATCTCTTCGGACACGTGGACGGCTGAGATAAAATGGGGGTAAGGGGTATATAAGTTTTTTATACCGCAAACCCTATTTTACTTTAACACTCCGCCCAAAATTTACACATAGTACTGTGCTTCGTGTATCATTCTGATCGAAAGGTAATGTCTTCCTTCACTGATCTTTAATTTTTTACTTTACTTGTGTACAATCATCATGAGCATGGGTGCAAAACGCATTATTAGACAAAAAAATGTACATTGTCTAGGAAAGCACTATCCGATTTCCTAAATGAGTACTCCATACCCAAAGAGTTTAAGGTGATGCTTTCTAGCAAACACCAAAATATCTATGATGCACCCGAAGGGTATGTTGGGCTTTATCTTCACGCATTTACCTAGTCGAACTTAAGGATACCACTCCACCCATTGTTTTTAGAGTTGTTACAGTACTATGAGGTACACATCTCTAGGTTTAACCCATTTGGCCTAGCCAAACTCACCACATACATAGTAATGTGTAAAGCGTATGGGTATAAGCCCACACTAACAGTACTTAGGGGCTTTCTAAACCTCTATCCTGGTGGAGATTGGTTAACCCTAGCTAAAAGGGGTGAACATGATGTGCCATACTTGGTCACTAAACCATTTTCAAACATTATGAACTGGAAAGAGCAATTCTTTTATGTGAAAAACACCATTGTACCTCCACAATACCCTGCTTTGTTGAATGAAGCCTTCCAATATGATGAGAAGCGTTTCAATGATCCCCTGCCATACACAATACGAAGGAGTCCCATTTATCAACGTCTTGCTCGCTATCCTGTGGATGTCCAAACATTCCCTGAGCCCATTCTCTTCATGGCTGGTATTGTTGATCATTGGGAAGGATCTCCCATGAAGCCTGAAATAGAGTGTAATGGACAAAGTATGTACGTTCCTATTTAATTAAAATAAATAACTTCTCTGATTGTATTTATCTTCTTTCTCTTCTTGTTGCAGAGATGGCGTTCCGAAACTTCGTTGTGTCTGGTGGTGTGAAAGAAGTTAGCTTCATCCCAAGGGACCCCAAAGATGCCAGCTATGGTGTTGGCTCTCCGTCAGTTTCAGTGAACAACAATGATGTGGATGCCCAGCTGATAGAGCCCATAGTAACAGCTCAACCTACTAAGCCTGTGAACATGGAAGAGGCTCCACAAATGGTAGAGAATGTTGCAGACTCTGATGATCCTCCCTCCGAGAGTGAGTAAGTTATGATCGTAGGGTCCTCCGGCATTGCTGACAAGGTACAAAGCAGAAAAGGGACCAGTGCGAAATTGATGAAAGCTACTCCCAAAAGGAAGCTCACCTTACCAACCCCTCCTTCCAGAACCACGAGGCAGAAGGGTTCGCATGGTACGGCTATCATTCAGGCAACTACAGAGACTCCAGATGAAGATGACATCCATGGTAAGTATATATCTTCTTATCATAATGGTCCTTAATACTTAATATATATGATTAATGTATCTTGTGCAGGTTTGCCCAACACCAAGGAGCTTCCGAACTCCCTTGCTTGCCATCGGTTGGTTGAGAACGTGACCTCAGCTAGTTGGAGGAGAACGCTGGACAATATCTCCATTGAGAGGCTATGTGACCTGCATGACAAAAGCTACACAAGGCAAGCTATTCTAGACAATCATCTCATCACCCGAACAAGGGAGCTGATTCGAACAGTGAAGAATGCTAAAAAAGAGATGGGTATTATCGTGGCTAGAGAGAAAAATAGAGAACTCTAGTATGCCAAGCTAGAAGCCAAATGTGATGAAGCCATGGAGAAGTTCGAAAAGAACCCTCTTGTTCAAGAACTTCGAGCCAAGATTCACAGTCTCGAAGAGCAGCTGAAGGAAAATCAAGCAGAGTATGGGAGGTTAAGATTGGAAGAGGCGAAGGTAGCTAGCTACAAAGCGCAGGTTACCACTCTTGAATCTAAGTGTGCAGGTCTTGAGGCTGAGAGGACTAGACTTGGAGAGCAGGAGATCAAACTACGTGAGGAGGTAGATGGGTTGAACCTCCGTTGCAAGAGTTTGAAAAAAGACAGAGCTGATGTGGTGTCGAAGGTTGTTCCCTATATAGCCATGGAACTATACCATAGTGATGAGGTTGGAGAGATTGTAGGAAAGCTAGTGAATGCTGCCATATTTTTTGGGAAATGCACAATATTAGTGGAGATTGCAGAGACAAAGAAGCCTGTAGTCCTATCGGAAGTGCCCTACTACCGTCCAACATCTGAACAAGAATACAATGATGCTAGAAATGCATACACTATGGCAGAGTACCCCTTTCTCATTGAAGCAACCAAGAATCCATCAACACCCTTAGAATAACTCCTCTCCAAGAAGCCTCGCAAGATTCAACCACCCTCTCCAAGAAAAAAGACTCCATCTGTGAAGCCTCCATCTCCCCTTCAGCAAGAAGACCCTATGTCATCCAAGAATGCATGAAGGCTGCCCTGTTGGCAATTATTTAACCCCAAGGGTGGTGTGTACCCTAAAAGTATTTCAGTTAATGCTTTATAGGCTGGTGCCTATTGTTAAAAAATTTAAGTTATGTGTTTGTTGGGCTTCGGCCTGTCGCCTAGACAATTTTTTGATGTATCTGATAGCTTCGGCCATATGCTACCTATGTTAGCGTATCTATTAATGCAGGTTAGAGGACGGTGTCCCACCCTTATTATCATGCTTCTCTTCTCCTACGTTATTTATAAATGTCAATATACAACCTAAGGCTATAATAGATAGATAACCTTATTGTGTGTATTTTGAACCAAGATTTTAGAAATCGTATAATTTAATTGATAACAGAGGGTTGCGACCCACTTTGTCTTTGTCCTTAAGATACAAAGGGCTTGGAATACCCTAAGACTTTTAGGAAATTTAATGTGAATTGTAATGGATGTTATTTTTATACAAGATAAATGTGTCTTGAATCATCCTTCGACATTGAAACTTGTAAACCACTTGGCTGAACAAATCTTTGTTGTATATAATGAAACAAGAGATTTGAGGGAAATGCGTTATATCATTAATTGGGTAGGGAGGATTACATCATTTGAAGAAATGAAAACTAGGACGCCTACCATTAATGCTTTTTTCCCTGAATGAGAAGAATGCGATACATGAATTTGAAAACAAACTAAATGTTTTGAAAGCGGTAAGTCTTATATGTAAAACTTGCGAAGGTTAGTACCATTCCAAGTCCTATCCATGACATCTCCGAAGAGTGTTTCGAGCTTGTTGGCTCCGTTTCCGTAGGCTTCAGATATGACGTAGGGTCCTTCCCATGTCGGCCCTTGCTTTCCTTCACACTCAGCTTTGCTTGCGCTGTTTAGCCAAAGGACATATTCACTCAGCTTGAATGTTGAAGGTCTAACTCTATTATTGTAGTACTTCTCAAACTTCTGTTTGTAGATAGCCTCTCTGATTGAGGCCATTTCTCTTCGTTCTTCAAGTAGATCAAGGTTTTCACGAAGCCTTTCTTCATTCTCTGATGTCTCAAAGTTCATGATACGTTCTGTTTCATTGCTTATTTCTGAAGGTATCACGGATTCTGTTCCATAGGTTAGGCTAAAAAGAGTCTCCCCATGGCTTGACTTAGGGTGCGTCCTATGTGCCCATAGAACTTGGGGTAATTCATCTACCCAACCATGGTGGCTTCGAACTAAGCTTCTTTCTATTCATTTGACAACATCTCTGTTTGTAACTTCTATTTTTCCGTTACCCTGAGGGTGATACATGAAAGTGAACGATTGCTTGATCTTTAAACCTTTGCAGAAAGTTGGGAATACCCCTTCGGCGAACTGTTTTCCATTGTCATAAATGATGATGTGGGGGACCCCAAATCGGCAGATTATGTGTTCCCACACAAACTTTTTCATGTGTCTTCCTGTTACGGATGCCAAAGGTTTGGCTTCGACCCATTTAGTAAAGTAGTCGATGGCTACGACCAAGAACTTTACTCCTCTTGGGGCTACTGGTAGGGGTCCGACTATATTGATTCCCCACTGATAGAAAGGCCATGCGGATGTTATGGAGGTCATGTCTTGTTTTGGCATTTGTGGGACCTTGGAGTGAATCTGACATGCTTCACATTTTTGTATTATTTATGCTGCGTCCCTATGCATCGACGGCCAGTAATATCCTAGTTTTGTTATCTTCGAAACAACAGAGCGAGGTCCTGCGTGTAAGCTGCAGGATCCCTTATGGATCTTGTAGATGATGTTTGAAGCTTTCTTTGGTCCCACACAACGAAGCCATGGAGATAAGAAAGACCTTCTGTAGAGATTATCCCCAATGATCCTGTATTGGGAAGCCTTGATCTCAACCTTTTGTGCTAGCCTTGGATCTTATAGCAAAATACCACTTATCTAGTATTCTCTTATCGGAGTCATCCAATTGGATTCTTCTTTAAGTATGACATCGGACACTTCACTCCGTTTGATTGACCTTTCGGCCAACACTTCGACCAAGACCTCCTTCGTTAGATGAGCAAATGCCATTAAAGCTAGCTTGCTTAATGCATCTTCTTTCTTGTTTTGGTTCTTATGAACATGCTCTATAGCATAGGACTCGAATCCGTTGAGAAGTTCCTTAGCTTTTTCCAAATATTGCTTGATGGAAGCTGCCTTGCTTCGTAAGAGCCTTTGATTTGGTTTGCAACTAACTGTGAATCAAAAAAAATGGAGAGATCACGAACCTCCATGTCCTTTGCAAGTCGAAGGCCGGCTAACAAAGCTTCATACTCAGTTTTGTTGTTCGTAGCTTCGAACTCAAAAACGTAATGCATAAGTATACTCCTTTCCCTCCGGACTGACCAATATTAGACCTGCTCCCGAACCATCGGAGGTTGAGGCTCCGTCATTATACAATTTCCACCCTTCCTTCGTCTTCAAGGGTTCTTTCTTTGGAATATCTTTGTCTTGACTGGGTCCGGAGGGTGTTTCGGCAAGAAAATCTGCCTGTATCTGGCCTTTGATGGAGCTTCAACCTTTGTACTCTATCTCGTGCTCCCCTAATTCAATAGCCCATTTGGCTATCCTTCCTGACTTCTTAGGCTTTGACAATATCTGTTTGATTGGCATATCAGTCAATACTGTAATGGGATGAGCTTGGAAATACCTTCAAAGATGCCTTGTGGCATGAACTAAAGGTAGAATTAACTTTTCCAACTCTAGGTAGTTCAATTCAGCTCCTTGCAGGACCCTGCTAATGAAGTAAATGGGTATTTGTTTCTTTTCCCTTTCTGCCAAGAGCACAACACTGATTGTAACACCCCCAACTCGAAATATGGCAGCGGGATTGAGCTTGGGGTGCTACGTGAGGGGTAAGACAGTCACAATCACAGAAAATGATCTCATAACGAGATGTTTTTAATAAAACATATCATTCGAATACAAATTTTAATGTTTAGAGTCTAAATGACTCATATCACAAGTAGCAGCGGAAATAAAGATAGTTTGTAGCGGAAAATAAAGATAGTTTGCAGCGGAAATAAAGGAACAGTTTTAAAATACTATTCGAATGATAAAGATAGTAAGGGCAAAAAGCATAGCCCAATCATAGCCATCCTCAACCTTCAGCCACTCCTGGTACTCACATTATGCATCAATTACCTGAGATAAACATGCTAAAAAGTCAACACAAAGGTTGAGTGTAATCCATAGGTTTAGTAAATAATAGTTGAGCACAAGATTTAAAATCTGGAAGATATAAGTAACAAATACAAATATCGGTTAAGCGTCACATAATCATTCAGTTGTTTTGCTAAGCTCATGACACACAAAGCGTTAACCAGCACCAGTAACCCTGGCGTAAGTCGACAGTAACCACGGATTTTCATAATCGTAATAGTTGCCCCCAAAGCTAGGTATCTTGCCAAATAACTAGGTAACTCAAATATAACACACCCGTGTTGCGTACATGGTAAATAGGGGTGGGATGGTAAATCCTATAGGCCGATATACTATAATCGCGCTTACCAACAGGTGATTAATGGTTCATGATCGAGGGACTTGCTTTTGGCAAGGAAGGTACTTAGCATTTATCGCGTCAGCCAGGAATAGCATGCCAATAAAGAATTGTGCTCAGAAAAATAGTAAGTAGCATGTATCTCCCCCACGGGTTTATAAACAATTAAAAATATAAAAGTGGGGGTATTAATCACACCTTAGTAGAAGAGAAACGAGATAATCACAATATGATCAAATGGAATAGCACGGCAAGTGAACCTTGGCACAACCTAATATATGAATAATATGTCTCAGCAATAACTTAAAAGTGATTTCAAAATCAATACTTTTTTTTGAAAATAAAAATATTTTATTTCAATGGAGTTTTGAGTTAAATAAAGTTTAAGACTCGTGTGGATACGAGACGTTAAAATAGTAAAAGTCGGCAAACACGAACGGATACGAAGAAAGGATAACAAAGAGAAAAGATGAATTAAAATTAAGAAAAGAATAAGAAAGGAAGAAAAACAGAAAACATCAATAGATTGTTTCGGTGTTTTACCCTTTTGCCAAATAGTTGATGAAATATCGATATTTTGGAAGAAATTATATAAGTATTGAAAAGGTTTTTAAGTTATTTAAGTAATTGTAAATGATTAAATTATAAAAATGGTTTTATCAAAATTTGGGCATGATGCACCCGTTTATAAAACATTTCCAAATCGTTACGACTTTTGAATACACGCTTTATTATCTCATTTTACAAATTAAATATGTATAATTGAACACTATTATTTGCTTATATATATTAGTTATAAGGTTTAGCGACTATTTTGTTTATATTTTCCCAATTAATAAACCGAAACATCATATTCAATATTAAATAACTAAATAAATAGAAAACCAAATACCTAAAAGATATAATGGATCAAGTGTATTGGGCTTCGGCCCAATACTCAACTCACACTTATTGGACTTTCATTGGCTTTCGGGGCCAATTTATTAACACTTAATCATTTTAAGACTTATCTGACTAGTTGTGGCCCTTTTGGGTCACGGCTTGATCACGTTTGAACAAATAAACAATTAGACCTTGGCCGTGACTCATTGAGTCACGGCTCGAATCTATTCAAGCCAAATGCTTTTTGTTGTGGTAATAAGCCAAATGAATCCAACATTAGCACAACATAATCATAAATACTATGCCGTAACTCATTTGAGTTACGGCTCGCGTTTTACCTGAGCCAAATGCTCTCGAATCAAATCAATAAACCAAATCCGAATTCAATACAATACATAACCAACCATATCCAAATGGTAACACAACACTTTAGCCATAAAGACTATACCATGACTCAATTGAGTCACAGCTCGAATCCTTCCCGAGCCAAAGGCTCTCGGCCAAATTATACAACACAACTAAATCCAAATCCACCTCACAACAAAACCTTCGAGGCCTTGCCGTGACTCTTTTGTCACGGCTTGAGCCATTCCGAGTCAATAGACTCTCGGATAACCAAAACACAACCACAAGGCCTTGCCATGACTCAATGGAGTCACGGCTTGAACCCTAACTTGAGCCATAGGCTCTCGGTTCATCACATCACAACCATATCCACAATCCATATCCAAACCAATCCTATTCTATCACCATCAACACCACTGCCTCAACCTTATTCTATTCTAATCCAAATTTCAACATCAACACTGTCACAACCACTCTAATCCCTAATCCAAACACAACACAACCAATCCAAATAAAATCCAACAATTCCAAATATACAAGAACAAATTAAATAATATACAACCAAATCGAATAAATAATAATCAAATCGAATAAAATAAAAATTAAATTAAAACTAAAACTGAGGCCGCCTAAACCTAAACCCAGTACTGCCGTGACTCAATGAGTCACGATTAAAGCGTCATACGAGCTAAGGGCTCTTCGGCTTCAACCACCAGGACCAACTCAGGTCATAACTCCCATCCAACGCTACAAAATAATAAATAAATTAGAATCGAAATAAATAAAAATAAAATATATACGAGTCACCCCGAGTCAACGCGAGTTGACTCGGTGAGTCACCCTGACTCGGACTGGGTCAAGGGTTTCACGGCGAAACAGAACAGATACAGACGGTTTATGGTTAGATCGAAAGGTTTTTAACACTTTATTATTATTATTATTATTGTTCGGTTTTATAAGATATACGAACTAGGGTTTCAAATTAAATTAAAAAGAAGAAGAAAGAAGGCGCGTGTGATACCTTTTGGAAGAGAGGGGATGGTGGGGAAGCCTCGGCAAGAGGTGGTGGTTGAACTTCACAGCGGTGGTGGCTGTTAGTGGTGCTCTACTGCTCGGATGGAACTCAAACTCTCTAGATAGGATGGGGGTCTCCTGATCTATCGATTGGTGTATGGTTTTGGGTTCGTCGGAAAATTTTCCGGTGACGGCGGTTGCCGGTGGTGACGGTGGCTACCGGAGGTGTGGCCGAAAGGGAGGGAGAGACGAGAGAGAGAGAGAGAGAGTTGTGTGTGTGGGTGCGAGAGTGAAATGAATAAAAATTCCCTTTTTATACCTAGGGAGGGGTTGAACCTTGGCAAAAGCAAAGTTAACGGGGCGCGGGGTAAATATTGGGCGGGGGGTAGAAACTATCAAATGGGTTAAACTTTTGCTTTAATCACTGTGGGGCCCATTCGGGGTACCAAAGGGACTCAAAAAATTATGAAACTTGCGCCATTGTTTCCGAAATAATTTTTCTGATAAAAACAAGTATAAATATGCATAACTTTCCCGAAATCAATTTATTTGGCAAATTCTATTCGTTCTGCATTTTCTAGGTTGTGCTGACGTAATACGGGACAAAGGTTCACATTTCTCAGGACATCTCACGTTTCTCAAGTTCAAATAAATTTAGAAAAAGTTCAATTGCTAAGGTGATGCAAAAATAAATATTTGGCTTGTAAATATAGTTTGGAAAATTACCAGGTGTTACAGCACATACATCATATTGGGAAATCTGTCCCGGATTTCAGTTTAACTTATCAGTTCCGGTTTCAAAGAGGTGAGGGTACTCGTCCTCGCATTCCCAGGTGAATTCGGGTCCTCTCTTGGAATTCCAGCGAACTTTCACAAGGGGAATTTGGCTCCTCTTTAGTCATTTAATGTCACGCTCCATGATCTCTACAGGCTCCTCAATAAATTTCAATTTCTCATCAACTTGAATCTCATCAAGTGGGATTACGGTTGTCTCATTAGATAAACATTTCTTCAAATTCGACACGTGGAAGGTGGGGTGTACTCTACTGAGCTCAGGAGGCAATTCCAGCCTATAGGCTACAAGACCAACCCTGTTCAGAATTTTGAATGGTTCAATGTACCTTGGGTTTAGCTTTCCTCGTTTGCCAAACCGTATCAAGCCTTTTCATGGTGAGACTTTCAGTATAACTTTGCCTCCAGGCTTAAACTCTAGCGGTTTACGCCTCACATCCGCGTAACTCTTCTGACGGTCTCTCGCGATTTTCAATCGGTTCTTAATCTGCACAATCTTTTCTGTAGTCTCACGAACAATATCTGGCCCAATGAGCTGAGCTTCTCCTACCTCAGCCCAACAAATGGGTGATCGGTATTTTCGACCATACAATGCCTCAAACGGTGCAACCTTAATGCTTGCATGATAACTGTTCTTGTACGAAAACTCGATCAAAGGAAAATGAGTATCCCACCCATTTCCAAAATCAATTAAGCTGGCTCAGAGCATATCTTCCAAAGTTTGAATCGTCCTTTCACTCTGGCCATCCCTCTGTAGGTGGTATGTAGTGCTCATGTCGAGGTTCGTGCCAAAAGCATCTTGAAGCGATTGCCAAAAGTTAGAAGTGAATCTGCTGTCTCTGTCAGAGATGATAGATATTGGGGCTCCATGCCTCGATATTATTTCCTTCACGTAAAGCCTTGTTAACTTATCCATGCTGTAGTTCTCTTTGATGGGTAAAAAATGTGCTTATTTCGTTAATCGATCGACTATAACCCAGATAGCGTCGAAACCAGTTGTAGTCCTTGGAATTTTGGTGACGAAGTCCATAGTAATCCGTTCCCATTTCCATTTAGGGATCTCAGGCTATTGTAGAAGACCTTAGGGTTTCTGATGTTCGGCCTTAACTTTCGCGCACGTCAAACATCTACGAACATAATTGGCAACTTCAGCCTTCATGTTTGGCCACCAATATAACTCCTTGAGATCATGATACATTTTGTGGGACCCTTGGTGTATAGAATACTTTGACTTATGAGACTCCTGCATGATTAAGTCTCGCAGTCCTCCATAACGCAGCACCCAACTTCTTCCTTTAAAACACAAGGTTCCATCTGAACGTCTCTCAAACTTCTTTTGTATCATTCCATAAAGATTCACACTCTGGAAATCTTCCTGTTTCACGGCTTCTTCTTGAGCATGGAGAATTTGAGTTGGAAGGTTTGAATTGATGGTCATAACCAAAGCTCGAACTCGTAGCGGCTCCAATCATTCCTTATGGCTCAAGGCATCAGCCACGACATTCGCCTTTCCCGGGTGGTATCTGATTTCACAGGCATAGTTACTTAAAGTTTCCAACCATCGTTGTTGCCTCATATTCCGTTCTTTTTGATCTAAGATATGCTGAAGACTCTTGTGATCAGTGAAGACAACACACTTCGTTCCATATAGGTAGTGCCTCCATATCTTGAGCGCAAAAACCACTGCTCCTAACTCCAAATCATGCGTGGTATATTTCTCTTCATGGGTCTTAAGTTTTCGGGAAGCATATGCCATGACCTTCCCTCTTTGCATCAAAACCGCTCCTAACCTGTGATATGACACATCATAATAAACCACAAAATCTTCTACTCCATCTGGCAATGCCAAAATCGGTGCACTACACAGTTTCTGTTTCAGGGTATGAAATGCTTCTTCTTTATCCTTTCCCCAATCATACTTCTTATCCTTCTGAGTCAATTATGGTTAACAACTTAGCTATTTTGGAGAATCCCTCAATAAATCTCCGGTAATACCCGGCCAATCCCAAGAATTACCGGATATCTGTAGCATTAGAAGGTGTTGGACAATTCTCAATAGCTTCAATCTTCGCGAGATCCACATGCAACCCTTTGTTGTCAATCACATGACCAAGAAATTGTACCTTACGAATCCAAAATTCACACTCATAGAATTTTGCGTATAATTGTTCTTCCTTGAGCAACTTAAGAATCGTTGTCAGGTGTTGTTCGTGCTCTTCTTCACTCTTGGAGTAGATCAAGATGTCGTCGATGAAGACTATGATAAACTTGTCCAAATATGGTTTACACACTCAGTTCATGAGGTCCATGAATACAGCCGGTGCGTTTGTCAAAGCAAATGGCATCACTCGAAAATCATAGTAGCTATAGCGAGTCCTGAACGCCGTCTTGGGAATTTCCTCTTCCTAGACTCTAATTTGGCGATACCCTGACCGCAAATCTATTTTTGAGTAGTAATATGATCCTTGCAGCTGCTTGAACAAATCATCAATCCTAAGTAACGGGTAGCGATTCTTCACCGTTAATTTGTTCAATTCACGGTAGTCAATGCACATTCTAAACGATCCATCCATCTTCACAAATAACACTGGTGCTCCCCATGGAGATGAACTAGGTCGGATAAACCCTTTATCCAACAATTCCTGTAACTGTTTAGATGGTTCTTGCATTTCCGTCGGAGCAAGTCGATACGGTTTACGTGCCACATGTGCAGCTCCGGGAACTAGGTCAATCAGAAATTCCACTTGTCGAACCGGTGGAAGCCCAGGTAGATCTTTAGGAAATACCTCAAGAAAATCACGCACAATCAGAACGTCCTCGAGTCGCTTCTCTCCAGACTCTTTCTTGGACACATGCGCTAGGAATACATGACAGCCTTTCTCGATATACTTCAGAGTCTTAATGCAGGAGATAATACTCAAACGGGTTCCGCTACGGTCTTCCCGGATAACCAAAGTTTCGTCATCAAGAGGGATATGAACAACTCATTCACCACAAATGATACTGGCTTGATGTTTGGACAACCAATCCATACCCACCACTACGTCGAAGCTTCCGAGTTCAATGGGCATAAGGTTGATGCTACACGGGTGATCTAGAAGGTTTAGGGTACAGTCTCGGATTACAGTGCAGGTGTTAACCAAGTTGCCATTAGCTAGTTCAATATTATAGCTGGTGTCTAGGGAGGTAGGGGTGAGGTTAAGTAGTGGCAAAATTTTAGAAGATACAAAGCTCATATCGGCACCAGAATCGAATAAGACTTTAACACGAAGTTTGTTAAGTAGAAACGTACCGGTGACTACGTTTGGGTCATGCTGCCGTTCTCAATTTCCCATCACGTATGCTCTACCACGAGCGCCTTCAGTTCTTCATCCAGTATTCTTTGGGCAATTATTCTTGTAGTGTCCACGCTCCCTACATCCAAAATAGGTTACAACCGGCTGCGCATTACTTCCAGTAGTCACAGCTTTTCCCTTACAATTCTTAGCAACATGCCCAACCTTGTTGCATTTCTGACACCTCACAATGCATGGCCCAGGGTGATGTTGGTTACACTTATCCACAACTCAGAATAAGTGTAACTATTATGTGACAAGTGTAACCAAAATATAGCGTCCATTCAACATCATAAATAGTACATCACCAAATACGTCATAGATTCGATACTCGTCATAAGTCTTACAAGATATGCAAAACAACGGACAAGTTTCTTATCAAAATCTACTAACTGAAACTAGTCAGTTTAGTACGTACAAGGTTAACTACTACTACAATGCCAAACTACTATAATAAAGATGACCACTAATCTCTACTGACGGTCCACTCCGTATGCAGCTAAAACATCAATACTATCATCAAAGTGAAAACGTGCCATCCTGTCATAATATGCCTGCCAATGCATGACATGGATCTCATCCCACATCTCCTGAATACTCTGTTGGTAGTGACGACCATCTATATCAGTGAACACAGCTCCAAGATCTATCCTCTCTACAATCTTCTCAACCTCAGTCATCCTCTGCTCTAACAACACTAAACGCTCCCTAATCTCTAAATCAGCTGTCTCTAAAGAACTCAATATCGCTGCCTTTCAACCTCTACTCCTCATGACAAATCATCATTTGTACGAGAAGGCAGCTGATGAGGCGGCATGGGGAGAGCCTATTGCTCATCCTCTATCGGTCCCTTGTCATCCTCATCATCATCGACGTCTTCATCATCATGGTCATCATCCATCTCGTCCTCATCATCATCCTTCTCCTCATCATTATCCATCTCCTCACCATCCTGGTGAGGTACATCAATAGGGTGTAGGTCCATCTCGGGATTCAGTGGTGCAAGTAGGTGATCAATGAGTACATCTGGTAACTGACCGGTAGGGACTGATGTAGCCATAATACTCTACATGGAGTATCGGGACAAGTATAAAAATGCTAGCCAAATTTTTATAAAATAGTTTCACATGAAATGAAATAGTAGTGGAAAGTATAGGTGATGTTGAATATATAATAACATATTGAACATATAAACGCAGCGGATAACATCACCAACAACGGATCCATATAGCCATATGATCAATCCTACAAATGAATACAAGTATTATACCTTTGTAGCGTGATACGGGAGTCACTAGCAATCACTAATATCACCAATATGAGATGGAGAAACCCAAGAGATCAATGATGTTGATCTCCTCTAAAGATGAAACACACTACACTTCCTCGATCACCAATTAGATGCTAGTCTTTTGCTTGTAACTTTGAACTAGCAACACGTACGATATGTTATGCAAAAGTGGGATGTAAAATCAAGAACCCTAAGAGGGGGAGATGAATGTGCCATATGGTATATGAGAGGGGGGAGATATTCTCTCTTGATTTGGTGGAAAGTCATAATGTGATTGATATAATTAATCCTTGATTGATTCTATCAATTACATACTTACATTTAGCACCTAATCAAAGTTCAACATGTCTCTACAAACCCTCCATATGGCCGGCCACCATAAGGGCCCACAATGGGCTTGCTCATTGTTGGTCCAATCTAAAAATGCTAAGTCTAACTTAGTATTTAATGGCCCGTTATAGATCCCGAGTTACATAGCCGTTTATATATTGTAAATACGATAATTACAATCTATAAAATGATGTCTCTGTGTATAAGTGTGTGACCGCATAGGCTCACATATGTCTAGCCATATAATTATTTATTATGATACGAGCATACTCCAACAGCTCCCACTTGCGACGTCATAATAATCAAGTAATTATACATGCAAAGGTTAGCGTCTAGCAATACGCCAATGCCCCTAGAAACATGGGAGAACAGTTTCTTAAATGTCTCATTTTTAATGGTTTATATGTTATCTATCCTTTTGTTACAGATACCATGTTGAACATTAGACATGGATCAAATGTCAATCTAATTGTTCAACTATTATGTTTCTTGATATAGATATTGAACAAGATTACCAAGTGGATAAAGATTCATCTTAATCTCATTTGGGTACGGCCATACAAACATCTGTCCAATTCATCGAGGGGCCCAATAGTATCTAACTCCATAACATGTGGAGGAAAAAATCCTTTTGTGACTGCACGTGTCATTCATGTATTTCAAATCACTCTTGAAGATGGTTTTATAACTATCTTATTCAGGACAGCATTTAACCATATCAAGGAATGAAATTCCACGCTTGCAAGACCTACTTGCATCTCAAGTCTAAGGATAAGAGACATAACCACTTGCGAGATTCACTATTGACGACGATCCATGTAGGGAATACTCGTAGGTTGGGTCAGTCCAATGTTCATCACAATGAACAACATGTGAGTTTGGTAAATAATTACCAACATGCTCACATTTGCCCTAATTTGATGATACTCCCGTATCGTCAACTGGCAATGGACAATTTTAGAATAAATAAATTATTCATGGATTAAACATGCAAATAGATAACACAGTAGTATAAATGAAGATGATCATACCAGGTATATCAATTCATTTTATAATACGACTGCTTACAGTTCCATTATCCAAATACTAAAAAAAGATATGCATAAGGCTACTCATAGGTCGGAATCCGATGTTCCCACCATGATCAAATTATGTTGTACAAGACAACAAGTAGTCATCTGAGTAAACTTTGAGAATACTTGTTTCAAAGATCATGAAAGGTTTGAATGATGATTGTCCTTTTTATGTGAGCATTCAAGTACAATACGAGTATTGCAACAATACATTCCATAGGGTGTTTGAAGCTAGCAAAACACCTATATTTGACAATCATCTTAACAGTTTCTCAAACTGTGAAGTATTCTTATTTTATTAATGTATAACGCATTAATGCTCTCAGTCGAGCACATCTAGTCAGTAATTTCATCATTCATGATAACATCCTACAACGACTAGGGTTGGGCATCATCTCTGTTAAATAAGCATCAGTGTATGCAAACAAAAATAAAGCTCCTCAAATATCCGTAAATGTTTGAACATAACCTTGGTACTTTGTAGGTCCATTATAATGTTCGTTTAACAATTATCTAATGACTTTCACTTAGATATTTGTTGTTATCAACTCATCTTGCATTCATGCAAATGATATATATAGTCCGGTACGTAATACGACTTACATGATGAATCCTTTAGTCGAACTTAAGATTTCCATTCATGTGTTCAATCTCATCAAGTGAGATTGATCAATGAGACTCCCCTCAATACCATGTCATATTGTGTTTAGACTTAATAACCGCTTATGTTTATTCTAATAAAGATGTACATAACAAGGTTGTATGTCTTATTTTATAAATCCCTTAAGAGAAACTTCATTCCAAGCTAAGGATTAAAGTCTAGATTAGACGGAATATTGTTTCCAATATGTTAATGACATATAAGATTTAAGAAAATAAATATAGTGCTCCAACTTGCTCTCAGTGTACTTAGGAGTAATCTTATTAATGAAAATCAAATTAATGATGTTAAAATTAACTTAAGATCTCTGCTCCTAGATGCATGATCTAATCCACACATGGAATCTTTTATCTTGTATACGTAATAAAGATTATATGGATTCATAAACCCTTTTGATTACTCATCGTCCTCGCAAAGGTAATCAACAAGAATGGTATTTTGATATCCTATTGTCATATTTCATTTATATGAAAACAGGTATGACAATTAATCATCTTTATACATTTAATATTTGTAGGTAGGAAGATTTAGTCATAGTCAATTTCTTGAGTACGAGTAAACTCCTTTTACAACGCGTGCATTAAATGTATGTAAAAGTTTGTCCTTTTAAGTCTTCTCATCAAGAAACTCATTCTTAACCTCATAGTCTAACTGATTGCTAAGAGATCAATCGAGCTCCATGAGTGATTGTCTTTCAAGGACTGCATCTTAACATTCATAGCTTTTAGCTATTCATCAGATACAATATCTAATAATGCATTTATGTAGTTAGCAGGTTCACTATGATCCTCCAACTTATATCCCTTAGCATTGATATAAAAAACTATATCATTCAGGTGCAAGAGGTATCCTTGCGGATTTATGAATGAGAGATATCAATCTATGGTTTAACATATGCATGTTCAACCTTAGTATGACATTAGCAAGTGTACTCAGAAGGTTGCTCTTGAATAACTTCAAGATCTAAAGGTGCTCCCACTTGCTTTTGTAAGTAGAGACTAATCTCTAGGTACTCAGCATCTTGAGAAACAATAAATTGTTTTCAAGTGGGACATCCAAAATACATCGTTAGTTCCTGACTCTAGTTTGTTAATTACTTACTCTTTAACAAATTCAGAACTTCAATCAAGACATAATGAGATTCATCCCACGCCATAATACAATGGTGTCTTAAATTCCTTTTGGGTTGGAACCATATTGAGTGTACACATGGCACATCCAATTTTATAACCTTGATAGCTTTGGAGGTAAAACAGTTTAAGTCATCAAAGATCAAACAATGTCAATAGAGTTTGATTTTCCATGATGGACATACCATAAAGTTGTGGTATTCCATGAGGACTGATGTTGTGAGACTATTACACAACTCATTAGATGAACTTATACTTTTTGGCTTACATATCTGCCAACCAAGTCAACCAGATGACATGAATAGTAATTTTAGCCTACTACATACTTTACTTCATGTGCATGTTTTGATTAGAAAACATAAACATTTATTATATGTCGTAAGTGTACATATCTTAACAAGAATACATAACAAAATTAACGTCTTACTTTACGTTATAAGTCTTTCAACAATTAACGGAATTAATGTTTGTGTCTTTACAAGAGACCTAAACATATTCAACTAAAGTAATTACGAGCGCTGACTCTTGGCCTCAATAGTAAATTCAAGTTAATTTCATAATCATATTTACTAAACAATTTAGTGAATATGTTGAAGTAGCTTTTCATGTTATCTTGATATTTGTTCAAATTAGGGAAACATACATTTTATGTATAGACATCCTAGTAGAATCTTAATTTCTTACCTTTTAGTCAAGAAAAACCATTAGTCATATTGTTACATGTTGTACCTTGCACACAATTAAGATTTCTCCCACTTGTGCATGGCACAACATCATGAGAGTATACAGACAACACTACGCTCGATTGTTTGTATGAGCAATATGACAATGTCTAAGATAACATATGATTTTTAGTCAAAATCAAAATATAGATATGTAGAACTTTATCGTTTTAATGATGAATCATGCATAACAAGTTTATAGATAACATTTCAGGAAGCAATATCCGGAACGCGACAAGTTATCTTATAAAATTTATGAAATGGTTCTTATATAAACTGTGATGCTTAACATGTGGAAAGTAATGTATTATTTCAAGACAATCTGGAAATAAGATGGGCAACTTGCAAGGTCATAAAACTTACAGCTCCCACTAGATTAGACAACATTACATGTGTTTCGTCACCAATAATATAATCACGTAGCCCTCATCGGATCAGAAAACATTTATAAGTGTTACGTCACCAGTGGAGAGTTAGTGGTGATTGGATACTTTCCTTCTTTCTTTGAATATCTACACATTATTGTTAATGTGAGTCACTATGACTAGTAAACATGTACTTACGTATTCTAGGAAGTGCATCAAGTTCTAACATATAGATGATGGGCCAGCCATCATTGCTATTTTAACCTGAAAATAGGCATGCATTTTCTCTATAATTGGTGTACTTTACCACAAGGGTATGTAGGACCTTAGTAGGTTTATTAGGTTAAGACAAACTACTAGGTAATCATGCTAGTAATTGCCTTTACCACTTTGCGGTTTATTGATATTTCCGCCTTCTAATTATTTTAAACTCAATTTAGTTTGGTAGCTATAGAAAACGTGTTATCTAGTTATCCAAATGTCTTATATTTCTTCATGGTTTCAAAACCGAAACTAGGGTTATAAAACAACCTTGAAAGAATAAGATGTGTAACCATACTTAACCGTTATGACTTTTACAAGACATCACAATTTCTAGAGTAGGTGTTCTTTGAGTTTGATTAGAATTAGGAAAATTCAAATATTCCTATTATGGCTTTTCCTCATAAAGAAAAAGGATAGGAATAAGTCTCTTTCTTACAAGGAAAGAGCGACTTAGTTCGTATTTTTAACAAGAAAAGAACAAACTCTTGTTTACGGTTGTGTTGCATTAATTCATTAATTGAAATTACAAGGTTCATTTTTAGTATTTTCGATAATTTTCCTTTTGTAATTTAACTACCCCATGTTTACAATTTAAGATAATTAATTTTACAAAAGGGCTAAGATCCACATTGTGCTTCTACTATCACATCAGTTGATCTGCTAGCAATAGTAGATTCAATTGGTAGGCGACGATCACCAATTGTATTACATGTACAACTCTTAGATCCTTATGGGACTCATGGCATCTAGTGTCAAACAACTAGTGTCATGTAGGCATGTTTAGTCCCATCTTTGCCTCGTTTCAAGATCTCACCGCTTAACTCGATTAAGTCATCCAATTTGAGAACGTGTGAGAATATATCTAGGTCCCACGTATAGAGAATAGTCACCTTGGGTTACAATTCAACCTAGGTCCCACACATAGGTAAAAGGTAATTGCAAGTGTTCTCAACGATTGGACGAAATGACTTAAATTTTGACGGGTAAAATATTTGATGTGAATCAAAAAATGTATGAAAGAAGCATGCATTCATTCTTCGTAGCAAAAGTTAAAAACTTTTCTTAACTTAAGTCTAATCATTTTTTTAATTTTATGTGTGTCAAGTTGTCCATTTTCAAGACTAATATTAATCCTATGTGGATTATAATTAAGTTTGGACAATACAATACAATAAATAAACAAGTTTAACAAGTTTAAGTGTTATTTAAAAAACAATGATTTTAAGTTTCAAATCCATATTTAAACTTAGTTAAACTAAATCGTAAGACTTAGTTAAACTAAACGTGTGAGAATAATTTGCGTTTTACATATAATCATAGCATATATAAAAGCAACCAAACAAAAACACAACCACAATATGTAAAGCCTCAACCTATGAAAAACCTATGCTTGGTCTCGTTAGCCAACACGAGAACCAAGAATCAACTAGGGACATGATACACAACCACACGGAGGGCTCCCACTTGCTCCAAGACGATCATGAGCAAGTAAAAGCCTATTATGCACATGGAATATTGATTCTGTCCGACTAGTTTTTCTGTCTTTGGAGGCCCAAAACGCCTAGAAGGAGACCTCCTCTTGCTTCGGCCCAAACAAGAAAGTTGTAGGCCCATGTCTTGTGAACCTTCTTTTACAACGCGTGCATTAAATGTGTGTACAAGTTTGTCCTTTTGAGTCTTCTCATCAAGAAACTCATTCTTAACCTCATAGTCCAACTGATTGGTAAGAGATCAATCGAGCTCCATGAGTGATTGTATTTGAAGGACTACATCTTAACATTCATGGTTTTTAGCTATTCATCAGATACAATATCTAATAATGCATTTCTGTAGTTAGCAGGTTCACTATGATCCTCCAACTTATATCCCTTAGCATTGATATAAAAAACTATATCATTCAGGTGCAAGAGGTATCCTTGCAGATTTATGAATGAGAGATATCAATCTATGGTTTAACATATGCATGTTCAACCTTAGTATGACATTTGCAAGTGTACTCAAAAGGTTGCTCTTGAATAACTTCAAGATCGAAAGGTTCTCCCACTTGCTTTTGTAAGTAGAGACTAATCTTTAGATACTCAGCATCTTGAGAAACAATAAATTGTTTTCAAGAGGGACATACAAAATACATCGTTAGTTCCTGACTCTAGTTTGTTAATTACATACTCTTTAACAAATTCAGAACTTCAATCAAGACATAATGAGATTCATCCCATGCCATAATACAATGGTGTTTTAAATTCCTTTTGGGTTGGAACCATATTGAGTGTACACATGGCACATCCAATTTTCTAACCTTGATAGCCTTGGAGGTAAAACAGTTTAAGTCATCAAAGATCAAACAATGTCAATAGAGTTTGATTTTCCATGATGGACATACCATAGAGTTGTGGTATTCCATGAGGACTAATGTTGTGAGACTATTACACAACTCATTAGATGAACTTATACTTTTTGGCTTACATATCTGCCAACAAGGTCAACCAGATGACATGAATAGTAATTTTAGCCTACTGCATACTTTACTTCATGTGCATGTTTTGACTAGAAAACGTAAACATTTATTATACGTCGTAAGTGTACATGTCTTAACAATAAGACATTACAAAATTAACGTCTTACTTTACGTTATAAGACTTTCAACATTTAACGAAATTGATGTTTGTGTCTTTACAAGAGACCTAAACATATTCAACTAAAGTAATTACGAGCGCTGACATTTGGCCTCAATAGTAAATTTTAGTTAATTTCATAATCATATTTACTAAACAATTTAGTGAATATGTTGAAGTAGCTTTTCATGTGTATCTTGATATTTGTTCCAATTAGGGCAACATACATTTTATGTATCGACGTCCTAGTAGAATCTTAATTTCTTAACTTGCAGTCAAGAAAAACCATTTGTCATATTGTTACATGTTGTACCTTGCACACAATTAAGATTTCTCCCACTTGTGCATGGTACAACATCATGAGAGTATACAGACAACACTACGCTCGTTTTTTTGTATGAGCAATATGACAATGTCTAAGATAACATATGATTTTTAGTCAAAATCAAAATATAGATATGTAGAACTTTATCGTTCTAATGATGAATCATGCATAACAAGTTTATAGATAACATTTCAGGAAGCAGCATCAGGAACGTGACAAGTTATCTTATAAAATTTATGCAATCGTTCTTATATAAATTGTGATGCTTAACATGTGGAAAGTAATGTATTATTTCAAGACAATCTGGAAATAAGATGGGCAACTTGCAAGGTAATAAAACTTACAGCTCCCACTAGATTAGACAACATTACATGTGTTTTGTCACCAGTAATATAATCACGTAGCCCCCACTAGATCCGACAACATTTATACGTGTTACGTCACCACTGGAGAGTGAGTGGCGTTTGGATACTTTCCTTCTTTCTTTGATTATCTACACATTATTGCTAATGTGAGTCACTATCACTAGTAAACATGTACTTAGGTATTCAAGGAAGTGCATCAAGTTCTAACATATAGATGATGGGCCAGCCATCATTCCTATTTTAACTTGAAAATAGGCCTGTATTTCCTCTATAATTGGTCTACTTTACCACAAGGGTATGTAGGACCTTAGTAGGTTTATTGGGTTAAGACAAACTACTAGGTAATCATGCTAGTAATTGCCTTTACCACTTTGCGGTTTATTGATATTTCCGTCTTCTAATTATTTTAAACTCAATTTATTTTGGTAGCTATAGAAAACATGTTCTCTAGTTATCCAAATGTCTTATATTTCTTCAAGGTTTCAAAACCGAAACTAGGGTTATAAAACAACATTGAAAGAATAAGATGTGTAACCATACTTAACCGTTATGACTTTTACAAGACATCACGATTTCTAGAGTAGGTGTTCTTTGAGTTTGATTAGAATTAGGAAAATTCAAATATTCCTATTATGGCTTTTCCTCATAAAGAAAAAGGATACGAATAAGTCTCTTTCTTACAAGGAAAGAGCGACTTTGTTCGTCCTTTTAACAAGAAAAGAACAAACTCTTGTTTATGGTTGTGTTGCATTAATTCATTAATTGAATTCACAAGGTTCATTTTTAGAATTTTCGATAATTATCCTTTTGTAATTTAACTACCCCATGTTTACAATTTAAAACAATTAATTTTACAAAAGGGCTAAGATCCACATTGTGCTTCTACTATCACATCAGTTGATCTGCTAGCAATAGTAGATTCAATTGGTAGGCGACGATCACCAATTGTATTACATGTACAACTCTTAGATCCTTATGGGACTCATGGCATCTAGTGTCAAACAACTAGTGTCATGTAGGCATTTTTAGTCCCATCTTTGCCTCGTGTCAAGGTCTCACCGCTTAACTCGATTAAGTCATCCAATTTGAGAACATGTGAGAATATATCTAGGTCCCACGCATAGAGAATAGTCACCTTGGGTTACAATTCAACCTAGGTCTCACACATAGGCAAAAGGTAATTGCAAGTGTTCTCAACGATTGGACGGCATGACTTAAATTTTGACGGGTAAAATATTTGATGTGAATAAAAAATGTACGAAAGAAGCATGCATTCGTTCTTCGTAGCACAAGTTAAAAACTATTCTTAACTTAAATCTAATCATTGTTTTAATTTTATGTGTGTCGAGTTGTCCATTTTCAAGACTAATATTAATCCTAAGTGGATTATAATTAAGTTTGGACAATACAATATAATAAATAAACAAGCTTAACAAGTTTAAGTGTTATTTAAAAAAAAATGATTTTAAGTTTCAAATCCATATTTAAACTTAGTTAAACTAAATCATAAGACTTAGTTTAAAGTGGTTTGTGTTTCGTTTCAAGTTTTTAGAAAACAATTTGCGTTTTACATATAATCATAGCATATATAAAAGCAACCAAACAAACACACAACCACAATATGCAAAGCCTCAACCTATGAAAATCCTATGCTTGGTCTCGTGAGCCATCACGAGAAACAAGAGTCAACTAGGGACATGATACACAACCATACGGAGGGCTCCCACTTGCTCCAAGACGATCATGAGCAAGTAAAAGCCCATTATGCACACGGAATATTGATTCTGTCCGACCAGTTTTTCTGTCTTTGGAGGCCCAAAACGACTAGAAGGAGACCTCCTATTGCTTCGGCCCAAACTAGAAAGTTGTAGGCCCATGTCTTGTGAACCTGTACAAAAAAATTTAGCACAAAATACCTTACCAAGCTCCTGAAAATCGTGTTTTTCTGCAGTGTGTCCAGCAGCCATTCTTCGGTCTAAAGTCTTTCATTCTTTTGCCATTCTATTCCAAGCTTTGATTACATAATATATGAAGTAAAATACAACTAATCTACTTCCTATCTATTGTAAAAATGCCCAAACAATGGCAAAACAAAATGAAATACATTACATAAGTGCCGAAACAATGACAACCCCAAAAACAAGAAATCAACGACAAATCACAAAAACACAAGGCACAAGTGGTATAGGTTTTCATCGGCTTTGCATATACATATAATAATACAATAATATTATGAACAAAACAAGGTTTTGGCTAACTCCATGGTTAAACATGCATGTATTTGCCATGGATACAAATTTAATACAAAGAATTTAATAATTAACCAACGAATCGAAGAGATTAATTAACTAGAATTAAAAACCCCAAATGGTACTCGTGTCAAATGGACTTAGGTTCAAAAACCATTGATATTAAGACCTTCTAATTATCATTTTACCATAGAAAATTCAGCCATAGGGGCTGATTTGAAATCGTTTCACAAATTGATCAAATTACTGCGTTTTTGGCCATTTTACGGGTACCCGTCAAGTAAACAAATAAGCATATGCATAACAAATGGCTATGAGGTAAAAAATCACAGATCTTATGACCTCTAAAGGGTTGAATTTTCAGAAAAAAATAGAGCCCTATGGGTTGTTTTAATTGGTGGTTTCATAAATCATCAAAAAACACCTGTTTTAGCCACTTTTTTGCATACCCGATAATCATATGGCACATATGATGGCTCGTGATACCACTATAGATGATGTTGAATATATAATAACATATTAAACATATAAATGCAGCGGATAACATCACCAATAACAGATCCATATAGCCATATGATCAATCATATAAATGAATACAAGCATTACACCTTTGTAGCGTGATCCGAGAGTCACTAGCAATCACCAATATCACCAATATGAGATGGAGAAACCCAAGAGATCAATGATGTTGATCTCCTCTAAAGATGAAACACACTACACTTCCTCGATCACCAATTAGATGCTAGTCTTTTGCTTGTAACTTTGAACTAGCAACACATACGATATGTTATGCAAAAGTGGGATGTAAAATCAAGAACCCTAGGAGGGGGGGAGATGAATGTGCCATATGGTATATGAGAGGGGGGATATATTCTCTCTTGATTTGGTGGAAAGTCATAATGTGATTGATATAATTAATCATTGATTGATTCTATCAATTACATACTTACATTTAGCACCTAATCAAAGTTCAACATGTCTCTACAAACCCTCCATATGGCCGGCCACCATAAGGGCCCACAATGGGCTTGCTCATTGTTGGTCCAATCTAAAAATGCTAAGTCTAACTTAGTATTTAATGGCCCGTTATAGATCCCGAGTTACATATTCGTTTATATATTGTAAATACGATAATTACAATTTATAAAATGATGTCTCTTTGTATAAGTGTGTGACCCCATAGGCTCACATATATCTAGCCATATAATTATTTATTATAACACAAGCATACTCCAACAAAAAGATCCAAACATATGATAGTGCAAAGCATGCATACATAAAATTTTAAGTAAAGAACTTACGAGCGAAGTGGCACGGAGGGCTGATGGCTATGGATTTCAGAAAAATGTTTTGACTCACACGAAAAATGTTTATAGTCGAGTATGATCTCGTTCTCTATAAATCTGGCTCTGATACCATTCTTTAACACCCCCAACCCGAAATATGGCAGCGGGACTGAGCTTTGGGTGCTACGTGAGGGGTAAGACAGTCACAATCACAGAAACGATCTCATAATGAGACGTTTTTAATAAAACATATCATTCGAATACAAATTTTAATGTTTAGAGTCTAAAAGACTCATATCACAAGTAGCAGCGGAAATAAAGATAGTTTGCAGCGGAAAATAAAGATAGTTTGCAGCAAAAATAAAGACACAGTTTTAAAATACAATTCGAATGATAAAGATAGTAAGGGAAAAAAGCGTAGCCCCCAAAGATAGCCATCCTCAACCTTCAGCCACTCCTGGTGCTCACATTATGCATCAATTACCTGAGATAAATATGCTAAAAAGTCAACACAAAGGTTGAGTGTAATCTATAGGTTTAGTAAATAATAGTTGAGCACAAGATTTTAAGTCTGGAAGATGTAAGTAATAAATACAAATATCGGGTAAGCGTCACATAATCATTAAGTTGTTTTGCTAAGCTCATGACACACAAATGGTTAACCAGCACCAGTAACCATGGTGTAAGTCGACAGTAACCACGGATTTTCATAATCATAATAGTTTCCCCCAAAGCTAGGTATCTTGCCAAATACCTAGGTAACTCAAATATAGCACACCCGTGTTGCCTACCTGGTTAACAGGGGTGGGATGGTCAATCCTATAGGCCTATATACTATAATCGCGCTCACCCGCAGGTGATTAATGGTTCATGATCGAGGGACTTGCTTTTGGCAAGGAAGGTACTTAGCATTTATCACGTCAGTCAGGAATAGCATGCCAATAAACAATTTTGCTCAGAAAAATAGTAAGTAGCATGTATCTCCCCCACGGGTTTATAAACAATTAAAATTATAAAAGTGGGGCTATGAATCACACCTTAGTAGCAGAGAAACGAGATAATCACAATATGATCAAATGGAATAGCACGGCAAGTGAACCTCAACACAACCTAAAATATAAATAACATGTCTCTGCAATAACCTTATAGTGATTTCAAAATCAATACTCATATATGAAAATAAAAATGTTGTATTTCAATGGCGTTTTGAGTTAAATAAAGGTTAAGACTCGTGTGGATAAGAGACATTAAAATAGTAAAAGTCGGAAAACACGAACGGATACGAAGAAAGGATAACAAAAAGAAAAAATGAATTAAAATTAAGAAAAGAATAAGAAAGGAAGAAAAACAAAAAACATCAATAGATTGTTTCGGTGTTTTACCCTTTTCCCAAATAGTTAATGAAATATCGATATTTTGGAAGAAATTATATAAGTATTGAAAAGGTTTTTAAGTTATTTAAGTAATTGTAAATGATTAAATTATAAAAAAAGTTTTATCGAAATTTGGGCATGATGCGCCCGTTTATAAAACGTTTTCAAGTCGTTACGACTTTTGAATACACGCTTTATTATATCATTTTACAAATTAAATATGTAGAATTGAACACTATTATTTGCTTATGTATATTAGTTATAAGGTTTAGCGGCTATTTTGTTTATATTTTCCCAATTAATAAACAGAAACATCATATTCAATATTAAATAACTAATTAAATAGCAAAACAAATACATAAAAGATATAATGGATCAAGTGTATTGGGCTTTGGCCTAATACTCAACTCACACTTATTGGGCTTTCATTGGGCTTTCGGTCCCAATTTATTAAAACTTAATCATTTTAAGACTTATCCGAGTAGTTGTGGCCCTTTTGGGTCACGGCTTGTTCACGTTTGAACAAATAAACCATTAGACCTTGGCTGTGACTCATTGAGTCACGGCTCAAATCTATTCGAGCCAAAGGCTTTTGGTTGTGGAAATAAGCCAAATTATATCTAACCCTAGCACAACATAATCATAAAGACTATGCCGTGACTCAATTGAGTTACGACTCGCGTTTTACCTGAGCCAAAGGCTCTCGAATCAAATCAATAATCCAAATCCGAATTCAATACAATACATAACCAACCATATCCAAATTTTAACACAACTCTTTAGCCATAAAGACTATTCCATGACTAAATTGAGTCACAGCTCGAATCCTTCCCGAGCCAAAGGCTCTCGGCCAAATTATACAACACAACTAAATCCAAATCCACCTCACAACAAAACCTTCGAGGCCATGCCGTGACTATTTTGAGTCATGGCTCGAGCCATTCCGAGTCAATAGACTTTCGGATAACCAATTCACAACCACAAGGCCTTGTTGTGAATCAATGGAGTCACGGCTTGAACCCTAACTTGAGCCATAGACTCTCGGTTCATCACATCACAACCAGATCCACAATCCACATCCAAACCAATCCTATTCTATCACCATCAACACCACTGCCTCAAGCTTATTCTATTCTAATCCAAATTTCAACATCAGCACTGTCACAACCACTCTAATCCCTAATCCAAACGCAACACAACCAATCCAAATAAAATCAAACAATTCCAAATACACAACAACAAATTAAATAATATACAACCAAATCGAATAAATAATAATCAAATCGAATAAAATATAAATTAAATTAAACTAAAACTGAGGCCGCTTAAACCTAAACCCAGTACTGCCATGACTCAATGAGTCACGATTAAAGCGTCATACGAGCTAAGGGCTCTTCGGCTTCAACCACCAGGACCAACTCAGGTCATAACTCCCATCTAACGCTACAAAATAATTAATAAATTAGAATCAAAATAAATAAAACTAAAATATATACGACTCACCCCGAGTCAACGTGAGTTGACTCGGTGAGTCACCCTGACTCGGACTGAGTTAAGGGTTTTACGGTGAGACAGAACAGATCCACACGGTTTATGGTTAGATCGAAAGGTTTTTAACACTTTATTATTATTGTTGTTCGGTTTTATATAAGAAGGGATGGTGGGGAAGCCTCGGCAAGAGGTAGCGACTGAACGTCACGGTGGTGGTGGCGGTTGGTGGTGCTACACTGCTCGGATGGAGCTCAAACTCTCCAGATATGATGAGGGTCTCCTGATCTATCGATTGGTGTATGGTTTTGGGTTCGCAGGAAAATTTTCTAGCGACGGCGGTTGACGGCGGTGATGGTGGCTGTCGGAAGTATGGCCGAAAGGGAGGGCGAGACGAGAGAGAGAGAGTTATGTGTGTGGGTATGAGAGTGAAATGAATAAAAATTGCCCCTTTTATACCCAGGGAGGGGTTGAACCTAGGAAAAAGTAAAGTTAAGGGGTGCGGGGTAAATATTGGGTGGGGGGTAGAAACTATCAAATGGGTTAAACTTTTGCTTTAATCACTGTGGGGCCCATTCGGGGTACCAAACGGACTCGAAAAATTATGAAACTTGGGCCATTGTTTTCGAAATAATTTTTCAGATAAAAACGAGTGTAAATATGCATAACTTTCCTGAAATCAATTTATTTGGTAAATTCGATTCGTTTCGCGTTTTCTAGGTTGTGCTGACGTAGTACGGGACTAAGGTTCACACATCTCACGTTTCTCAAGTTCAAATAAATTTAGAAAAAGTTCAACTGCTAAGGTGAAGCAAAAATAAATATTTGTCTAGTAAAAATAGTATGGAAAATTACCGGGTGTAACACTGATGCTTTCGAAGGATGCTGTGATGTACATGAATAACACTTCGCCTTTGATTGGGGCGGTAAGTGTTTGTAATATCTTCATTAACTCTTTCAACTTGAGAAAAGTAGCTTCTGCCTCTGAACTCCATTGAAAAGTCTTCTTATCTACACACCCTTTGAGTGTCTTAAAAAATGGTAAAGATCGGTCTGCACCCTTCGACAGGAACCTGCTAAGTGAAGCGAGCTTTCCATTTAGGCTTTGTATGTCTTTCAGTGACTTCGGACCCTGTAGATCTGTGATGGCTTTGACCTTTGAAGGGTTAGCTTTAATCCCTTGCTTTGTAATTAAATGTCCCAAAAATTGTCCTTCTTCAACACCAAAAGAACATTTCTTTGGGTTTAGCTTCATGTTGATTTCCCTTAATTGATCGAAGGTTTCCTGGATGTCAGAGAGTAAGTCTTCCTTAGTCCTGCTTTTGATAACCATATCATCAACGTAAGCCTCCAAGTTTCTCCCTATCTGTTTGTTGAATGCTTTATCTACCAATCGTTGATATGTTGCTCCTGCGTTCTTTAAACTGAAGGGCATTTTCTTGTAACAATAGACACCCTTTCCTGTGTAGAAAGCTGTCATCTCTTCATCTTCCTCTACTATTTGTATCTGATGATACCCTTTGTAGGCATCCAAAAAAACACTTCAAACGAAACCCCGAGAGAGATTCGACCTTCCAATCAATTTCTGTCAAAGGGTAGCAGTCCTTTGGGCAGGCTTTGTTGATGTCGGTGAAGTCGACGCACATACGCCACCCTCCATCACTCTTTTTTTACCATAACCGGATTTGCTACCCAGGTTTGGTATTTCACTTCTCTAAGTATTCCTGCTCGTACAAGCTCATCCACCTCTTTGCAAGCGGTTGTGTTCCTTTCAGGCACTAGACTCCGTCGCTTTTGCTTAATTGGTTCAATATGTTTGAATTCATTAAGCTTGTGCTCTGTGCCGAAAGGCTTTCCATCAATCATAAGTGTCCTAGGGACCCCTGTCATGTCTGAGTACGTCCATACAAAGACGTCTTTGTTGGATTTGAGCAGTTTCTCCAAATCTGTCTTGAAGTTAGTTGGGAGTTGCTTCCCGATTACCACCGTTTGCTCCGGATAGAGCTCATTTACCACAATGCGCTCTTCAGCATCTGCACAACTTTGAATGACTTTCGAAGGCTCCTTAGGAATTTTTTTGATCTTCTTACCAACATCTTTCGCCTTTCCGTGGTTGTAGCTGGAAAGTACGGTTCCTATTCCATACGGTGTATGGAATTTTACCGCTGCGTGTATGGTGGAGACTACGATACCCATCTTCTGCATGGCGGTTCTTCCTATCAATAAATTGTAAGGAGAATCGGACCTTACGATTACGAAAGTGAGGGTTTCTGTTCTTGTGAGATTTCCTTCTCCAATCGTTATGTCTAACGGTACTTCTCCCAAAGGCCACGAATGCTTACTTGAAAACCCTACCAAACGTATCATTAAATTAACTCGCTGCGACCTGATCGAAGGCTTGAGTTTTAAGAAGCAATGCTCATATATGATCTCGCAGGAATTTCCGCAGTCCATGTAGGCCCTATTTACTTCCCGATTGGAAATTAAGACTTTGATGACTACTGGATCGTTCAAAGGGACTTGACCTGTAATGGAGGGAAATGTTACTTCCCCTACCTCGTTTATCTCTTTCTCTGTCACTTTTCTTTTCAAGCTTATCTCGCCCCAATGAACCATAAGTATTGGGTCTTCGGGAGGAGTGGTGTCTTTAACCAATTGAGTGTCGGAGGCTTTCTTCTTGCCATTCTTTACGCCTTTCACTAAATGTGCCAACTGTCCAGACTTTATGGCTTCTTCTATTTGCCTCTTTAGCTCTCTGCAACTATTCGTTTCATGGCCATAATCTTCGTGAAAGTGACAATACTTGGTTGTATCTTTGTTTTTGCCCTTGCTTGTCATGTGAGGGGGCGGTTCAAAAGCCTTAACAGCCCTCTCCGTTGCGAGTATTTCTTTCGAAGATTTAGTCAGGCTTCCTAGCAACCCATGGTTAGGACCTTTGTTGTACGGAGTGAACCTGTCTCTGTTTTGGTTCTTCGATCCTTTCCACGTAGAGTGCTTCGAGAACTTGCTGTAGCTTTCTTTATTTATGATCGGAGCCCCATTGGTAGATATCATAACTCGTAATATCAGGTCCTTTTTCAAGCTTCAAATTTCACTATTCATCTTAGAAATTACTATTCATGGATTACTATTCATCATTGCACTATTCATCATTTTTAAAGTCAGTTTGACACTTTGAGAAGTTTTCAAAAATTTTACTATTCAAATGATACTATTCATTCCCGGAGGGAAATCACTATTCATAGGCTTCATTCATCATTACGTAAACTAGGTTTAAAGGTATTTAAATGCGCGTAACCAGTTAAGTTTAGCTGCGTATTCATGCATCATCAGTAAGGACATGTCATACATACTAGAGTAGTCTGCATACCATCAGTAATATCATTATAATATCAGTTCATGCACGGGTTTGTGTGATTTTCATTAACGTATGCTTAATTGTTTAATTAACGTTACCACTCTGTTATTTCTACTAAGATTATACCCAATACTCCCGACTATGATCCTAACACATTTTTAAACTAATTATAATGATATAGAGATTATATTATTACTTTACCCGGTGTTTTTAAACCAATCGCTATATTTTCCGTTAGGAGCTTATAACTCCATCGGTTTCTGATATTTCAACCCGATAATCATTCTAACACCCGATTCATGCAAGGAATATGATTTTTCAATTTTTACAACTTCGTCGTATTTTATTTCAACTCGTCATGATTTATTTCTAATTAACTCGGTACACGATAACACCTAATGTATACCCTAAACTAGCTAATTCTAATTAAATGGAGACAAGTTCATTAATGCACATCAAATCCTTCCTTTTCTACCCATGTGCCGCCCCCTAAAACACCCCTAATTCTTCATTTCACTTGATTACAAAGTACCCTTTCATTTAATGTGGTAGCTTATATGTTTTGGGATTTATTTCACTAACACATACAACACAAAAATCAACTAGCTAAAAACCACCAAACTCTCTCTTCTTCCTCCCCATTGGATCGGTCATACCAAGAACACAAGAGATCATCCATCAAATTTTCAAGTTAAAGTCATAATCAAGCTCCATTTACCTTCCTTGATAGGGTTTTGTGATAAAAACCCCAAGGTTTTAAGCATTTTCATCCAAATCTCATCAAACCATCAAGTAAGCTCAAGAACATCTTCTTTGATCATTTCATACTTTCATTTAATTCATATGATTATGTATTTTCAAGTTATACTAGTTAATCATGCAACATATTTATGTTTTAGATACCACTTTGCACATAAACTATCTTTAACACTAGATCTATAAGTTTCACTAGTGATCTCATGAAATCCACCAAGGTTAATGATGTTTAGGACCCCATGACACCCTAAGAAGGTGTATGGTAGGATTTGCGAACTTGTGGAGTTGATTTGGAGTGGTATGATCAAGTTTAGAACCAAGAAAACGAGTTTTTAACAAGTATATATAACCTACTGTCCAAAATCATGTAAACTGGAAAACTCATAAAATGTTGAACTATTTTGGCCTTCATATTCAGAAAGTTATTTCAAAAACGAAACCCTGGCCGCTTGAATCACTAAAAACCGACTTATAACGAAGGAGATATGATTTTTACAAGTTAGCCGACGAAAACTAATTTTCTGAAAATAAGCTTGCTGTTTGCCTAGTTTCAAAGGACCAAATGAGGCGTTAGACTTGATCTAGGAGAGCTGAGTTATAACTACTGAGATTATGTTAGTTCATGTTTATACAAAGCCGTGGATATAGAGAACGTAGATAAATAGCCTATAACGACCGAGATATACAAGTTTAAAGCCCGACGTATCATGTTTATTTTGACAGCCCACTAATAGAAAGTGTTTTAAGTATAAAAACTAGTGTTTTTGGTGAAACATAACATTGATAGCCGATTTTCTAATTGATCGAGGCGTGTATAATCAAAAGTTAAATGACACGACATTAAGGCATTGTTACAAGGTTTTAAAAAATGTCGAGTTTAATCACTAACACTTAATGTACAATATTTCACGACTAGTTTTACGAGGCCATTTTGGGCATGTTTTCACAATTTAAGAAAAATATTAAATTGCGACGAAAACATTATATTTTGCCGATAGAACACCAAACGAGGATCGTGGAGTAACATTTCAACATATTTATACGAAAGTTAGTTTATAACTTAACGAGACGACAAAAATGTATTTTTCGACGATAAAAGTTATTTTCAAAATTAACAAGTGGTATCGTTAACATACGTATTTGCATGCGTTGCGTTAATTCATTGCTTACATTAGATCATATCATCATAATAGGTCGTGGTTAGAGACCGAGCCTCATTTCATCATTGTCATTGTGCTATCATAGCAGGTGAGTTTTCATAGCCCCATTTTCAATTGTTTATTTGATTACTAAACTCTCGGGGGAGAATACATTGCACCATTTTTATATGCGGACCAAAGTATACAAACCCATTTACATTGCTTAAGTTACATCATTGCCAATTTAAAGTCCCCTTTTTTATTTATCATGGACAGTTAATTATGAGCAAGCGAATGTGAGTGGATAGATCTATTGAGGGTGACGCCTCTGTTCGGGTTGGTAGCGCCAACTGGTCAAACGAACGCATTTCATTTCATACATTCAGAGTGTTTGGCAAAGCACTCCCTTTTGGGGCATTTATTTTAGTCTAGCTTCGGGGTCATGAGCTTAAGAGCTAATGTATTATTTTTATGTGACATTTTTGTCATACATTTTATACTTGTGGTTTCCGTAGAAGCATTTCACTTACATAAACCTATGAACTCACCAACATTATTGTTGACCATTTTTAGCAATGTATTTTCAGGTAATTAAGGTATCGCATGTTGGCTTGCATAAGGACATGCATGGAGTCGCGGAGTCGACGCGTCTCACTTTACATTTTTATGCACTTATCTATCGTTTGATTTGTATTAACTTGATTTTCCGCAAACTTGTTTCACCTTTTGGGACCTAAACTTTGTAACTCTGAATGTTTCAAATAATCAAACGATGTATTTTCTAAACGATACTTTAGGTCATTCAATATAACTGTAACTGTGGTGCTATGACCAGTCATGCCCACGGATGTTCCATTCTGCTGCAAGTCACGAAATTTGGGGGTGTGACAGTAGATACTTCCTTCGCTTCTATCCAAGTATATGTCTTTTCCATTAAACCCTTATAAGTTGCCGGAAGGTTAGTGTATAAGAATTCCACCAAGCTTCGATTTCGTAAGCCATGTACAAAACCAAAGATGCGCTGATCTTCATGTAGACCCAAGATCTGTAGAGTTTCATCGGTGTACCTTATGACAAAAGCCCTTGTGTTTTCATTCTCCCTTCGTTTAATGTTGTGCAACGTTAAATGGGTCCAAGTGAACTTCTTTTGCTGGCTAAAATATGATCGGAACTTAGCCTTTAGAACATCAAGGTTGACAATACTACTTGGCTTTTGTCCATTCCACCAGATACGAGCAGAATCTCGTAGGGTGTATGTAAACATGTAACAGGCTATAGGCATGACCCACTTTTGCATTCTAATGGCCCCTTTGAACAAATGTAGGAAGTTGTCCGGATCCCCCTTCCCATCATAGGTACTAATGTGTGCAGGCATTTTCAACCCATCAGGTAAAGGGTATTCTTCTATCCATCTTACAAAGGGTATAGCAGAACCCATAGGCTCCGAATACAGGCAATTATAAGGTGGTGCATACATTGGGATAGCATTATACGGATTATGGTTTGGGGGTACTCCCATAGGAGTTTGGTTAGGATAAGATGGGTAGGATGCATTCATGGCAAAAGGATAACCATTTCCCATGGTATACGAGGGGTATACCATAGGATGCCCGAAGGGTATGTTCTCATAATGTTGAGGGAGACTATGGTTGTTGGACTGTCCATTTACCGGGGGATACAAACCCTGAGGGTAATACTGAGTTTAGAGTGGGGGTACATACCATTGGGAGGAAGGTTTCTTCCCATATTAATCGGAGGCGGATTGCCTTCTACGCCAGATGCGTGAGAAGGCTGCAACGGAACCCCTGCTTCAGTTCTTCCAAGATGAGCTGCTAACAACGGAGGTAGATTCACCTCCGTCTCTTCCCTTCGTTGGCTTCTTCCATTGGAACCTTCGGCTACCGCTTATTCTCTCCTGGTCGGAGCCCGCTCAAGGACTCCTTCGAACCCAAAAGACCTTCTGCTTAGCCTTCGACCAGCAGGTGACCCTATCCTCAGGGCTGAGTGTGCTGTCCCCTGTGCCAGAGGCCTAGGCTCCATTTCCATCTCTTCATCGTAATCATCACTAGAATATTCCAACTCCCTTCGCATCTCTGCATTCCGTACTTTCCCCTTGCGAGCCCTTAAGAAAGATTCTAATGCCTCAAGGTTAGCTTCGACTAAGGCTCGGCTAATGACAGGTTCCAGGTTGGCAGATGTCGAAGCATGATGATTAGGCGTTACTTCTGGATGAGATCGGGTTATGAACATCAAAGCGGTAATATGGGGAAGTTGTTAGGGTCATTAACTGGTATTGGCGTCAAGGTCGAAAAACCCGATGGGGGAGTATCTCCTCTTCCTTGATCCATGCCAAAAACGTAGTGAATGTAGTTGACTGGTTATAAACTTGGGAATAACGAGACCAATTGTAGCGAGTCCCACTGATGGCGCCACTGATTGTACAATAAATTGCCCGACCAAGCCTTGCGATGATGATCATTGGATATAACGGGTGTTTTGGTTGCGCCAAGCTTGTCGTTAACCTGAAATAAGAAATACGAAGATACTACGTTAAGTTATTATGCAGGGGTTGGTCCCTGCGAACCACCTCCGGCATGCGAATGAGTATATGATATAATAAGTTGGTAAGTTTGTAGTGAAATGAGAGGGTCGAGTTTGCGTACCATTATTCACAGCCCGTCCAAGCTATTTATAGGGGAGGAAATAACCTTGGAAAGCTCTTGCACATTTTTAGGAGATCATGGGGGCGTCCCATGATTTGTGGTAACCGCTAGGGTTTAATGTCCCACTCTCCCTATCTTGGCGGGAAAGCCAAGGAGAAAGAGAGGACGTGGGTGAGACCAAGTCATGGCTATATTTCATCCTAATATCATTGGAGGCCATACCCCGAAGGGCTTAAGGCTTCGATTGACGAGTTCCCAACTGGTAACCATATCATAGATGAATATTTTGACGCCAGTGAAGATTTTAGGAGGCTGACCTAGGCCTTCGAGATGAAGGTTGCGACCAGGTCCGAAGGGGTGTCCTTCGACCTGTTCGGAGGGTACATCATCAGTTTCATTTGCGGGTTAAGGTACAGATATTCTACCCTTTCTCAGTAAGGGTATTATTCTCATAACTTCTCGATCCTTCACTTTGATTCATTGCTATGATATGATCCATTTGATATGATCCTTTGTTATGATTTCCTATGATATGATTCAGTTTTCTATCCTTTCTATTATGATGTTCATTATGCTATCTCCTTTGATATGAGATTCTGTTCAGTTTAATATGCTTGTTGATATGCTATGACTGCTTGCTATGATTATGGATAGCATTGTTCTGTTTTGTTCTGTTGCCCAAGCTATTTGTTTACTAGTCATGGAGGTACCATGACCATGTCATTGAGGCACCAATGGAATGACACTTTCCGTGAAGGTGTGATGGATCCACGACGTTCCCTTTCTATTTTGTTCTGTTATGATATGATATATGATGATTGTGCACATGGCCATTATGTATATGTATGTACAGTCTCGTACTGGCATATGTATTTTAGTTTGCAGGGAGCGTATGGATGCATCCTAGAATCTGTTCAGTTCTGTTTTGGATATGACTAGTGATTGGTTTGTGCGTGCCATGCACCCCATTTGACTTCTGGTAAAACTTATGATTTGACGGATATATGGATATGATTATGTGACTAAGCATGTGGCATGCTTTCTGAGCTCGATGGGCATTTCTGTTCTGTTATATGATTATTATTCTCTATTTGATTCCTTTGACTTCATTATGATCTCCTTATGTTTCGCTATGATTTGATTCTTATGATATATGACAGTTTGTTCAGTTGACCCTTGATCTCTTATTCGGTTGGCAGATGATACTCTTTCAACGGGAACTTATGTTTCCTTTTCCCTATACTTATATATGTTGTTTATTCGTTGGTTATATCTGTTCACTAGGCTTTTTAATCTCAACCTCATTTCTTTTCCTGCGGCAGGTTTTAGATTAGAAGCTGGGTTTGAGTTAAGAGTGCATAGGAGCTCTTAGTGGACTACTCTGATGATAGGTGCCTTTTAGTTATGGATTAAACTTTGGATTTATCTTCAGTTATATTTATTTTGGATTTGTACTTTTGTTTTGAGAACTCATTATGTTTAGATGTTAGTATTTCATTATTACCTTAGAATACCTTTGTAACCTTATTATTAATAAAGGTCTTCCGCTTGTGTTTGTTGTGTTGACACCATAATGTGAAATTTTGACCCTAGTCGGGTTGGGGTGTTACAATTATGGTATCAGAGACCAGGCTTCGACTTGTAGCACATAAGTTATGGCCTATGAAGATTTGGACCCTTAGATTTACACTATAGGAACTTATGAAATGACCTTTGAAGGATTTGCTTTAGGTTTTTCCCCGTAGGGACTTCAGTTATGACAGGTGAGGATTGGGTAGATTATATGATAAGGCATTGGTTAGTTATCTTTCTTCCGCACCACTCTGATTTATGCCTCTGCTTTCACTTAAGCCCTTATAAGAGCATTCGTTCCGGAGATTTAAAAAATATATCAGGATATACAACAGAAGTTTAGTGATCAAATAAGTTTTGAATGCTTAGAAAATTTTGTAGACATGCGTTACAGGTTTCACTTTCTGAGGTTATCACATTCTTTTGAACTTTGATCTTTGATTAATTTGTTATTCGTTTAGATACCTTTTTATTCGTTCAGAGAATTCGTATATGTATGAATCCGATGTGTTCGACACGTTCTGTGGTTTCTCTTGCTATTGCTAAGCACATTAAGGTCCCCTATGCACTATTAGAATTTGCTATACCTCACTCTATCTTTATGAGAAATCTTGTGAGTATCCGTCACGAGTATCGGAATTGTCCAGTATGTTTTGAAGATATTTGAAGATAAGTTTCGTTCTGCTAATCTGTTTCCTTTGGGAATGTTTAATTCGATATTATTCTGGATATGGATTTGTTGAGTGAGCATCGAGATGCTAACAACGGTCATATTAGATTTGTCATCTTTGGCCATTTGAGAAACTCAAAATTATGTACCATGGTTCCCAACCTGGTAAACAATTATGATCACATTTACTTTGAAAACTCGTACGTTAATACCTCGCAGTTGTGAAGATACTTCGTTTGATGAAACTCGCCTTGAGAGTTATTCGGTTGTTTGAAATGTTCGCGATGTATTCCTTAATGAACTACCAAGATTACCATCTGAATGTGAAGTTGTTTTGATCTGGTTATGATAATTTGTTTAGTCACGACTCGAGGTAGAATGTGATTGCAATAAAGGCATGTGTATATAATGCAAGTTTTATGACGCCTGGCCAACGTGATAATAGTTACATCATATAACTTGAACTTATTGGAATCATACAATGTCTTGAGAAGTACCTGAGATCAGTAAGTTGGTTGATTTAGAACTCTATCCGTATAAGAGCGATGTTTTGCCTAATTCTGAAACTCCGTATTGAACGAAATCAGTTGAAGGGAAAGAATTGGAGGACCAACTTGTAGGAAGTGGTTTATTCGTCTAAGTGTGTCTCCGTGTTGTGCTTGTGAAGAAGAATGATGATAGCATGAGGTTGTACGTTGATTTCCCGAAACTTAATCGTATTATGGTTAGAACCGTTATCCGTTGCCTCGAATCGACGATTTGTCGAATAAACTTCTGGGTGTGAATTTTCTCAATGATTGATTTAAGATTTGAGTATTTACAATTTCGTGTAAAGGAGCAAGATGTCCCTAGAATTGTCTTTCATAGTCGTTATGGTCTTCATGAGTGTCAGTGATGCCAATTGTATTGGCTACTGCTCCGATTGTTCCTATGGACTTGATAAATCGTGTCTCTCATTAATACTTGGACAATTTTTCATAGTATGACATATAGGTATATTCAGAGATGAAAGACAAACACAGGGATCATCTTTCTATTTTGTGTTTTCTACATCAGAAGAAGCTCTATGTAATATTCCAGAAGAATAAATTTTGGTTGGGATGAAGAATGAGAGGAGAATTTTGGAAAAACTGAAAAGAGATTTGTTTCTACTCAAGAAGGAAACTTAGTTATATCCTAATGAAACACGGGAAGATTATTGGTTATGCATCAACATAGCTAGAACTGTAGGAGGTGAGCTATCCGGCGCATGACTTGGGGGTTGTAGAAAACTAGAAGGGGGGCTGAATAGTTTTACCGTTTTTAAAATTTATTTGCTTTGAATACTTAGTGTGAATTTAACTATTGCAAATAATAAACAATAAATAATATGCAAGTAAAGAAAGAAACGATCAAACCACAACATGATTGTTTATAGTGGTTCGGTCTACAAGGACTCTTTTCCTTGCCCTACTCTACTACCCGAGTCTCTAACTCGAGTGTTTTTATTCACTAATCAACAAGCTCCCTTCTCGGCAGAGAAAAACTTTACAAACGTCGCTTACACTTTTTCCGGTACAAAGCTAAATACCGAGTTTTTTTACAAGGGTACAACCACTCCCGTCACACTATGTATTTTGAGGACTAAAATCCTAACCGATCACTACAGAGGTTTTATGATTGTTTGGTACAAACAATGATGTGTGAATAACAACATTTCACACAGTGACTAACTAACAAGTCTTGCAACGCTTTGTTGAAGTTTATGATGCTTTGATCTTCTTGCTACAAAAAAGCTCAATGAAATATGAAATATGAAATATGAATGAGTTAGATACGAATGAAAGAATGTATGATGTTGTTTATGCTTATGAGTGATGAGAAAAAAACAATGTGTGGCTTGCTATTTGTAGGCCAACTGCCTCAGCAAACCACGGATGGGACGGATCCAAATAAAGGGATTCGTCCTTGTACCTGTTTGGTTCTGTGGGAACCTGACAGAATATCTCCACATATCTTAACCAAATCTAACCAAGATATTTCCATACCTTTCCAAGGATTCATTGAGTAAAGATCTAAGCAAGATATTCATGATATCTTCCAATGATCTTCAAAATATTCTAAAGATTTCAAAGTGATGCATGCCATGATGTCATAATACATTACCATTTTTAAATTAAGATGTATATGAAAGTGAACTTGTAAAATGTATATGTAAGTGAACATGTAAAATGTATATATTAGTTAGGTGATGTTTTGTGTTTATGAAAGACTTGTGACTATATATGTAAATGACTTAACTATATTTATGTTTTGCTAAAAATAAAGTTTATAATTGTCATTCACAAAATATAGCAAAGATCGTAAAATATAAATAACGTTTTTAGACGATATTTGTATTAACAATCTCCCCCTTTTTGTTGAGGACAAAACATAAAGTTTATTTTTAAGCAATGAGATAAATAAAGTGCAAGTCTTTAAAAATATAGATTAAACAAGTTTTATGCAACTTTAAAATCAATTTAGACATTTTAAATTGTATAAAAAGAAGAAAGGCATAACGGAATGTAGTGCAAGCCCTTGGTCAATACTCCCCCTAGTTAGGGTGCCATGTATAAGATGCATGGATTTTGAGTACTTGATTAGCTCCACCTTGTTAAATACTCCCCCTAGTTAGGGTGCCAAGTATAAATAAGTGCTACAAAACAAAGGTTAGTGATAAATAGTTCAAACCAACCATGGATATAATGTACAATAAGAAGTCACAACCAACACACAAACATCAATAAACATCATTCATTAGTAAAATATTTTGTGACAAAAGTCACAAAATTGGACAATAATGTAGATGCTATAAAACGAAATGTAAAAATAACTAAGAAAAAAAATCCTATAATAGAAAAATAATTTAGAAATAAAAATTCTATAATAGAAAAAATAACTTAAAAAAAAATCCTAAGATGTGGTTTAAAATGAACCTCATCTCGTTTTGGAGTTCATGAACCATTATTTTGGTTCTTTCACTAAGATGAGTGGTTCTTTCAAACATGGAGCAACCATGGCGTGGGAAGTTTGGTGGTAGAGTAGGTTCGTTTGTTGGTGGTGGTGGTGGAACATATGTTGATTGGTGGTTGGGGTTTGGTGAAGCTGTGATTGATGAGAGCAAGGTGGTTTGTAGTTGCATGGCTTCATGGAGATAAGAATCCACCATGTTGGAAAAGGCATAAAGGTGGTCTAGTTCCTTATTGATTTGACCTTGAGTGTGTGGAGGATCAATCCACATGGACTCGTCAATGTCCCTAAGTGTAGGTGAGAAGGGTTGAGGTTGTTGAGGTGGTGGAGCATGGTCTCCGTAGAGTGGGCCATGAATTTCCCGATAAATAGGGTGGAAGAGTAAGGGTTGTTGTTGTTGTGGTTCACAATCAAATGGCAATGGTGGTGGATTTGTTGATCTTGGAGGTAGGTCATCTAAAGTTTCCAAAAACGGATGTGGAGAGGTCGGTGGTGTAGCAAATAATTCTAATGGTTGAAGATGTATTGATCTTGGAGGTGATGGTGATTTGGGTATTTGAGATGGAGCCGGAGGTGGTGTGGTGGCTGCTGGTGTCTTTGTTGGTGGTGAAGTTGTTATGATGATAGGTGAAGGTGTTGGAGTGGCCAAAGTGAGAAAGTTTTCATCATGGATAGGAGATAAGATGTTGAGTAGTGAAGAGTCTGATGATGATGAGTTTAGGTTGACAAAGCAACAAGGTTTTACACTAATCCTAGCTGATGCGCGTGATGTGTCGTTGCGGTTTAGCAGTTTTAATGCCTACTCAAGTTTTAAATTTATATTTAGCCGACTTATCAATAACACACACACTTAACGAGCAGCGTCCCCGGTCAGTATGAATATAATGGTAAGTAGAGTGTCGATCACTAAGAGTGGAACGTATTATCTAGTTATTCTAATCAGTATTTTAATATATTAAGTTAGCTATACAATCTAATCTAACGCAAGGGGGTTCAGCCTGAGAGACTGGCACGATTTGGTTGCAATTAAATAATAAACTAAACCAATAGGCACGAATCAGCAAGTAGCACACACGTACACAGATAAATACTCGAGACAATAAGAGGGTTGTCCTTATGATAAGTAGTTTGTCACTTGTTTTATTGCTAGTGTTATATGAAGTGTATAGTTCGATGCAACGCACCGAGATTAAGTCCTTTCTCGTTGGTTCTAATCTTATCGGCGAGTAAACCCTTAATGATTACTTATGACTATCCCGTTTATCTTTCTCCTACTTTTCTACAGACCATAGAATACATAGGAATCTAATAAACAGGCGAGGGCAGAGGCATGGCGACCCGATCAACGCTCAGCTAGACACAGAGGTTATCAATGCACTAATAAAAGTCACCAATGACATCAACATATAAACTTTAATTAATGAGAAAGCAGTTTTAAGGGAGTGCAACCTTTCCGTTGTCACATTACACAAGCCACCAATCTTGATGAATTAAAGTTTACTAACACAATAAAACAAAACTACTTAATGAATTAAACACATGCAGCACCTTCTTACAGCTCTTGTATCTTTGATTTGGGTGTGTCTTGTGCTGCTACCTTGACTGAATTCGTCCTAGGTTTTTGGTCTTCGGTCTCGTATATAATATATGTCGTACGAAATTCGTCTGGTCTTGGGGTATTTATAGTTTCTGTCTGAGGGTGAGATGTGGCGCATCTAGTAAGTAGATGCGGCGCATGTACTTAACTTCGCGTGGGGTCCAAGATTATAATATTCAGGAATATTCGTACACCGCCAGAAGATGCGGCGTATGTTCATCTTTGGATGCGGCGCATGTCCTCTTGTATCTTGGATCGTATCTGGTGAGATCTTGATAGTGATGCGGCGCATGTAATGAGTGAGATGCGGCGCATCTGGAGCAGATTTGACTTGATCTTGTCCATTTCAGTAGACTCTTCACTTTATGCATGTTTTGCTCCATAATTAGTCCAAAATCGCCAAGTTTCACCAAATGCTTGTTTTTACCTGAGAATTACAAAAGTAAACGATTAAGTATCAATCCTCATACATAATATAGTAAAACAAGTCAAATTAATAGGATAAATGATAGTAATAAAATGTACTTATTTGAGTTCATCAAATATCCCCCCACTTGAACTTTACTTGTCCCCAAGTAAACCTTAGAATTAATCTTATGAAAATGTATCCTAAAAGATGTTAGGATGTATTTTTATATTTAAGCATGTATTCGTTTTATCATAATCACACAACTAAACACTTAACGAATTAGAAGTAAAATAAAATATTCTATCATAAGCTTGGCAAGTATACACATCTCCACCACTAAAGCTAAGGAATAACAAGTCTAAAGCGGTAAAAAGGGTTTTTAGGCTTAAGGGTTAATTATTCTTAATCACTATCGATCTCAAATTCCAGAAAAGGCGACAAAATCACAAATACATGATCGAATCCACGAACACGATACTTGCAATTGCTCAAATCCTTAACTCGAATAGGCTAAAGATAGGTCCAAACTTCACCAATAATAATATATCAAAAAGGGCGACAAAATCATAAATACATAGCCGAATCCACGACTACGATACTTAAGATTGCTCAAATCCCTAATCTCAATAAATCAAAGGTTTGGTTGGATAAAGAATAATACAGGGCATGGATAATATTTGGGATATAAATTGGTGTAAAATAAAAAATAAACAAAACAAATAAATTAAAATCCTAAGTGTGGTTAATCACTATCCCAACCATCCCATGAATAAGACTCATATCATTGAATAACTCACGCTTTAACACTTGAAACACACGCTTTAGGTAGACACGAATTATACTCAACAAGATCTTAATCAAAGAATAAACCTTAATTGGCGTTCCCATAACTGCCAACTCCCATTCAATCCATAGATATAATATACAACAAATAGTGGTGATATCGACCACTTACATAACTTTACATCGTTGGTTTAATCAAACATCCAACTCTTCTTTTTCCTTTTTCTTTTCTCATTTTTTTTTCGATTTTTTTTTTTTTTTTTTTTTTTTTTTTACTGAAAAACATAACATAGATGTGTAAAATTTCACCACATCACTATAACAATAAATCTGGATAATTTTTCCATACTTTTCATGACTTCAGAAATAACGGTAATAGTGAAAGTAGTAAACACACGAAAAATAAACTCAAAGATATACAATATTTACTTTCACTCCAATTGCATTGTGCAATTTCCCGACCTAACCATAGATAATGAATTACGCACACGAACACAGGTAATGTAAGGAAACACACTTTGCCTATAGCAATTAACCAACCACGGATTCTAATCTACAGGGTAGGCTAAGGTGTAAGGGTGTAACGAAACATTTTAAACATTGGTGTAAGAAACGAAAGGAATGGCTCTGAGTGTTTTTCTAGGGGTATCTTACTCTAAAAATGAGAGTAACAAAAGGGTTTATACGGGGTTTAACTAACCAGTGTAGTTAGCTAGTAACACATAACATATAAAGGCTATTTGGGTGTAATCCTAGAAATTTACCAATTTAGACAAGTCATTCCAATTATATAAAATAATACTTATTATGGTGGTCTCGAATAGTATACAAGCCAAGTTCTAAAGTTTACAAGTCACCGGCACACTCATAGATTTGTGAGTTTTGAAAAATCACAATTTTTAAAAATAACGTCATGTGTGCAGCTATGCAACTTAGATCTTAAACAAAAAACATGCTAAAAATTTTAAGTTTTATATATTAAGCACATTTTAAGCATATTTTGAAAAGTTTAGGACAAGTAAGTGTTAAGTGTTCTAATTCTCCAATCCCCCCACTTAAGTTAAACAACGTCCTCGTTGTTTGTATAAAAGGTTAAAAACTGGAAAATAAAAGAATTAGAACAGAAAAACTCCCCTGAGATTTGCTCGGTATGATCCTCCATTAGTAGTAGAGCAAAAATCATCTTTCTTGTGGATTAGAACGTTTAAGCTTCATATAAGATGTATCCACAGGAAACGCAGGAATCTATAATACCACCAACACTTTAAAACACACCTATGATAAGAAAGGTTCAACTTGCATAATACATTAGTAGTTAGGTAAAAATAAAACATAAAAACTTAAAATGAAAATCATCAGGTCAGTCGATGCGCCGTATCTTATGGAAGAAGATACGCCGTATCGAGCCTGGAATAAATACGGATCAGAATAAAAGATGCGCCGCATCCTTAACCAGGGATGCGCCGCATTAAAAATAAACTGATAAAAAGTTTTAAATTCGAAAATAAAAAATGCAGAAAAATAAAATAAAATAAAATAAGATATGACCATTGCAGGAGATGCGTCGCATCTCAGAATTGAGATGCGCCGTATCCTCAGCGGCCTGACTATAAAATAAAACTAAATAAAGGATAGGATGCGTCGCATCTGTTTACCAGATGCGGCGCATGTGGTTACCAAACAGACTGATAACAGTCTGCTGTAAAATGACTCGTTCCATGGTTTGATCTCTCACGTCCTCTCGTACCCTCATGCTGAACTTAATGCCAGTCTTCATCAAATATAACAAGAAACATAAACTGAAACATTAAATATATACACGAGAATAGTGATCAGTACAATCCAAAAAGTAATAATAATATGTGGAACAATGTCAGTAAAATCAAGAGAGTAAGATCATGGGTGAGCGAGGTCGTCTGGATGGGTCCCGGAAGTGCTGGCTCCATCAATCCTAGGGCGGACTCTGCGCTCGTATGCACGTGTCACTCCCGCAACATGAGTACCATCTGAACGGGTGTGGGTAATACCCTGCTGCTCCAATAGTCTGCTCACACTCATAACCAACCACTCTGAGTCCCTCCTCAGGGCTCTCAACACTCCCTCGACTGCGTCAAGTCTCTGACCCATGGTGCGTACAGGGACTGGTGGGGGTACTGGTGCCTGCGGCTCCTCCTGATGGGCTGGAGCAGCAGCCGGAGGTCCCTGAGGGCCTCCCTGCTCCGCCTCTGGTCCTGCTGCTCTGGCGGGCCCTAATGCTACCCAAACGTACTCTCCCATAGCCAGCTGGCATATCCCAAGCCTAACCAAGTAATCCCTGTCAATAACTGGAAGACGAGTCACCACAACCTCCAGCCCCGCTGGAATCTCCGCTCCAATGACTCTAAAATGGCGGGCCAGCCGAGAAACAAAATGCCCGCCAGTCATCTGGCTCCTCCGATCTCTCCCCGCAGCTGATCGGTGGAGGTAGTGTGCCAAAAAGTGGGGGATGTTCACCGACAACCCCTCATCCATGCTCCTAAGGAGGAAGAGGTCTAGAGTGGTCACCTTCTCAGGTGACTGACCCCTCCCAGCAATAGTAAGTGCAATCAGCCTGTGGCACAGCCTCCTCATCGGCTCCCAGATCAAAGTGTATGAGGGGTGGAAGTAGTGATATCACCCCCCGAAGAAATCCTATCCCAGTAATCACTGAACAACCCTCTGTCAGGGACCGCTCGCAAACTATCATCCCAATATCTATCAAACCCATCTGACTCAAGCTCCTCAGCTGTATGCAAACGCATGGCCAAAATAAACTGCCTCATCGACATCTGCCTATGCACCCCTCCTAACCTGAACACCAGAGTGTCAGCTGTATCAATCTCCAAATCCGTTTCCCTGTAATGAATCGTGCTAAAGAACTCCAACATAAGCTCCCTGATAAGAGGCTCATCGATCCTGAACAGTCTCTCCCAAGCACTAGACCTGAACACCACCTCCTCATCATCTCCAGTGACTACCATCTCCATCCTATGTTGTAAACTCTCAGCAGCATGCCCAACTCCAATCAATCCCACATCATCGAAATCCAAAGCCTGTACCCTGAATATCCTCCTAAAGTAAATCGACTCAAGTCTCCGTAAGTAGTCCTCCAAAGTGCCAGGGGTTAGACCCATATCCTCGAATCGTAACCACTGGTGTCTCTGTTCTGCTTCTGGTAGTGCCATCTGAAATAAATTTTCAAAGTTAGTAAGCAGTCTGCTAGATAGGTAGATACGGCGCATCTGATTTAATCAGTGCGGCGTATCTGCATGAAATATAAGAGATGCGGAGCAAGAGTTGAGATACGGCGTATGTAGATGCGTCGTATCTAGATTAATTAATACGGCGTATCTAGAATTTTATTAATTTGGAAATAGGTCGTTACGCCGCATCAGTCAACCTAGATGCGCCGCATCTAAAAGCATATCAGTATAAATAAAGGGGATCAGGTAGGCATTTTCAAGAATCCGTATCCGTGACGTAAACTAACACTAAGTATCACAGTATCATATACTCCTTATATCAGTTCTAATAGCTCAGTATACCATTACTAATCCATTTCCCACCAAATATTCAAAATCGAATTATAAACCCCAAATCTTCGTTAAAAGCAAACTAGGCCAGAAATTCGATTATTTACGCAAGTTAAATACGGGGAAGATCATCTATTACAAGTCCTAATCATATCTCTACATCAATTAAGCACAAATCGAATTAATCACATAAACTCTAATTTTCGTATCAACCAAGATTAAATCGAAATAGAATGATTACCTTAATTTGATGATTAGGAGATGAATTATATATCGGATTAGAGGCGGATTTAAGAAAAATGATCGGATTAAGAGTATAGTTTCAGTGTGTGAAAGTTCTTAACTGTGTGTGTTTATGCGGTAAAGATTTTAGATCTGGCGCATTCCCGTCGTATTTATAGGGCAAAACGATGCGCCGTATTGGAAATTGGGATGCGCCGTATCTATTTATTCTCGTTGACTATTCAATGAATCCTAGTTGGTCAGAGATACGGCGCTTTGGATAATTAGATCCGCCGTATCGCTAAGTTAGTAAACGAAATTTAAATAAGGAACGTACCTTGGCCTCCGCAACACGATTCTATATACACCAAATTGGGGTAAAACGGTTACACCATACGATATAAATGAATTCAAAATAAGAGCAATAGGTATAAACGTTTTATTAACAATTGTAATCTTATAGTTTAGAGATAAGAATTTATTCCGAGGTTAGGAACAAATATCGTATTTAAGCATACAAAATTAAGATTACAATTTGAATCAGATGTATTATACGGATAGGTAAAATTGAGATTATGACGTAGAGAACTTCCCTTTGGGTTGGTTGAATAATCGAAGAGGTTTCGTTTGATCACTCCAGCTAGCTTCTCTTGGTTTGGTTCAGAATGTAATCCTTCATGGTGATGCTCGAGTCATCATTTATCCTGAAAATAAACAACTTGCACACGAGAGTAGCGGACCGATCAAAGTAAATATCAAAAAATCAACTATATTTATCAAATTATAATCGTCGTATTAACAAAAGTTAATGCGCCGTATTTTCGTTACGTTTCAAAATACAAGATTTTTGATTCAGAAGATACGCCGTATCGACAGAGATCGATGCGCCGTATCTGTTTAATTAATCGAAAACTGTTTTTAATTAAAATAATAGATACGCCGTATCTGCTAAAGCAGATGCGTCGTATGGCGTTAACGTTTAGAAAAATTTTTTATCAAAAATAGATACGCCGTATCTTGGGGAAAAGATGCGTCGTATCGCTTTATCGCTTAGAAAAAATTTCTTATTAAAAACAGATACGCCGTATCTTGGTAAAGATGCGTCGTATCGAATTAATTAAACGCGTTGTATTTTAGAAAAAGGTTGAACGCAATACGCCGTATCTGAGAAATCAGATGCGCCGTATCGTTCGATTTAGCTCAGTACAACGATAGCAGAACACACAAAATACGAAAAATTAAAACAAATAAAAACACACGAAAATAAACACAAACAAAAGCAAACAAATAACACACAAAAACAGAAAATATGCAAAATAGTACAATGAATGCAAATTAATCTAATACACAACAAAATTAGCGGTTAGATAAAAAATTAAAAACCTAATTAAAATACTAATCAAATTAACAGATAAAAACAATTCACTCCCCGGCAACGGCGCCAAAAACTTGATGCGCGTGATGTGTCGTTGCGGTTTAGCAGTTTTAATGCCTACTCAAGTTTTAAATTTATATTTAGCCGACTTATCAATAACACACACACTTAACGAGTAGTGTACCCGGTCAGTATGAATATAATGGTAAGTAGAGTGTCGATCACTAAGAGTGGAACGTATTATCTAGTTATTCTAATCAGTATTTTAATATATTAAGTTAGCTATACAATCTAATCTAACGCAAGGGGGTTCAGCCTGAGAGACTGGCACGATTTGGTTGCAATTAAATAATAAACTAAACCAATAGGCACGAATCAGCAAGTAGCACACACGTACACAGATAAATACTCGAGACAATAAGAGGGCTGTCCTTATGATAAGTAGTTTGTCACTTGTTTTATTGCTAGTGTTATATGAAGTGTATAGTTCGATGCAACGCACCGAGATTAAGTCCTTTCTCGTTGGTTCTAATCTTATAGGCGAGTAAACCCTTAATGATTACTTATGACTATCCCGTTTATCTTTCTCCTACTTTTCTACAGACCATAGAATACATAGGCATCTAATAAACAGGCGAGGGCAGAGGCATGGCGACCCGATCAACGCTCAGCTAGACACAGAGGTTATCAATGCACTAATAAAAGTCACCAATGACATCAACATATAAACTTTAATTAATGAGAAAGCAGTTTTTAAGGGAGTGCAACCTTTCCGTTGTCACGTTACACAAGCCACCAATCTTGATGAATTAAAGTTTACTAACACAATAAAACAAAACTACTTAATGAATTAAACACATGCAGCACCTTCTTACAGCTCTTGTATCTTTGATTTGGGTGTGTCTTGTGCTGCTACCTTGACTGAATTCGTCCTAGGTTTTTGGTCTTCGGTCTCGTATATAATATATGTCGTACGAAATTCGTCTGGTCTTGGGGTATTTATAGTTTCTGTCTGAGGGTGAGATGCGGCGCATCTAGTAAGTAGATGCGGCGCATGTTACTTAACTTCGCGTGGGGTCCAAGATTATAATATTCAGGAATATTCGTACACCGCCAGAAGATGCGGCGTATGTTCATCTTTGGATGCGGCGCATGTCGTCTTGTATCTTGGATCGTATCTGGTGAGATCTTGATAGTGATGCGGCGCATGTAATGAGTGAGATGCGGCGCATCTGGAGCAGATTTGACTTGATCTTGTCCATTTCAGTAGACTCTTCACTTTATGCATGTTTTGCTCCATTATTAGTCCAAAATCGCTAAGTTTCACCAAATGCTTGTTTTTACCTGAGAATTACAAAAGTAAACGATTAAGTATCAATCCTCATACATAATATAGTAAAACAAGTCAAATTAATAGGATAAATGATAGTAATAAAATGTACTTATTTGAGTTCATCAAATATCCCCCCACTTGAACTTTACTTGTCCCCAAGTAAACCTTAGAATTAATCTTATGAAAATGTATCCTAAAAGATGTTAGGATTTATTTTTATATTTAAGCATGTATTCGTTTTATCATAATCACACAACCAAACACTTAACGAATTAGAAGTAAAATAAAATATTCTATCATAAGCTTGGCAAGTATACACATCTCCACCACTAAAGCCAAGGAATAACAAGTCTAAAGCGGTAAAAAGGGTTTTTAGGCTTAAGGGTTAATTATTCTTAATCACTATCGATCTCAAATTCCAGAAAAGGCGACAAAATCACAAATACATGATCGAATCCACGAACACGATACTTGCAATTGCTCAAATCCTTAACTCGAATAGGCTAAAGATAGGTCCAAACTTCACCAATAATAATATATCAAAAAGGGCGACAAAATCATAAATACATAGCCGAATCCACGACTACGATACTTAAGATTGCTCAAATCCCTAATCTCAATAAATCAAAGGTTTGGTTGGATAAAGAATAATACAGGGCATGGATAATATTTGGGATATAAATTGGTGTAAAATAAAAAATAAACAAAACAAATAAATTAAAATCCTAAGTGTGGTTAATCACTATCCCAACCATCCCATGAATAAGACTCATATCATTGAATAACTCACGCTTTAACACTTGAAACACACGCTTTAGGTAGACACGAATTATACTCAACAAGATCTTAATCAAAGAATAAACCTTAATTGGCGTTCCCATAACTGCCAACTCCCATTCAATCCATAGATATAATATACAACAAATAGTGGTGATATCGACCACTTACATAACTTTACATCGTTGGTTTAATCAAACATCCAACTCTTCTTTTTCCTTTTTCTTTTCTCATTTTTTTTTCGATTTTTTTTTTTTTTTTTTTTTTTTTTTTACTGAAAAACATAACATAGATGTGTAAAATTTCACCACATCACTATAACAATAAATCTGGATAATTTTTCCATACTTTTCATGACTTCAGAAATAACGGTAATAGTGAAAGTAGTAAACACACGAAAAATAAACTCAAAGATATACAATATTTACTTTCACTCCAATTGCATTGTGCAATTTCCCGACCTAACCATAGATAATGAATTACGCACACGAACACAGGTAATGTAAGGAAACACACTTTGCCTATAGCAATTAACCAACCACGGATTCTAATCTACAGGGTAGGCTAAGGTGTAAGGGTGTAACGAAACATTTTAAACATTGGTGTAAGAAACGAAAGGAATGGCTCTGAGTGTTTTTCTAGGGGTATCTTACTCTAAAAATGAGAGTAACAAAAGGGTTTATACGGGGTTTAACTAACCAGTGTAGTTAGCTAGTAACACATAACATATAAAGGCTATTTGGGTGTAATCCTAGAAATTTACCAATTTAGACAAGTCATTCCAATTATATAAAATAATACTTATTATGGTGGTCTCGAATAGTATACAAGCCAAGTTCTAAAGTTTACAAGTCACCGGCACACTCATAGATTTGTGAGTTTTGAAAAATCACAATTTTTAAAAATAACGTCATGTGTGCAGCTATGCAACTTAGATCTTAAACAAAAAACATGCTAAAAATTTTAAGTTTTATATATTAAGCACATTTTAAGCATATTTTGAAAAGTTTAGGACAAGTAAGTGTTAAGTGTTCTAATTCTCCAATCCCCCCACTTAAGTTAAACAACGTCCTCGTTGTTTGTATAAAAGGTTAAAAACTGGAAAATAAAAGAATTAGAACAGAAAAACTCCCCTGAGATTTGCTCGGTATGATCCTCCATTAGTAGTAGAGCAAAAATCATCTTTCTTGTGGATTAGAACGTTTAAGCTTCATATAAGATGTATCCACAGGAAACGCAGGAATCTATAATACCACCAACACTTTAAAACACACCTATGATAAGAAAGGTTCAACTTGCATAATACATTAGTAGTTAGGTAAAAATAAAACATAAAAACTTAAAATGAAAATCATCAGGTCAGTCGATGCGCCGTATCTTATGGAAGAAGATACGCCGTATCGAGCCTGGAATAAATACGGATCAGAATAAAAGATGCGCCGCATCCTTAACCAGGGATGCGCCGCATTAAAAATAAACTGATAAAAAGTTTTAAATTCGAAAATAAAAAATGCAGAAAAATAAAATAAAATAAAATAAGATATGACCATTGCAGGAGATGCGTCGCATCTCAGAATTGAGATGCGCCTTATCCTCAGCGGCCTGACTATAAAATAAAACTAAATAAAGGATAGGATGCGTCGCATCTGTTTACCAGATGCGGCGCATGTGGTTACCAAACAGACTGATAACAGTCTGCTGTAAAATGACTCGTTCCATGGTTTGATCTCTCACGTCCTCTCGTACCCTCATGCTGAACTTAATGCCAGTCTTCATCAAATATAACAAGAAACATAAACTGAAACATTAAATATATACACGAGAATAGTGATCAGTACAATCCAAAAAGTAATAATAATATGTGGAACAATGTCAGTAAAATCAAGAGAGTAAGATCATGGGTGAGCGAGGTCGTCTGGATGGGTCCCGGAAGTGCTGGCTCCATCAATCCTAGGGCGGACTCTGCGCTCGTATGCACGTGTCACTCCCGCAACATGAGTACCATCTGAACGGGTGTGGGTAATACCCTGCTGCTCCAATAGTCTGCTCACACTCATAACCAACCACTCTGAGTCCCTCCTCAGGGCTCTCAACACTCCCTCGACTGCGTCAAGTCTCTGACCCATGGTGCGTACAGGGACTGGTGGGGGTACTGGTGCCTGCGGCTCCTCCTGATGGGCTGGAGCAGCAGCCGGAGGTCCCTGAGGGCCTCCCTGCTCCGCCTCTGGTCCTGCTGCTCTGGCGGGCCCTAATGCTACCCAAACGTACTCTCCCATAGCCAGCTGGCATATCCCAAGCCTAACCAAGTAATCCCTGTCAATAACTGGAAGACGAGTCACCACAACCTCCAGCCCCGCTGGAATCTCCGCTCCAATGACTCTAAAATGGCGGGCCAGCCGAGAAACAAAATGCCCGCCAGTCATCTGGCTCCTCCGATCTCTCCCCGCAGCTGATCGGTGGAGGTAGTGTGCCAAAAAGTGGGGGATGTTCACCGACAACCCCTCATCCATGCTCCTAAGGAGGAAGAGGTCTAGAGTGGTCACCTTCTCAGGTGACTGACCCCTCCCAGCAATAGTAAGTGCAATCAGCCTGTGGCACAGCCTCCTCATCGGCTCCCAGATCAAAGTGTATGAGGGGGTGGAAGTAGTGATATCACCCCCCGAAGAAATCCTATCCCAGTAATCACTGAACAACCCTCTGTCAGGGACCGCTCGCAAACTATCATCCCAATATCTATCAAACCCATCTGACTCAAGCTCCTCAGCTGTATGCAAACGCATGGCCAAAATAAACTGCCTCATCGACATCTGCCTATGCACCCCTCCTAACCTGAACACCAGAGTGTCAGCTGTATCAATCTCCAAATCCGTTTCCCTGTAATGAATCGTGCTAAAGAACTCCAACATAAGCTCCCTGATAAGAGGCTCATCGATCCTGAACAGTCTCTCCCAAGCACTAGACCTGAACACCACCTCCTCATCATCTCCAGTGACTACCATCTCCATCCTATGTTGTAAACTCTCAGCAGCATGCCCAACTCCAATCAATCCCACATCATCGAAATCCAAAGCCTGTACCCTGAATATCCTCCTAAAGTAAATCGACTCAAGTCTCCGTAAGTAGTCCTCCAAAGTGCCAGGGGTTAGACCCATATCCTCGAATCGTAACCACTGGTGTCTCTGTTCTGCTTCTGGTAGTGCCATCTGAAATAAATTTTCAAAGTTAGTAAGCAGTCTGCTAGATAGGTAGATACGGCGCATCTGATTTAATCAGTGCGGCGTATCTGCATGAAATATAAGAGATGCGGAGCAAGAGTTGAGATACGGCGTATGTAGATGCGTCGTATCTAGATTAATTAATACGGCGTATCTAGAATTTTATTAATTTGGAAATAGGTCGTTACGCCGCATCAGTCAACCTAGATGCGCCGCATCTAAAAGCATATCAGTATAAATAAAGGGGATCAGGTAGGCATTTTCAAGAATCCGTATCCGTGACGTAAACTAACACTAAGTATCACAGTATCATATACTCCTTATATCAGTTCTAATAGCTCAGTATACCATTACTAATCCATTTCCCACCAAATATTCAAAATCGAATTATAAACCCCAAATCTTCGTTAAAAGCAAACTAGGCCAGAAATTCGATTATTTACGCAAGTTAAATACGGGGAAGATCATCTATTACAAGTCCTAATCATATCTCTACATCAATTAAGCACAAATCGAATTAATCACATAAACTCTAATTTTCGTATCAACCAAGATTAAATCGAAATAGAATGATTACCTTAATTTGATGATTAGGAGATGAATTATATATCGGATTAGAGGCGGATTTAAGAAAAATGATCGGATTAAGAGTATAGTTTCAGTGTGTGAAAGTTCTTAACTGTGTGTGTTTATGCGGTAAAGATTTTAGATCTGGCGCATTCCCGTCGTATTTATAGGGCAAAACGATGCGCCGTATTGGAAATTGGGATGCGCCGTATCTATTTATTCTCGTTGACTATTCAATGAATCCTAGTTGGTCAGAGATACGGCGCTTTGGATAATTAGATCCGCCGTATCGCTAAGTTAGTAAACGAAATTTAAATAAGGAACGTACCTTGGCCTCCGCAACACGATTCTATATACACCAAATTGGGGTAAAACGGTTACACCATACGATATAAATGAATTCAAAATAAGAGCAATAGGTATAAACGTTTTATTAACAATTGTAATCTTATAGTTTAGAGGATAAGAATTTATTCCGAGGTTAGGAACAAATATCGTATTTAAGCATACAAAATTAAGATTACAATTTGAATCAGATGTATTATACGGATAGGTAAAATTGAGATTATGACGTAGAGAACTTCCCTTTGGGTTGGTTGAATAATCGAAGAGGTTTCGTTTGATCACTCCAGCTAGCTTCTCTTGGTTTGGTTCAGAATGTAATCCTTCATGGTGATGCTCGAGTCATCATTTATCCTGAAAATAAACAACTTGCACACGAGAGTAGCGGACCGATCAAAGTAAATATCAAAAAATCAACTATATTTATCAAATTATAATCGTCGTATTAACAAAAGTTAATGCGCCGTATTTTCGTTACGTTTCAAAATACAAGATTTTTGATTCAGAAGATACGCCGTATCGACAGAGATCGATGCGCCGTATCTGTTTAATTAATCGAAAACTGTTTTTAATTAAAATAATAGATACGCCGTATCTGCTAAAGCAGATGCGTCGTATGGCGTTAACGTTTAGAAAAATTTTTTATCAAAAATAGATACGCCGTATCTTGGGGAAAAGATGCGTCGTATCGCTTTATCGCTTAGAAAAAATTTCTTATTAAAAACAGATACGCCGTATCTTGGTAAAGATGCGTCGTATCGAATTAATTAAACGCGTTGTATTTTAGAAAAAGGTTGAACGCAATACGCCGTATCTGAGAAATCAGATGCGCCGTATCGTTCGATTTAGCTCAGTACAACGATAGCAGAACACACAAAATACGAAAAATTAAAACAAATAAAAACACACGAAAATAAACACAAACAAAAGCAAACAAATAACACACAAAAACAGAAAATATGCAAAATAGTACAATGAATGCAAATTAATCTAATACACAACAAAATTAGCGGTTAGATAAAAAATTAAAAACCTAATTAAAATACTAATCAAATTAACAGATAAAAACAATTCACTCCCCGGCAACGGCGCCAAAAACTTGATGCGCGTGATGTGTCGTTGCGGTTTAGCAGTTTTAATGCCTACTCAAGTTTTAAATTTATATTTAGCCGACTTATCAATAACACACACACACTTAACGAGTAGTGTACCCGGTCAGTATGAATTAATGGTAAGTAGAGTGTCGATCACTAAGAGTGGAACGTATTATCTAGTTATTCTAATCAGTATTTTAATATATTAAGTTAGCTATACAATCTAATCTAACGCAAGGGGGTTCAGCCTGAGAGACTGGCACGATTTGGTTGCAATTAAATAATAAACTAAACCAATAGGCACGAATCAGCAAGTAGCACACACGTACACAGATAAATACTCGAGACAATAAGAGGGCTGTCCTTATGATAAGTAGTTTGTCACTTGTTTTATTGCTAGTGTTATATGAAGTGTATAGTTCGATGCAACGCACCGAGATTAAGTCCTTTCTCGTTGGTTCTAATCTTATAGGCGAGTAAACCCTTAATGATTACTTATGACTATCCCGTTTATCTTTCTCCTACTTTTCTACAGACCATAGAATACATAGGCATCTAATAAACAGGCGAGGGCAGAGGCATGGCGACCCGATCAACGCTCAGCTAGACACAGAGGTTATCAATGCACTAATAAAAGTCACCAATGACATCAACATATAAACTTTAATTAATGAGAAAGCAGTTTTTAAGGGAGTGCAACCTTTCCGTTGTCACGTTACACAAGCCACCAATCTTGATGAATTAAAGTTTACTAACACAATAAAACAAAACTACTTAATGAATTAAACACATGCAGCACCTTCTTACAGCTCTTGTATCTTTGATTTGGGTGTGTCTTGTGCTGCTACCTTGACTGAATTCGTCCTAGGTTTTTGGTCTTCGGTCTCGTATATAATATATGTCGTACGAAATTCATCTGGTCTTGGGGTATTTATAGTTTCTGTCTGAGGGTGAGATGCGGCGCATCTAGTAAGTAGCTGCGGCGCATGTACTTAACTTCGCGTGGGGTCCAAGATTATAATATTCAGGAATATTCGTACACCGCCAGAAGATGCGGCGTATGTTCATCTTTGGATGCGGCGCATGTCCTCTTGTATCTTGGATCGTATCTGGTGAGATCTTGATAGTGATGCGGCGCATGTAATGAGTGAGATGCGGCGCATCTGGAGCAGATTTGACTTGATCTTGTCCATTTCAGTAGACTCTTCACTTTATGCAAGTTTTGCTCCATAATTAGTCCAAAATCGCCAAGTTTCACCAAATACTTGTTTTCAACTGAGAATTACAAAAGTAAATGATTAAGTATCAATCCTCATACATAATATAGTAAAACAAGTCAAATTAATAGGATAAATGATAGTAATAAAATGTACTTATTTGAGTTCATCACTAGCCGTTCTTGTAGGTGGTCTTGAGGGTGATGAAGAGTTGGTTGATTTTGTTATTGTGAAAAATGCTTGAGATATGCAGAAATTCACCGGAATTGGTGGTGAAGTTATGAGTAATGAGCATCCTAGAGGTTCTAATTTATAGAATTCAAGATTCATGGAAGAGTATTTTTGGATTTGATGTTAAACCATACAAAAATGGTGGTTTCTAATGATTTGGAAGTGGAAGAGAAGGTTGTCAAATCATCAAAGTCAATCCAATGGGGCTGAGTTGAGTGAAAGAGGAAGGATATGCAGTTAATGCATGGTAATGAGTGCAAGATCTTTGATGTCAGTAATCCACGGATAACAAGGAACCAAATTTAGGGATCCTTGCTTTATGGAGAAAGGTAACTTGCGTGGATTTTTGAAATTTCAAGTTTTGGTGGGAAATGGTTTTCCTATTGGTCTAAATGAACTAAGATGATCTTATTAAGAGGGAATAGCAGTAAAAGTATCCAAGTAATAAGAATGAGTGTTCTAGAGTGCGGGATTAAATGAAAATTTAAAAATTATAGCTGTTGTTTGGCGGAACCAATCGACAACACAGGCGAAACCATGAATTTGGTTCCGCCTGATCCGTCATGGTTCCGTCTAATCCGCCAGTTCAAAAAAGTAAACAGAGGACTTTTTTGAACCCCCGAACCCTGTTCAAATCATGTAAATTTTCCTAAAACATGTGTAATTAATTAGTTGTGATTAGAAAATAACGATAAAACAGGTATTAACACATGTAAGGGTATAGATCAAGCAGGGGCAAATAATTTCACTAATAATGTGAAAAAATGGAAAAATGATAACATCAAGATGTTATCTACCTGCAAGACAAGGTTAGATCACATAATGTTCAAAGTTAAGTTATCATCCTAAGACAAGACAAGTACATCAAACATCATTGTTTTGGAGCAAATGTACCAAACGCTCATAAAGCCTCTCACTGCCTTTCCAATTTCTTGTTAATCTTTGTTAGGAATCTTCCAATGCACTTGAACATTCCTCTTGTTTGCTTGAATTCTTCTGATTGATTTTCAATGACCGGGAGTTGTTGGAAGTAGTCAAGAGGTGGAAGCCTATAGTTTGGAAGTCCATCATCCTCACTCATTGATGATGATGATGATGAGGAAGTAGGTGGATGAGGACGTTTTTCTTGAGTCTTTGCTACTCTCTTATCACTTAATGGCACAAATATGTGATCAACAAGAGAGTAGTCAGGACAAAACCCTCTAGCATTGGGTGGAATGGGTGCAAAGGCTCTAAAGAGACGGGTGAGAAGCATCCCGTATGGAAAAGCGGTGGTTCCTAGCATGGGTATGTCCGCCATCCTTTTGGTAACATAGTAGGCTAAGTTGAAAGGTTGGTGGGTAGACAAGCTATAAAGCATGTAACAAAGACAAGCATTGATGTGATCACGATTGCCTATGGTACACAAGACATTAGCCCTAAGGATTTCTTCCCATTTTTTGAATTGAGGCCTAAGTTCATTAAGTTCCATGCCAAGTGGGTCTCGGTTGACTTCATTACCCGTGCGGGTTGTTCTTGTGTTTGAAGCTTTAGGAAGGAAAAGATGTTCTCGGATTATTTCTTTTGCAACTAGAGGAGTGTCGTAAGGAAGCATACGATCAACAATAGAGTCAAGGATTGATAGGGACCATTTATCCAAGTAAAGACATGTACCTTCACATGGAATTCCAAGGACTTTTGCAAATTGATTGAGAGGTATGTTGAAGTCATTTTGGTTTACTTTGAATTGGATTGACATTAGACCATAATCATTGGTTTTGAGAACTACACTAGCATAAAACTCTAAGAAAAATCTAGGAAAAATTTGTTCGTTGATGTCTAAGAGACCATCAAAGCGAATGGTTGCAAGTTCTTGATGAATATTTGTTCCTTCTAGAAAGGATGGGTCAATGGTTCTACCTGTTGGAATATTAATATCATGACTATCATAATTAAATACAATTAACATCAAAGAACACATGCAGAAGCGTAAAAAAAATAACACATAATTAATTAACCGAATTTAAACGTATGCGTACCTTAATGATTCTAGCAAAACAAAAATCAATCCAAGCGATAAAAGTGATGAACCCTAATTAGGGTTTATACGGATTACACGAATTGCTCCTTACTGATTTTGCAATTCAATCCAAGAATCAAACAATAGTGTGTTTGATTCACGTTCTTGTATACACGAACTAATACCAAAATAACGTTATTCAAGTAAAGGACACAAAACAATAATTTTTTGACACTCAAAATTTTTTGATCGACCCCAAGGGATTAAGTTCGATTGGTTCTACACCAAGAAAAGAGAATACACAAGTTTTTTTTAGGGTATTAGTGTGTACAAGAGTAACCAATAATGAATCCTAGCTTTGTTTATATGGATGAGTAAACTTAGCGCACAAGTTAGCCTAGGATTAGGAATCCTAACCCTTTGGCCGATCGGTTGCACCCCTAAGGGGCTTCCGCATCCTTCTCGACTTTCCAATTATTCACCCTTTAATTGTTTCCTTTTATCGGTTAACGATTGTTAGTCATTATCCGTTAAATACTAACGATCGTTATGTGTTTAGTGTATATAATAATTAAATATAACATTTTATAAATAATTATTAATTGTTAGCTCTTTATTCGTAAAATGTGCAATCCCGTGATCTCGAGTTCGATCCTAACATACAACTATTATTTTATGTCTACAAAACTAACAGCTCCCACTTAGACATATATTAATAGTGTGATCACATCGGTTAGCATCTTGAAACACGTCGATGCCTCTAGTACAACTCGAGTAGGTCTGCTGGAAAAACCTTTAATGATTCATCATTATTATCATCCTTTTGTTACTAATACTACATTAAATAAAGATATAGATTAAAGTCACTCTTTATTCGAATATTCTGTTTCTCGTTGTTTGTGATTGAGCAAGATTACCAAATCTTCTGAACATATTCAGGGGAGATCTTGGGCGTGGCCACGCAAACATCTTGTCAACCCTACGAGGGGCCCAACAGTATTAAACTCCAAAATCAATTTGAAAGAACAAATTCTATCTTGACTACAATCATAACCTATGAATTTTTCAACAATTCCGAAAACAATCCTTATGACTACCAGTTACGTATAGCGTTAAATGATTCCACAGAATGCACTACATTCATAACAGTTATCTGGCATCTCAAGTCTGAGGATAGCTATTCATGATTTACTTAATAACAACATCCATAAAGTAACATCATGTAGTTTGGGATAAGTCCTATATTCAATTCATTGAATATCATGTGAATTTGGCATGTCAACGCATCAATATACTTTCAAGTATATTATACCAAAACTCAAATTTGTCTTAATTTAATGATATTCCCATATCATTAACTAACAACGGACGATTTAGAATAACTAATATATTCACGGATTAAATATGCAAATATAGGATAACAATATTAAATAATGAACATAAACATAACCAATACTTTATTTCATTAAAAATAATAAATGTTTACAATAACCTTTATCCAAATACTAAACACAGTCATGCATGAAACTACTTGCTAATCTAAGTCCAATGCCATTAATTGGCAAGTTCAGTAAGCTTTTCATTAGCTAAAGCCTTAGTGAATGGATCAGCTAAGTTATCATCTGTGTGAACTTTCAAGAGATTAATTTCTCCTATGCTGACTTGCTGTCGAACATAGTGATACTTCCGTAGAAAATATCTGGTGCCCTTCACCAATCCAGGTTTATTGGCAAATATGATTGCAACAGAATTGTCGCGATACATATTAATAGGTAATTCAATTGAAGGCATAACACCAAGCCCTGAAATGAATTTCCTAATCCAAACAGCCTCCATTGCAGCTTCTGAAGCAGCTATGTATTCAGCCTCTGTCGCAGACATCGCAATTGTACTCTGCTTCTTGCTCCTCCAGTCTACTGCTCCTCCATTGATAACAAAGACATAACCAGTCTGAGACTTCGCATCATCTTTGTCACATTGCCAGGACGCATCACAATAACCTGTTACATCAAGTTCTGTAGCTGGATTTCCACCATACACTAGAAATATATCTTTCATATGCCTAAGATACTTAGGAATATGTTTAACAGCAATCCAACATTTTTCACTTGGATTCTGTTGAAATTGACTGGTGATATTTTGAGCAAACTCCACATCTGGCCTTGTGCCTCTCATCGCATACATAATAGATCCTACAGCCGAAGCATAAGGAACTTTGCTCATGCGTGCCACCTCTACAGGTGTTGAAGCACATAACTCACTGCTCAAGCCATGTTTTACTTCCATTGGCAAATATCCTTTCTTGGAATTTTGCATATTGAATCTCTTCAATATTTTGTCAATGTAAGCACTTTGACTTAATCCAATTAACCGCCTTGATCTATCTCTATAGATCTTGATTCCCAGAATATATGCAGCTTCCCCTAAATCCTTCATAGAAAAGTACTTTCCAAGATATGCCTTAACTTTTTGCAAACTTGGAATGTCTTTTCCCATGATCAATATGTCATCAACATACTTGGAATTTTGTGATATACACATGGCTCATCAAGATTCTGAATAAATCCAAACCTTTTGTTTTCTTCATCAAATCTTTTATTCTATTGCCTTGATGCTTGCTTTAATCCATAAATGGATCTTTGAAGTTTGCATACACGGTTTGGAAACTTTGGATTCACAAACCCCTCAGGCTGCGCCATATAGATGTCTTCATCTAGGCGACCATTTAAGAAGGCGGTTTTGACATCCATTTGCCAAATCTCATAGTCATAGTATGCTGCTATAGCTATGAGAATCCTAATAGCCCTAATGTCAGCTACAGGAGAAAAGGTCTCTCATAGTCAACACCATATGTTTGAGTAATGCCTTTAGCTACGAAACGGGCCTTATAGGTGTGTACCTTGCCATCCATGTCGGTTTTCTTCTTGAAGAGCCACTCACTTCCAACTACCTTGGCATTGGGAGGAAGGTCTACTTCAATCCAGACATTGTTATCTTTCATGGATTGCATTTCCCCATTCATAGCAACTACCTATTTATCCTTTTTAGGACTCTCAATGGCAGCCCTATAATTAGTAGGTTCATCAAGATTCCCTAATATAGTTTCCTCAACTTCTACGTTAAGACATAGACGTTCAGGAGCTTTCACATGTCTTGAAGACTTGCGAATGGGAACTGATGATGTACCCTCCTAACGGGTCGAAGGACTCCCCTTCGAGCCTGTAGAAAGCCCTCCCTTCGGAGGCCCAGGTTAACCTTCTAATACGTTTCATTGGCGTAAAACCATTCGCCTGCGAATGGTTACCATGAGGGAATCCGCCAATCGAAGCCCTAAGCCCTTCGGGGTATTCTTGACGAAGGGACTAACACGAAGGATCATCCAGACCTGGTCAAACCCACGTCTCCTCTATCCTTTGGCTTCCCGCCAAAACAGAGATCGTGGGCTACAAAGCCCTAGCGGTTACCACTTTCCATGGGACGCCCCCATGATCTCCGATCTATGTGCAACCGTCCACTATGTCCTATTTCTCCCCTATAAATAGCATAGTCGGGCCAAGAGCAATGTAAGTAATTTCAAGTGAACCTCACTCTCTAAATTTACGACCTACATTACCATCACACATACTTACTCGCACGCCGGAGGTGGTTCGCAGGGTCCAACCCCTGCGCAATCACTTAACGTAGTGTCTTTGTATTTCTTATTTTCAGGTTAAGAACAAGCTTGGCGTAATCTCAACACCCCATTATTCCTTTGATCACCATCGAAGGCTTGGTTGACGAATATTTGTTCAATCAGTGGCGCCATCCGTGGGACCGCTACAATTGGTCTCGTTAATTCCGAGCTTTTAACCTACCAACCAATTTCACTATTATTCCGGCATGGATCAAGGGAGAGAAGATACTCCCCCACCGGGCTTCTCTACCTTAACACCAATACCAGTCGACGACCCTAACAATCTTCCCCCAATAACCGCCTCCACTTTCACAACACGTTCTCACCAAGAAATCACAACCAACAATCATGCTTCGATATCAGCCAACCCAGAACCTGTCATTAGCCCAGCCTTTGTCGAAGCCAACCATGAAGTGTTAGAAACCCTTTTAAGGGCTCGCAACAGGCAAGTCAGGAATGCTGAGGTACGAAAGGAGTTGGAATACTCGAGTGAAGAGTATGATGAGGAAATGGAGATGGAACCTAGGCCTCCGACCCAAGGACCAACCCTATCTGCCTTAAGGATTGGTTCTCCAGTTGGCCGAAGGCTAAGCAAAAGGTCTGTTGGTTTCGAAGGAGTCCCCGAGAGGGCTCCGACAAGACGAGAAGGGGCGGTTGCTGAAGGCTCTAACGGTAGGAGTCAGCTTAGGGAAGAAAGGGGGGTGACTTTACCTCCATTACTAGCCGCTCATCTTGGAAGAACTGAAAACGGGGTTCCGTTGCAGCCTTCTCACGCGTCAGGCGTAGAAGGCAATCCGTCTACAATCAATATGGGAGGAAATCTTCCTCCCAATGGTATGTACCCCCCGTTCCAAACTCAGTCTTATCCTCAAAATTTATATCCTCCTATAAACGGACAGCCTAATAACCCAAGCTTCCCTCAAAATTATGGGAGCATGCCCTTCGGCCACCCTATGGCGTACCCTCCATACGCCATGGGAAACAGTTACCCATATGCCATGAGCACACCTTATCAGTCCTACCCAGGCCAAACCCCTATGGGAATGCCCCCAAACAGCAATCCATACAATACAGTCCCCATGTACGCACCGCCTTATAATTGTCTATATTCAGACCCTATGGGTTCAGCTACACCCTTCGTTAGATGGATAGAAGATTACCCATTGCCTGATGGTTTGAAAATGCCTTCACATGTCGGGACTTATGATGGGAAAGGGGATCCGGACAATTTCTTACACTTGTTCGAAGGGGCTATCAAAATGCAAAAGTGGGTTATGCCGGTGGCCTGTCACATGTTTACATACACCCTTCGGGATTCTGCTCGTATTTGGTGGAATGGGCAAAAGCCCGGTAGCATTGTCAATCTTGATGATCTCAAGGCTAAGTTCCGGTCACACTTCAGTCAGCAAAAGAAATTCACAAGGACTCATTTAACGGTGCACAACATCAAACAAAAATAAAATGAAAGCACCAGGGCCTTCGTTACTAGGTACACCGACGAAACTTTGCAAATTTTGGGTCTTCATGAAGATCAACGTATTTCTGGTTTCGTACATGGCCTTCGGAATCGGAGTTTGGTGGAATTCTTGTCCACCGACCTTCCGACAACTTACAAGGGCCTGACCGAGAAGACGTACACTTGGATCGAAGCCAAAGAGGTATCCACTAATGGGGCTCCGATAGATAAGGATAGCAACAACAAGTTTTCGAAGCATTCCACGTGGGAAGGGTCCAAGAACAAGAACAAGAACATAGATAGGTTCTCTCCGTACAACAAAGGCCCCAACCATGGTTTGTTGAACAATCTAACAAAGTCTCCAAAAGAAATACTTGCTACAGAGAGGGCGGCCAAAGCTTTCGAAGCGCCTCCACGTATGACGAGTAAGGGTAAAAACAGGGATACCAGCAAGTACTGTTACTTCCACGAAGACAATGGCCATGATACGAACAGTTGCAGGGAATTAAAGAAACAAATTGAAGAGGCCGTAAGATCTGGGCAGTTGGCACACCTGGTAAAAGGAATCAAGAAAGGCAAAGAAAAGATGACTGACACTCAAATGGCCAAGGATACTAACCCTACCGAAGCCCCCATACTAATGATACACAGGGACGAAACCACTTCGAAAAGGAAGGTACCGGAGTCGGAAGCAAACAAGATAAGGGATGTAACGTTTTCCCCTATCTCAGGTAGGATCCCTTCGAACGATCCAGTGGTTATCAAAGTCCTAATTTTTAGCCAAGAAATAAGGGGAGCCTACATGGACTGCGGAAGCCCTTGCGAAGTCATATATGAACATTGCTTCCGAAAGCTCTCGTCAGCAGTCAGGTCTCAAAGGGTCGATTCGAAGAGGCCTTTAGTTGGGTTTTCTGGCGAACGCTCGTGGCCCCTACGGGAAGTTCCGCTGGAAATAACAATCGGAGAAGGCAGGATCGCAAGGACAGAAACCCTCATGTTTACTATCGTAGGGTCCAACTCTCCTTACAACTTATTGATAGGGAGGACCGCCATGCAAAAGATGGGTATAGTAGTCTCCACTATACATGCAGCAGTAAAGTTTCACACACCCAACGGAATAGGGACGGTATTCTCTGAGCACAGTCCGAAGGACAGCAAGAAAAAGATAGAAGGCTATAAAAAGCCTCCAAATGATGTCATTGGAAGTGCGGATGAGGAAGAAGACATCGTCACAAAAAAGCGTCGTGCAGAACGAAGAGTGATAAGCAAAAAGCAATATCCAAATAGTTCCACAGCAGAATTGGAGAAGCCACACAAAGCCGAAGGGAAGATTTTTGAGGGGATACGTCCTAGGAGCACCAGAACTCCTCCGACACCAAGAACTGATGACAAGCTCTATGGCAAGGGATATCGACTCAAGGGATTCAAACCCACTAAGTCGACAAAGCAAGAAGTCAAAATCAATACTTCGAAATTCAAAGCAGCTATTGGCCTGCCGGCTCCAGGATCATCGAAAAAACGTGATAATCCAAGCTCCACCAAGAGGCAGACTTTCGCAGAAGTCCTCAACGAAACACCTTCTGGACACAGCCCAAATGGAGAAACTCTCCCAACAGCGGCGGAAGAATGGAAGTTATTTATCGATGGAGCCTCAAGCTTCAATGGTTTCGGAACAGGGTTAATCCTAATAAATCCGGAGGGAAAGGAGTACAGTTATGCGCTACGTTTTGAATTCAAGGCCACGAAAGACGAAGCAGAGTACGAAGCCTTGCTGGCTGGCCTTCGACTCGCAAAGGGTATCGAGGCTCATAACCTCTCCATTTTCGTAGGCTCGCTTTTAGTCGCTGGTCAAATCAAGGGTTCTCGCAGAGCAAGGCAGCCAATAATCAAAGAGTACTTGAACGAGGTTAAAAAAGTCCTTCAGGGTTTCGAAAGATACAAAGTGACAAATGTCCACAAAAGCCAAAATAAGAGGGCGGAGGCCCTAATCAAATTAGCATCGACTGCTTTTGCTCATCTACCCCGTGAGGTTTTAGTAGAAGAATTGGCCACCAGGTCAATCGAAACATTTGATGAAGGCTCCAGCTGGATAGAACCAATCAAAATGTATTTGATAAGCGGCGTTTTGCCTGATAAGTCAAAATCGGCACGAAAAATCAAAGTCAAAAGTCCACAGTACAGGCTCATAGGCAATAATCTCTACAAAAGGCGTCTTTCATCTCCTTGGCTCCGCTGTATCGAGTTAAAACAGGCTTCGATCATTCTCTGCAATGCTCATGAAGAGTTCTGTGGAAGACACACAAGCCCTAGAGCCATCGCCGCGAAGGTAACAAAATGGGGTTATTACTGGCCAACCGTACTAGAAGATGCAAGGGAAGCAATCAGAACATGCACGGTATGTCAGACGCACTCCAAAGCCCATAAACCGTTAGAGTATGATGCGACACCTAGCATGACTGTAAGACCCTTCGATCAATGGGGAGTCAGCATAATTGGACCCTTACCATTAACTCCCGGAGGGGTACAATTCTTGGTCATAGCCATCGATCATTTCACCAAGTGGGTTGAGGCCAAGCCGTTGGCATCAACAAAAGGAAGAGATGTGGAAGAGTTCATGTGGGAACACATAATATTCAGATTTGGAATTCCACAAGTTATCACCTCTTACGAAGGGCCACACTTTGCCGAAGGAGTGTTCCCTTCTTTCTGCAAAAGCCTGAACGTGAAGCAAAGATTCATTTGTGTTGACAAGGATATTGTCACCGAAATTGAGACGAAGTTAGGGCAATATCAGCATAAATGGGCAGACAAACTTCCCAAAGCCTTGAGGGCATATAGGAAGTTGTCCTTCGAGTAAAAGCAAACGAAGCCAAGTGAAAGAGCCCAGCGTCAAAGAAGAATTACGGTGACAAAAAAGACGTGGAAGCTCGAAGGGTGGAAAACAAAAGATGTCGTGAACAAGTTCGGACATGATACAAGCTCTCGTAAGTCTTACATATAAGAACTTACCTTTCTTTAAAAACATTTAGTCGTTTTCAATTTCATGTAACGTAGTCTTCTCACATGGGAAAAAAGCATTAATGGTAGGTGTCTAGTGTTCATTTTTTCAAATGATGTAATCCTCCCTACCCACTTAATGATATAGCATGTTTCCCTCAAAATCTCTTGTTTCGTTTTATACAACATAGATTTATCCAGCCAAGTACTTTACAAGTTTCAATGTCGAAGGATGAAGCAAGACACATGTCTTGTATAACATTAACATCCATTACAATTCACATTAGCTTTCCTATGAAGTCTTAGGGTATTTGAAGCCCTCTGTAACTTAAGGATAAAAGACGGAGTGGGTCGCGACCCTCTGTCGCAGTCAAATTATACGATTGCATAAAATCTTGGTCCAAAATACACACAATAAGGTTATAACCTTAGGTTGTATGTTTACGTTCTAGTAATGAGCGTAAGAGAAGATAAGCATGGCATTAAAAAAGGAGGATATTCCTCCAAATTAAGAGTCATAAAGACTACGCACAGGCGAAGCCATTTTCAAAAAAAGGACAGTTGTTCAAAGTTATGGGACGAAGCCCAGACAAACCATTCAAACAGGCACTAGCCTGATAAAAGCACACTAAATTGTCTTAAAGAAAGGCATCAGCCTTTAAGCACAAACAAATTGTTTCAAAGGGTACACGCCACCCTTACAGACTAAATTACTGCCAACATGGCAGCCTTCATTTGTTGATGGAAGAGTTTGGGTCTTCTTGATGAGTCGCAGACTTGGGTTTCTCGGACAAGGTTCTTTTAGTTGGAGACGGAGGCTGTATACTCTTCGGTTTTTTAGAAAGGAGATCTTCGATTGAGGCTGAAGGATCTTTGGTTGCTTCGGCAAGAAAGGGGTAAACTGCAGTGGTGAAGGCATTACCAGCTTCATCATACTCCTGAACGGAATTTGGACGATAATATGGCACATCTGAAAGCACAACGGGTTTCTTAGTTTCGGCAATCTCTTCCAAAGTTGTGCATTTGCCATGAAATATGGCTGCATTCACCAGTTTACCCACAACCACTCCCACCTCATCGCTATGATATAATTCCATAGCAATATAGGGAACAACCTTCGATACGACCTCAGCCCTATCTTTTCTCAACCTTTGACATTCAAGCTTCAACCTATCAACCTCCTGACAACGTTTAGCATCCTGCTCCACTAGTCTAGTTCTCTCAACCTCCAACCCAGTATACTTGGATTCCAGGGCACTCACCTGGTTCTCATAGCCTACAACCTTAGCCTCCTCAAGAATTAACCTACCACATTCTGCCTGTGACTCCTTAAGCTGTTTTTCAAGACTATCAATCCTGTCTTGAAGAGCCTCATACCTTGGATGTTTCTCAAAGTTCTCCATGGCTTCATCGCATCTCTTCTCCAATTCAGCATAATTTTTCTCCCTCTCCTTTTCTCTGGCAACAACAGCAGCAACCTCCTCCTTCGCTTCCTGGACCCTATTAAGCAATCCCCTGGTGCGAAAGCTCAGATGACTATCCAGCATTGCTTGTCGGATATAACTCTTGTCGTTGAGATCACATAGTTCTTCAATGGACATTTCATTCATTTTCTTCCTCCATGAGGCAGGAGTAACATTCTCAACAAGCAAGCGGCAGGAGAGAGAGTTGGGCAATTCCTTCGTATCTGGCAAACCTTTAAGACGAAAGCAATATAAGCCAAACACGCAACATTACGAAAAAAAAAAGGCTGGAAGAATTTCCACTTACCAGATATGTCATCTTCATCGGCCAGTCCTTCCGGAGCATACATGATGGTCTTCCCACGAGACTTCTCTGTTTTTTGCTTGGTGGTTCGGGAAGTCGGGGTAGGAATGTTCAATTTTCTCTTGGGGACAGCCTTTGCAGCCTTGGCACTAGTACCCTTTCTAGTCCGAACTCTATCAGCGATGCCGGAGGACCCCACAATCCTGAGCTGATCACCTCCGGAAGGGGTATCATCAGAATCACCAATGTCCTCCACTACCTGGGGGGCTTCCTCAGTACCAACTGCTTTGACTGGGGGAAGCACAGCAAGGGGCTTGGGTGGAGAGATATCAACATCATTTTTATTAACAGAAATGGAAGGAGATCCCGCTCCGTAACTTGTATTTTGAGGGTCCCTTGGCATAAAGCTAACTTCTTTGGCACCTCCAGCCACGACAAAGTTTCGAAAAGCCATTTCTGCACAAGACAAAGGAAAAGAGATGAATATCAGCAGGTAAGTTATTTATTTATGAAATAAGAAATTATACATACTTTCTCCTTCACAAATAATTTCAGGAAGCAATGGAGACCCTTCCCAACTCCTAGCAATGCCAGCCATGAATAAGATGGGCTCAGGAAACGTTTGTACGTCCACTGGATGACGTGCAAGACGTTGATACATAGGTTCACTTCTCACCTCATAAGGTAATGGGTCATTGTATCGTTTTTCATCAAACCTATTCCCTTCGGCCAACAGCTCAGGATATTCGGGGGGTAGGATGGTACTCTCAATATAAAAAAATTGACCTTTCCAATTTCGAATATTCAAAAAAGGTTTAGTCAATAAGTGTGGGACATCATACTCACTCCTTTTTGCAATAGTTACCCAATCTCCACCAGGGTAGAGATTGGCAAAGCCTCTAAACACAGTCAATGAAGGCTCAAAACCATACGCTTTGCACATCACAATATAAGTTGTCAACTTGGCTAAACCAAAGGGATTAAACCTTGAAATGTGCACCTTGTAATATTGCAAAAACTCCAAAATAAGAGGGTGGATGGGAATCCTAAAGTTTGATTGCGTAAACGCATGCACATATAAGCCTACAAATCCTTTCGGAGCATCAAAAATACTTTGCTTTTTACTGGGTAGCATGATTTTATATTCCAAGGGTATGGGATAATCATTCAGAAAATCAGACAATGCTTGTTTCGACAAGGTACAAGTTTGTTCTTTAATTATTCGTTTTGCAGCCATACTCATAAATAAAGTAAGGAGAGCAAAGAAAATGGCTGAATTTTACCTTTTAGATTCCAATGGAAGCACAATGACACAGAGTTGTGTATATTTTGGGCGGAGGTAAAAGTATTCTAGGGTTTAACATGTCGAAGATTAAATACTCATGAAATCTTTGATCATAACCGAACACGTGTACACTTTCTTTACTATCTAAGCGGATTTCAAATGGATGCTAAATTTGAAATGACGTTTTGCGATTACCAAAGAAGTAGCAATTAAGGGTTTGCAAGTGGCCGGATAATGATGGTTTGCATTTAATGCGGAATTCAGTTAGACGTATTCCTTTTTATTTTTTAAAATCAGAAGGATAGAATACTGCTTCTTGCATTTGAATTATTTTAAAGCACTTATCTTCATTTCGTCCGAATTTGTGATAAATGGGATAGAGTGTATAAGGTTTTTTGAGTCGAAAGCAATTTATACTCGTACGTATATATCGCCTTCGACTGGGGGGCTTGATGATGTACCCTCCTAACGGGTCGAAGGACTCCCCTTCGAGCCTGTAGAAAGCCCTCCCTTCGGAGGCCCAGGTTAACCTTCTAATACGTTTCATTGGCGTAAAACCATTCGCCTGCGAATGGTTACCATGAGGGAATCCGCCAATCGAAGCCCTAAGCCCTTCGGGGTATTCTTGACGAAGGGACTAACACGAAGGATCATCCAGACCTGGTCAAACCCACGTCTCCTCTATCCTTTGGCTTCCCGCCAAAACAGAGATCGTGGGCTACAAAGCCCTAGCGGTTACCACTTTCCATGGGACGCCCCCATGATCTCCGATCTATGTGCAACCGCCCACTATGTCCTATTTCTCCCCTATAAATAGCATAGTCGGGCCAAGAGCAATGTAAGTAATTTCAAGTGAACCTCACTCTCTAAATTTACGACCTACATTACCATCACACATACTTACTCGCACGCCGGAGGTGGTTCGCAGGGTCCAACCCCTGCGCAATCACTTAACGTAGTGTCTTTGTATTTCTTATTTTCAGGTTAAGAACAAGCTTGGCGTAATCTCAACACCCCATTATTCCTTTGATCACCATCGAAGGCTTGGTTGACGAATATTTGTTCAATCAGGAACAATTTCAACTTCAGCTGGAGGACCCAGACTTTCAGGTTCCAGAGGAAGTACGCTAGTGTTTTCAGAAGTTAATGTATCTACATGATCATCTTCTAGATCATAAACTCTCCCACTGAATTCATGAGATATAAGTTCCTTTTCAAGAAAGTCTCCATATCTAGCAACAATTACTTTTTTTCAGGTGCGTAGTAAAAGTAGTAACCCATCGTTTCCTTTGGGTATCCTACAAAGATACACTTTACAGATATCTGTTGGAGTTTATCTGCTGAGTCACATCATATATAGGCCTCACAACCCCAGACCTTTAAATAAGACAAGTTTGGAGCTTTTCCATTCCATATTTCATATGGTGTGTTATCCACCTTCTTAGTGGGAACCATATTCAAAATATGAACCGCAGATTCTAAGGCATAATCCCAAAAAGATAAAGGAAGAGTTATAAGATTAAACATTGATTGTACGATGTCTAACAATGTGCGATTTCTTCTCTCAGATACACCATTTTGTTGTGGAGTATATGGAGATGTGAGATTCTGGACAATTCCATTCTCAGCTAAGGAATCTTTAAACTCTTGGCTTAGGTATTCACCACCTCTATCGGATCGAAGAGCTTTAATTTTCTTTCCTAGTTGCAATTCTACTTCTGCTTTGAAAACCTTAAATGTTTCAAACACCTCATGTTTATGTTTAATTAAGTAAACATAACCATATCTACTGAAATCATCTGTAAAGGTTAAGAAGTAGCTAGCATATTTCCTTGACAATTGTCTAAGTGGTCCACACGCATCAGTATGTATTAAATCAAGTAGATCAGAAGCCCTTTCCATATTACTATGAAAAGGTTTCTTAGTCATCTTCCCAGATATACAAGACTCACATTTATCATATGATTCATCGTTGATACTTTTCAAAAGCCCATCATGTTGTAGCTTTTTCATGCGAGTCTTGCCTATATGAGCAAGTCTACAGTGCCAAAGGTAAGAAAAATTCAAGTCTGACTTAATTCTCTTACTTATGCTATACATTGAATTATTATTATTAGATACATAATCATTCATGTCAATCTCAAACACACCATTCACGGCAATCGATTTAAAATAAAAAAATACCATATAAAGAAACATAAATTTCATTACTCGTTAGAGTGTGATTAAAACCAAGATCCAATAAACAAGAAAAGGAAACAACACCCCTAACAATTGAGGGTGCATAATGAAAATTGTTTAATGATAGTACTAAACCCGAAGGTAAAACTAAATTAAACACTCATATGGCTTCAACAGTTGCAGGTGCTCCATTTCCCACATGTAGATATTGCTCCTATAGGCAAGCTTCCTTTCCACTCTAAACCCCTACAGCGTATTACAAATGTGAATTCCGCATCCAGTATCATATACCCAGGAATTAATTTTATGATTTAGAGTAAATAATTCAATCATAAGTAAGTTACCTGAAGTTACCTGAAACGATCAAACCACAACACGATTGTTTATAGTGGTTTTGTCTACAAGGACTCTTTTCCTTGCCTTACTCTACTACTCGAGTCTCTAACTCGAGAGTTTTTCTTCACTAATCAACAAGCTCCCTTCTCGGCAGAGAAAACCTTTACAAGCGTCGCTTACACTTTTTCCGGTACAAAGCTAAATACCGAGTTTTTTTACAAGGGTACAACCACTCCCGTCACACTATGTATTTTGAGGACTAAAATACTAACTGATCACTAAAGAGGTTTTATGATTGTTTGGTACACACAATGATATGTGAATAACAACACTTCACACAGAGACTAACTAACAAGTCTTGCAACGCTTTGTTGAAGCATATGATGCTTTGATCTTCTTGCTACAAAGAAGCTCAATGAAATATGAAATATAAATGAGTTAGATATGAATGAAAGAATGTATGATATTTTTTATGCTTATGAGTGATGAGAAAACATCAATGTATGGCTTGCTATTTATAGGCCAACTGCCTCAGCAAACCACGGATGGGACGGATCCAAATAAAGGGATTCGTCCTTGTACCTGTTTGGTTGTAACACCCCAACCCGGCAAGGGTAAAGATATCACGTTAATGGTTTCATATCAGATCAAACAAAGCATACTTCAATAGTAATACAATAAATTTCAAAGGTTACAAATGAAATACTAACATTATAAGGTTAAGAATGAAACAAAACTAAATACTAAGTCTGCAAATGCAATCCTTCTAATGATTTCTACTTCAGAATAACTATCAAGGTCTTCTAAGTCCAAAAGTCTCTTCACTCATACCCAAACCCGTCGTCCTGCTTATAACCTGCCGCACACGAAAAGAAAACGTGCGGCTGAGCTTAAAAAGCCCAGTGAACAGATATAACGATAATAAACAGAAATAGAGAATAGTACAGAATAACAGAAACAAAGGTCAAACAGATGTAATATGGTTCAAGGGATAAGTCAATGAATAAGTATAAGGGATAGAAAAAGGGATAGTAATCCACCACGAGCCCAGAAACAGAACATATCATATCGTAACCATAAATCTTCAAATCATATAGAGGGGAGACCTCTCAGATAATCAGATAATATGAGGGGTGTCCTCATTCTTCAAATGGAGTAGCTAGCTCCCAAATATATGTGAAAGGCATGTATTGCACACAGTACCAGTCACCAGACAAATCATATCAAATCATGTTAAATACACTAAACAGAACAGATCTAGGATGCATCCATACGCCCCCCAGAAACAATATAAATCCATAATCAAAGTAATGCGCATATCATAATCAGAATGGGGACGTGGCGGAACATCACTCTACCGCCCTAGAGTCATGCCATTGGTGCATCAATGACACGGACATGGAACCCCCATGCCTAGTGAAATGGCTCGGGTATCAAACTAAGAGTCAGATATCATATCGAATCAGAGTGTCATATCAAAAGGTCCATATCAAATGGGTTCATAACAGATGGTTCATAACAGATATATCAGATGTAATGCCAAAGGTCCAAATCAGAGTTTACCAGATCAAGGTTCATATTAATAATCAAGTCAAGGTTCATATCAAAAGTTCATTTCAAAAGTTTCTATCAAAAGTCCATTTTAAACAATCCTTTATTCATGATTTTCATAAAACGATCCTTTAAAGTGGTTTTCATAAAACAATCTTTCAAAACGATTTTTATAAAGATAGTCTTCGAAATATAGTTTTCATAAAAGTTAGTAACATTTATAAACATCCTTTTTAAAATGGCTTTTCTCAAAACATTTCCATGGTATAATTCAAAAGGTTTTCATAACATAGGTTCACAACAGAGGTCATATCAAATAGGATCAACAGAGAAGGTTCAAGCAAAGGGAATCATAGCAATGGCATCAGTTCAGAAACTAACGGATCAGAATATGAAAGAGATCATGAGAAACCTTACAAGAAAGGTCAGAATATCTGTACCTTATACCGCAAATGAAAACACAACAGAAAATATCAAAGTCGGAAGCAAACTCCATCTTCAGCGAATCTACACGAATTCATAACTTACTTATTAAAAGCTTATTTAATTCAGATTACTTATTTAGTCGGCTTTCCATTTTTAGTAACCTGTCATATTTAGTAATTTCCCGATTTAGTAATTTAATACTTTAATGTTGTAATTTACAATTTATAATATAAAAATGTCAAATAAAATTATTTTAAAGCTTATGATAACTTTAGGCCCTACGTTCATAATTTATTCACGTATTATCAACTTCCTTCTATCCAAGACCAAATTATTACGTTTTATACTTCTGTCGACCACACTCTTTTCTAGCCATTTAACCACCATAGACACGCCACATTACAACACATAAAATCATACACCGAACCAGCCCCAACCTTTCCCATGTTCGACCTCAATAATTATGCCTCAACATGCAGGCGACCATCCCTTATTTTATACGCATAACACCATATTTTTGAGCATGTATAAAAGACCCAATAATACATGTACGAAATCTGATTTGAACAACCATATTTTGAGTTGAATATAATGAATAGTGCTTAGCTTTGTTTAATATATATATAGGTAGTAGTAGGTATCCAAATACAATTATTTTTCAAAAGGGAGAAGACGTGAAGTAGTAGGCAATTGACTCAACTTACACGCCTCATACCAGTTACAAGAGTACAAAACACACTATCTTTAATAGTTTCACATATGATCTTATAATTTACAAAACAATGCATGAATACTCACGAAATTTTCCCACTCCCCACATGCATGAAAGAGTTTCACTAACAGATTACACTTGAGGTCCACGTATTGAATTGATTCTTATAAGCCATATTTAACCCATTCACTTTAGCCACAAAAACCCACACAAAAACCCATCCACGTATTGAATACTCACTAGCGAGGCCTTCATTCGACCCACACATCATCCTGCTGGACGCATGAATTAACCCATCCAGGAACTCAGTTTTGCATGAGACTCAACCCACCTTTACACATTAAAATACTCACGTAACACACCCTTGTTTTCCAGTCTGAACTCGACTCACAAACAACTCTTTTTACACACACCAAAACGCTTAACCTCACCCTTGTTTCCCAGCCTACATCGACACACAACAGCCCCCATAGTGACTCATTAACACAGCCATACGACACCACACATGATCACATAAAATCATGACTTCCCATACCACTCGACACCCCTTTATTTTCTGTATGGTTTCGAAAAAAATGACAACCCAACATGTATTTTCCTTCTTTTATTTTCTGTTCATAAAGGATCAGTTTCATCAGATTTAATCGTGAATTTGAGGTCACATTCATGCGTGTTATAGGGTCGAAAGCAAGATACAGTAGGTTCACATATTAGGGTTTTTGAAAGTTAGATCATGTACCCACTTCCATAATTTCAAGTGGTGTATTCATGTGTTCTAAATTAGGTTAACGAGTTTAATAACAAGAATAACATATTCAGTTCGGCCCATTAAGATTAGTGTTTTAGATGTATTGGTTTTATTAGATCGTACAACATACGTGCGTCGAAATGGATCGAAGAGAACATGAGAGAATGGTCATACCTTGATAACGAGACAAAGACAACGAGAATGAGAACAATGAACCCCCGAATTAAATACCCACAACACGAACAACACAACAGCAATCTTGCACTTTATGAACAAACTCCAACAGCAATAACCTTCAACTACTAGATCTTAGAGGAAAAACAATAGCAGACTTGTGGGTTTATTCTTGTGGCTGATCGTAGGGTTTGAATGGGAGAGAAAAGAAAACGTACCAAATAAATATTAAGAGGAGCGTCTCTATTATAATTGAGGTAGTAAATTTCCCATTAAATGGGTTTGATTAGGATCGGTATGTATGGAATGATTGGACCGAATATTGTGGCTCTTATTGTGTAAAAAGAAGACAAATATATTGGGTGGATGAGGTTAATGGACGTGTGATCATTTAGTGATATTAGGAAAGTTTAATTTGTAAAGAATTTTCATATTATTAATGTGTACTTAGGTTAAGTTATATTAGTTGTCATAACATTTATAACATATCGTTTCTAGGTGTCAAAATAGTTGTCATAAACTTTGGTAAAATTTTAATTTAGACGTAAAATTAAGAATCCGAATTTCAGGGTTTTACAACTCTTCCCCTCTAACAGAAAAATTTCGTCCTCGAAATTTGAAGTCGCAAGTTGAAACGAAATCGTAGCAAGTCGCAACAGATCATCGTAATATTCTCATGCTCGAGGAGGCTCTTCCAAAAGATCTTCAGACCAAAGGTTTCTCATGACTCAATCAAAACAAAATGGGTTCAGATTCCTCAGATGGAGACAAATTGGGTTGATTCGGATTTAAAGGACCATAAAACATAATTCGATGATAGGTAGATCTTCTGAAAAGCTTACATGGAATACGAACAGAATTTCAGATCAGATTAACTGTATTACCAGTAGAGAGCTCTACAAGGAGTTTAAGCTGTATAACAGAGGTCAACAGAATGCAATACGAGAGTTCAAATTCATCCAGATATTTAATGAACGAAGACAGAGTATACTCATAGGTAGAATGAACCTAACGTCTCACTAATCACAGTAATCCAACGGATAACAGATTCTAAACTTCTTAGGTACTCCCCCAAGACATCCTATGGCCACAATGAGTGCACGTATATGGTGTAAGTATTATCACGTTGATCAGGCGTCATAATACTAGCACCACATAAATATGCCTTCATGATGATCATATTTTATCTCAAGTCGTAATCAAAACCACCTATCTTAATCAACCTAGTACTTCTACAGTCTCAGAGGTCATCAAAATTTAACCCATAGCTAAAAGGAGAACGAACTACTCGAAAGGGTTAACGGAAGTCCCAGAATGTCTATCAGAATTGGGTACATCGTTAAAAGCATCAAATCGTCCATCATTCGCCAAATTTCTCATAACAAAACCATTGTCCAGCATACGCAGAATGAACACCGAGCGGAATTACTAACAGGGAACATAACTCATTCAAGGGGTCCTATCATCAGTTAACGGAAATTTGAGTAGGTCAAGAGGAAATGAATTACGTCATCCATAGCTTCATTCTTCACAAAATCAAACTCTTCCAACCACAAACGTTCGCTTCAGAATTATCGCCCATTCAAATACATGATCTTAAACTTCTTCCAAGTCCATGCAGTCTATCGTATGATCATTGGGTGGAAAGGGAATATAACTCGAGTCTGGTCCCTCAAGCCTTCGGCACCTCTTCTTGGAACTGTGGTGTAGTAACGTGAATCTCTGGCATGGTCACTGTGCCTTCTTCCATACGCGAGTCTGCTTCTGCTCTCAATTCATCCTAGTACAACTAAGGTAAATAGAGAAGCAAGACTGTGTGTCTTAGACAGGCCTTCAGCACGGTTCGAAATTCGCCAACTCCAACTGCCGTCATCGCCGGATGCATGGTAGTATTGCCTGCTACCATCTCTGGACGCCACTCTACTTCTACTAGAATAAAGGGTCATTCCACATGATGGTCTACCTGTTCCTCTTCGTGCATAAAACTGAAATACTTCCCGGAGGTTTCTCTCAAATAGTCATCTCTTTTCTTAGAAGTCCTTGTGGTTGCTTCTTCAGTCCTTCAATCATCCACAGAGGTCGTCTGGTACGGAGTTTACAAAGATAGAATCAATCATTACGGAGTTTACAAAGATAGAATCAATCATTGATACGCTGAATTGAAAGATGGTCATGGTAGTGATACGATTAGGTTTACGATAGTTGATACTCCAAGTTTTCTCTTTCTTCTTCACAAGCTAACAGGGTATTCAAAATGAAGCACTGAGGTGAACAAAATCACAATTCATCATCCCCTCCAATTTCTCAAATTCGATGGCATCATGGTCCGTCAACTGGGATTGGTTCAAATTTTCATTCTGCTTCTCAACCGGAAAGGAAGTCCAAGAGTTTCATCATAGAACACCAGAAAATTTGCATAATAAAACTTCCAAGGTCAAGGTTTTCTAAGAGTGGATAATAGGTGTCAGGAAGCAATCAACAATTAAATGAAATCGAGATAGAAGTTTCCATAGCAGGTTAGGCTTTAACAGATTTGAGCGGTTACAGGTTATCATAACGAAAGTGGGATGAAACATATTACTAAAGGTTACAAATCAGACACAGTAGTCCCTGGCAGCGTATGAGGGCCAGCCAATCCATATCTTAAAGTCCACAAAATCGAATATATCAAAGCAAACGGATTCGTAGGATGAGTACGGTCGTCAAGCTAGACGGATAGTTCATCTCTCAGGGTTAAGTACATGGTTCATCAAAGTGTGGAATTAGATAAGCGAACAATTCAAGGTGTTGGATTCTTGTTTGGCTAAATAACATAAGTGGCAGGTAGGTTGTGAGTCATCGATAATACGAACATCGTATAGCTGTAAAAAGTGAGGCATATAGAATGTCAATAATCAGTATCATCATGCTCAGTTAACAATTTCATATCGGGACAAAATTATCGTCACAGTCCATGGCTAATAATCACCAGAGTTCTCATAGGAGTAGTAACGGACTTTGCAAGGACAGAGTAATATCAGATGATACATTTATATCCAACATGGTTAATGAATTCATAGCATGTGTCAGACACATTAGGGTTTAACGGCCTTCGGGATAGTTGGAGAAGTATCAAACAGATCGGAAGTGAAGATCATAACAGGTAGTGGTAGCGAAAGTTTATTAATCGGAAATCATGGTAGGGAGTTCAAAATGGTTTCAAACACCGAAGGTGAAACATAGGAGGATAGTCATCAATGATCAATCAACCTATCCTTTATCAGAATAAAATCAAAGTTAACTATCCCATGAAAACAGATCGACCACGCAAGTCTTATCGTTTTAAAAAAAATGAGAGGAAAGCATTCTTATACTCGTGGTTAAAACACCACCGGACTTCTCATGGAAACGGAGATGTTTAACTCAGATAGGGTCAGAAGATTCATAGATTATCAAAAGCAAGTAACAGACTGTATCAATAGGTTATCGTCATGGAGATTCTCAGAATACCCGAAGAGACATCAAAATGATTAACAAAAGAATCAGAGGTCGGAGTCAGAATCTTAGGTGGTGCAAAGCGTGAGCTTTCAATCTCCAAAAGTTCTCTCAACAGTGGGGCACGAATCAGAGTGATGCGGAAGCAATGATGCTTAAACAAACGCCTTAAAGTCTACCCATTCCTCATTGATCAAAACTTAAGTTCCTATAGGGAAATCTTACAGCAAATCTTAAAGGTTGTCTTATGAGCGCCTACAGAGGAAACTTAGTGGTCCATACTTCACAAGTCAAGGGTAAATGTACTACGAGTCGCAGCCTGTCTCTCTGATACCATAATTGTAACACCCCAACCCGGCAAGGGTAAAGATATCACGTTAATGGTTTCATATCAGATCAAACAAAGCATACTTCAATAGTAATACAATAAATTTCAAAGGTTACAAATGAAATACTAACATTATAAGGTTAAGAATGAAACAAAACTAAATACTAAGTCTGCAAATGCAATCCTTCTAATGATTTCTACTTCAGAATAACTATCAAGGTCTTCTAAGTCCAAAAGTCTCTTCACTCATACCCAAACCCGTCGTCCTGCTTATAACCTGCCGCACACGAAAAGAAAACGTGCGGCTGAGCTTAAAAAGCCCAGTGAACAGATATAACGATAATAAACAGAAATAGAGAATAGTACAGAATAACAGAAACAAAGGTCAAACAGATGTAATATGGTTCAAGGGATAAGTCAATGAATAAGTATAAGGGATAGAAAAAGGGATAGTAATCCACCACGAGCCCAGAAACAGAACATATCATATCGTAACCATAAATCTTCAAATCATATAGAGGGGAGACCTCTCAGATAATCAGATAGTATGAGGGGTGTCCTCATTCTTCAAATGGAGTAGCTAGCTCCCAGATATATGTGAAAGGCATGTATTGCACACAGTACCAGTCACCAGACAAATCATATCAAATCATGTTAAATCCACTAAACAGAACAGATCTAGGATGCATCCATACGCCCCCCAGAAACATATATAATCCATAATCAAAGTAATGCGCATATCATAATCAGAATGGGGACGTGGCGGAACATCACTCTACCGCCCTAGAGTCATGCCATTGGTGCATCAATGACACGGACATGGAACCCCCATGCCTAGTGAAATGGCTCGGGTATCAAACTAAGAGTCAGATATCATATCGAATCAGAGTGTCATATCAAAAGGTCCATATCAAATGGGTTCATAACAGATGGTTCACAACAGATATATCAGATGTAATGCCAAAGGTCCAAATCAGAGTTTACCAGATCAAGGTTCATATTAAGTAATCAAGTCAAGGTTCATATCAAAAGTTCATTTCAAAAGTTTCTATCAAAAGTCCATTTTAAACAATCCTTTATTCATGATTTTCATAAAACGATCCTTTAAAGTGGTTTTCATAAAACAATCTTTCAAAACGATTTTTATAAAGATAGTCTTCGAAATATAGTTTTCATTAAAGTTAGTAACATTTATAAACATCCTTTTTAAAATGGCTTTTCTCAAAACATTTCCATGGTATAATTCAAAAGGTTTTCATAACATAGGTTCACAACAGAGGTCATATCAAATAGGATCAACAGAGAAGGTTCAAGCAAAGGGAATCATAGCAATGGCATTAGTTCAGAAACTAACGGATCAGAATATGAAAGAGATCATGAGAAACCTTACAAGAAAGGTCAGAATATCTGTACCTTATACCGCAAATGAAAACACAACAGAAAATATCAAAGTCGGAAGCAAACTCCATCTTCAGCGAATCTACACGAATTCATAACTTACTTATTAAAAGCTTATTTAATTCAGATTACTTATTTAGTCGGCTTTCCATTTTTAGTAACCTGTCATATTTAGTAATTTCCCGATTTAGTAATTTAATACTTTAATGTTGTAATTTACAATTTATAATATAAAAATGTCAAATAAAATTATTTTAAAGCTTATGATAACTTTAGGCCCTACGTTCATAATTTATTCACGTATTATCAACTTCCTTCTATCCAAGACCAAATTATTACGTTTTATACTTCTGTCGACCACACTCTTTTCTAGCCATTTAACCACCATAGACACGCCACATTACAACACATAAAATCATACCCGAACCAGCCCCAACCTTTCCCATGTTCGACCTCAATAATTATGCCTCAACATGCAGGCGACCATCCCTTATTTTATACGCATAACACCATATTTTTGAGCATGTATAAAAGACCCAATAATACATGTAAGAAATCTGATTTGAACAACCATATTTTGAGTTGAATATAATGAATAGTGCTTAGCTTTGTTTAATATATATATAGGTAGTAGTAGGTATCCAAATACAATTATTTTTCAAAAGGGAGAAGACGTGAAGTAGTAGGCAATTGACTCAACTTACACGCCTCATACCAGTTACAAGAGTACAAAACACACTATCTTTAATAGTTTCACATATGATCTTATAATTTACAAAACAATGCATGAATACTCACGAAATTTTCCCACTCCCCACATGCATGAAAGAGTTTCACTAACAGATTACACTTGAGGTCCACGTATTGAATTGATTCTTATAAGCCATATTTAACCCATTCACTTTAGCCACAAAAACCCACACAAAAACCCATCCACGTATTGAATACTCACTAGCGAGGCCTTCATTCGACCCACACATCATCCTGCTGGACGCATGAATTAACCCATCCAGGAACTCAGTTTTGCATGAGACTCAACCCACCTTTACACATTAAAATACTCACGTAACACACCCTTGTTTTCCAGTCTGAACTCGACTCACAAACAGCTCTTTACACACACCAAAACGCTTAACCTCACCCTTGTTTCCCAGCCTACATCGACACACAACAGCCCCCATAGTGACTCATTAACACAGCCATACGACACCACACATGATCACATAAAATCATGACTTCCCATACCACTCGACACCCCTTTATTTTCTGTATGGTTTCGAAAAAAATGACAACCCAACATGTATTTTCCTTCTTTTATTTTCTGTTCATAAAGGATCAGTTTCATCAGATTTAATCGTGAATTTGAGGTCACATTCATGCGTGTTATAGGGTCGAAAGCAAGATACAGTAGGTTCACATATTAGGGTTTTTGAAAGTTAGATCATGTACCCACTTCCATAATTTCAAGTGGCGTATTCATGTGTTCTAAATTAGGTTAACGAGTTTAATAACAAGAATAACATATTCAGTTCGGCCCATTAAGATTAGTGTTTTAGATGTATTGGTTTTATTAGATCGTACAACATACGTGCGTCGAAATGGATCGAAGAGAACATGAGAGAATGGTCATACCTTGATAACGAGACAAAGACAACGAGAATGAGAACAATGAACCCCCGAATTAAATACCCACAGCACGAACAACACAACAGCAATCTTGCACTTTATGAACAAACTCCAACAGCAATAACCTTCAACTACTAGATCTTAGAGGAAAAACAATAGCAGACTTGTGGGTTTATTCTTGTGGCTGATCGTAGGGTTTGAATGGGAGAGAAAAGAAAACGTACCAAATAAATATTAAGAGGAGCGTCTCTATTATAATTGAGGTAGTAAATTTCCCATTAAATGGGTTTGATTAGGATCGGTATGTATGGAATGATTGGACCGAATATTGTGGCTCTTATTGTGTAAAAAGAAGACAAATATATTGGGTGGATGAGGTTAATGGACGTGTGATCATTTAGTGATATTAGGAAAGTTTAATTTGTAAAGAATTTTCATATTATTAATGTGTACTTAGGTTAAGTTATATTAGTTGTCATAACATTTATAACATATCGTTTCTAGGTGTCGAAATAGTTGTCATAAACTTTGGTAAAATTTTAATTTAGACGTAAAATTAAGAATCCGAATTTCAGGGTTTTACCTGATTGGTTCTGTGGGAACCTGACAGAATATCTTCACATATCTTAACCAAATCTAACCAAGATATTTTCATATCTTTCCAAGGATTCATTGAGTAAAGATCTAAGCAAGATATTCATGATATCTTCCAATGATCTTCAAAATCTTCTAAAATTTTCAAAGTGATGCATGCCATAATGTCATAATACATTTCCATTTTTAGATTAAGATGTATATGAAAGTGAACTTGTAAAATGTATATGAAAGTGAACATGTAAAATGTATATACTGGGTGATGTTTTGTGTTTATGAAAGACTTGTGACTATGTATGTAAAAGACTTAACTATATTTAGGCTTTGCTAAAAATAAAGTTTATAATTGTCGTTAACAAATATAGCAAATATCGTAAAATATAAATAACGTTTTTTAGACGATATTTGTATTACCAGGGGTGATTTGTGACAGACATGAAGAAGCTCAGGAGCAAGACGGTGGAATATGATCTTTGTTAAAAGACATGAAGGAAGCGGTTTTGATTGAAGCACACAGTTCTATTTACTCTATTCACCTTAGTTGTACTATTATGCATAGAGATTTGAAGCAAAATTTTGATGGAATGGTATGAAGAAGATTGTGACTACCTTGGTGGCAAAGTTTTTAGCGTGTCAGTAGGTTAAGATTCAGCATCAGCGTACATGTGGTTTTCCTTACTTTTTGGATGTTCATATGTGGAAGTGGGATTAAACTTTCAGGAACTTTGTAACGGGATTTCCACGCACAATTGGGAAGGACAACATAAATTGAGTTGTAGTGGATCGTTTAACTAGGTCGGCTCACTTGGAAGATTTGCAGAGATTTCTTTAGGCAGAAGATTGTTCAAGCTACATGGCGCACTAGAAATGATCGTGTCAAAGAATCGCGTTCTGCTTCACTTTTCCAAAAAGAGTTACAGAAGACTTTGGGAATGCGACTCGGGTTTATTACTGCTTCTCACCTTCAGACTGATGGACAAACAAAACAAGTTATTCGAACTTTGAAGGATGTGTTGAGGTCAGTGTACTTTGGAAGAGACAGAAAATTTGACAAGTATTAGGTCTGGTTGTTTTTGCTCACTAAGACAGATGGCATGCAAGTGACAAGGGATTTTTTCAAATCTTTGTATGAACGAAAGTGTAGAGCACCTTTTGGTTGGAGTAAGGTCGGAGAGCTACTTATTGAAGGTTCAGAGTTGATTACAACAACTAATGGTATAGCTACCATTGTGAAGAAGAAATTTGAAAGTTTAGACTGAGAGTTGTGTGTTCATTATGATGTCCCCGTACAGAAGTGTTAGACGTTTTGGCATACAAGGGAAATTTAGTTCGCAATATGTTAGTCCTTAGATTCGTTCTTATCCGTATGATTATCCTACCCATTCCATTAGACTTCTGATATGTTTTGATACTTCGATATGTGCTTCGTTGATTGTTAGTACATTTTCTCAGTTTATTCTGAAATTTAGACATAATTGATGAAGGAATAAGAGATCAAGGATTAATACTATCGCTTATTATTTGCCTCGTGTGTACGTGTGTTTCATATATATCTCTTTGTGAGATTATTACTATCATATGTTACGTATATGTCCCGTATTTGTTGGATCAAGATTTGTTATGATTTATGTTCTATTGGAGTGCCTGAGGCTATTTTGGAGCGTCAGGATCGGGTAATGAGAAATAAAACAATTCCGTCCATCTTTGGAAGAACCTCTTCGAGTGTGAGGCTATTTATTGTCATTTGGTACGTCCCCGTCTAACGTTTGCGACTTAAATTTCGAGAACGAAATTTTTCTTTTTAGAGGGGAAGAATTATAATGACCTGAAAATCCGAAATGACTATTTGAACATATGATACGAAATAACCTAAGAATTTAAACCTATACTACGAATGTAAAACTACAAATAGGAATCCTAAACCGAAGGCTATTTATAATCAACCTAATCTAGGTCACATGAATAATTCGACACTCCATATACCTAAGTAAATAAACATTAGGCACAACTTATATATCTTATAATATCACACGTATACGAAGTTTAAAGGGACCAAAGGTATTTTAATTTGTACACAACATTTTATGGGATGTATACAGAAATTTCTGAAAGTTTTGGAAGAAGATTTAGTCCTCCCTTATCCCCATTAATCTCGGCATTTAACTGCAGCCTTATACTACCCATTCGTAACTATCACAAAACCGTATATCACCTCCCTTTTTCTCTTAAATCGGCACACAATTAAACCCTAAAACATTCTAAGATCGGCTCTCATCTTTCCAAGAAACCAAGAAGTACGAAGGTGGTAACAAGAATAGGTGACCAGATTCATGGGTGTTGTATTGGTGATCGATTTGGTGATTTAATGTTTGGTGTGATCATGTGGTTCGATTCAAAGAGAGGTTTTGATTCTTGATCTTCAATTCAGTCCTTAATCCGACCTGGAGGTATCTTCAAATCATATTTGTGTTTCTTGATTCAATGCATACATATAAAATTGTGAACCAAATCTAATTGTTTTGTTAAATAAGATAATACGATTGAAAAATCTGTTACAAGAGATCATAAGAAATGTATACGCCTATGTGATATTTTTGTGTATCGTGTATGGATTGTGGTAAACGTGTTGTTCCAGATCTTTTCAACCTCAAGGACACCATTAAACGAGCCCTAATATCTGAATACGAATGTGCATGAATGAGGCGTGTGAAAATTGAAACCCTAGATTGTGTGGTTTTGTATTAGATACGAATTAGGGTTAGGGTTTGGGTAAGGTTTGTGATGATGTGGTGTTAAAATAATTATGTATACATGTTAATATGATAATTAAAACATATCTTGTAATGTATGGGAGTCTCGTGTGCATTTGTATAAGTAAACATGTTATATAATGGCTTAAAACGGGTTTTTGAACAGGACTGTTTTGAAAGCTTAATATGTGTGCGTTATAGCTCGAGTTCCATAAGGGTTTAATTCTGTATTTTTGCATGAAAACTTAGTTTAATGTCTTATTTATGTCTTCCAATTGGTTTGGAATGAATTGGAGTTGTATTGATCATGTTTTTGAATTTTATGGGATCATGTGTCATCTTCTCAGTTTTGGGAACTTAAAATTAGTTAAAGTTTCTGATTTTTCATTTTCGAACTGCAAGGAGTTAAGAGCTCTCCTTTTACAGGGGTAATATTTAAGTTATTTGGGACTTCTTGTAATTTGTGAAGATTTTTTTGAATGTTCTGAATGGGTTTGATAAATATAAACTTTCGGGGTGGTTCTGCAGTTAACTTTCGGGACATGTTTGGATAAATGATTTTTGGAATGGTGTTTGCACTTGGTAATAAATTCTGGGAAAATTCAAGTGAACTCATAAGACATGTGGGTACTTGTGTAAATTACTGTAGCTTTTTTATTGGAGTATAGATATGGATTGAAAATTCATAAACTGAAGGCTAAAACATACTAAAATCATATATTTGTTAAGAAGCTAAGGTTTTTGTGAAATCATACCATTTGATGTGTTTGAGCCCTAAAAGGTATTTAAGTGATAATTATGATATAATTGGTTATATGTTAACCTAATTTTGATAACAAAACCCTAATGTGACTAATGGTGAGTCTTACCCTAAGTTACTAAATACGGAAACTTACTAATTGTCACACTCCCAAATTACAAGACTTGCAGCGAAATGAAGCATTCGAGGGCGTGACTGGTCATAGCACCACAGTTACAGTTATATTGAATGACCTAAAGTGTCGTTTAGAAAATTCATCGTTTGATTATTTAAAACATTCAGAGTTACAAAGTTTAGGTCTCAAAAGGTGAATCATGTTTGCGAAAAAATCAAGTTCATACAAATCAAATGATAGATAAGTGCATAAAAATATAAAGTGAGACGCATCGACTTCGCGACTCCATGGATGCCCTTATGCAAGCCAACATGCGATACCTTAATTACCTGAAAATACATTGCTAAAAATGGTCAACAATAATGTTGGTGAGTTCATAGGTTTATGTAAATGAAATGCTTCTACGGTAACTACAATTATAAAGTGTATGACAAAATGTCAGATAAAAATAATACATTAGCTCTTAAGCTCAAGACCCCGAAGCTAGACTGAAATGAAATGCCCCAACTGAGTGTTTTGCCAGACACTCTGATATGGATCAAATGAAATGTGTTTGTTTGACAAGTTGGCGCTACCAACCCGAACGGAGGAGTCACCCTCAATAGCTCTATCCACTCACTCTCACTTGCTCATAATTAACGGTTCATGATAATAATGGGGACCTTAATATGGGCAATGATGTAACTTAAGCAATGTAAATGAGTTTGGATACTTTGGTCCGTATATAAAAATGTGCAATGTATTCTCCCCCGAGAGTTTAGAAACCAAATAAACAATTTAAAACGGGGCTATGAAAACTCACCTGCTATGATAGCAACAATAACAATGATGAAGTGAGGCTCGGTCTCTAACCGGGACCTATTATGAATGATATGATCTATGCTAGGACCCTGGATACACGGTTAAGGTGGTTAAACCTTGTGACTTTGTGTGTATGATATGTTGTGTTAAAATGATTAAGTGCGCGGAATTCACTCAACCAAATTTAGAAGGTTGTGTATGTTATGGAAATGGAATTGTTATGTTTGTTAGTTAGCAATGAACACATAAAGATTATCACCAAACGATTCAATATTATTAATGATAATAATACGAGTGATCTTGAAATATCACTAGGGTTACAACCTTGAATCTTAAGTTTTTCTAACTTGTGATATATTTGTGTTTGTTCTTATCTAACAGTTATATGTTCTTACAATAACACATATGCATGGACACACATGACAACTATGCTAAAACACAAGTCTAAGATCTCTTTTATAGTCCAAGAGATCTATTACAATATTGCTTAAAGTCTTAGCCGACTTAATTGGTTAACTTATCTTGAGTGTCAGTACATAAGATACAACATGTATCTATATACACAACTTGTTAACTAAGCACATGGGGTAAGATATTATCTACCGTATATTGTTGACCAAAATACAATAAATATCTTTTCAATCTTATCCACTCAGCAGCAGAATGACTCATTGATCAGCAGTACCATTTTGAACTAGCCGTTCCTTTGAACTTGAACCAGCAATACCTTCCTTGATCTTGTACTAGCCGTACCTTTTTGTTCTAGCAGTACCTTGACTTTGAACTAGCAGTACCTTTATCTTAGATACTCTAACTTCAGAATATTTAATTCCCAACAATCCTCCCCTAAACATGTGAACCATTTCAAACATGTTTTCTGAATTAAATGAGGACTTGTGAAGATCTTTCAAACACTTCATGAATCTGAACTATTCTTCTATTCTGAACTAAACTGCTTTGTTTTTCTTTTGACTTTAGCAATATCAAAACATTGAACCAATCTTGGACTAAAAGATGGTGCAATTTCCTTGGATGGAGGAATTATAAGAGGCAATGATGCTGTGTATCTTGGATGCTTGTTTCAACAAGTGAAATCATCTAACCAGCATGTCTTTGAAGTGAAATTGAAACTTTTCTTCGTTTGACCTAGATAGAACTTTCTCCTTTGGAATGCTTCATCCCTTCTGAATATATATAATACTCTAGAATAAGCTCTATTCTTGTCATTTTCAACCTCCATGTCATCTTGTATGCTCTTGTCTTCTCCTTCCATAAATTGGTTTTTCTTCCATTCTGGGCTATTATTTCCTCCCCTGAGATTGTTACCTCCCCTGAAGCAAATAACTTTTGTTTCCTCCCCTTGTTTGGAAGATCTCACTATGTACCAAAATATATCGTTCCTTATCATCTGATTCATCATATAGAACTTGTTGTCAGACAATATTGTACATGAAGCCATCAATTCCTTAAGAGTTTAAGTTACTGCCCTCATCACTTCTAGGTGTGTTAACTCCTATGAGAGGTGAATCAGTGGACATTTTGATTCATAGTCCATTAATGAATGGTTTTTGTGAATCTCTTGAAAATCCTTTTAAGAAATTATTTTGACTTAGTAGTATGTTCATGATTTTAGAATTGAAAAATCATACTACTTTCAACCATTTTTGAAGGGATCAAGTGTATAACAGACACTTAATCAAAATTTCGGTTTAAAGCAACCTCTGGTTGTGTGAGAACCAATGTTTTTCAGTTATAAATAACTGCCTGTGTAAAGATAAACCTATTCAAAAGGCTTTCTTGACAGGGATTCCATCTCATAGTAATTGTTACCTCTAACATAAGTGTTAGATTCACTTTTACTAGCGGTTCTTTCTATCAGATGTCCTCAGACTTGCACATTATACTTAAAAGTATAAAATAATAGAAAGTGAGTTGCATCAGTTACTATCTGATCAACTAAGGTGCCGTTTGTTTATTCAGACATTTTATGTCTGAATCTGAATACCGCTTCTGAATCTGAATACTTGGTCCAAAAGTCTGAATCTGAATTATTTTAGACTGTTTGTTTTTCAAAAACGTCTGAATATCTTTAATTTACCGTATTACCATTTAAAGGTTTACCTAAACGGGACACGGGGTACACAGGTAATAATAAAACAACCATCAGCCACCCACTCACTTTTCTTATCTTCTTTCTCTTTTCTTATCTTCTTTCTCTCTAACAATTTCATCCATCACTATCATTTTTGTCCACCATCTTTTCTTCCCCAAAAGCAAGTCCACCCTCTCTGCTTCGAACCAAAAATAAGAAAACCAAAACGCATAAGTATATAATACTTTGCATCAGGACATACAGTAAGCTGGTTGTTGAAGTTATCAATTCTTGAACAAAACCAAGAATTGCTATGCTGATAGTTAAACAAAAATATTTACCATATGGCTGCTAGCAAGTTCCAAACCAAACACACTCTTATTCATCAAAAATCTTTCCCCTTTGATTCAAGAAACAAGTGTGTTGAAAAATAATAAGATCGAACATGGTTTTAATCTCAAGAAGGGTTGTGTTTATTTTTCTGGAGAGCGAGATGGGTTGTGTTTGTTTTTCCGGCGAGCGAGATGGGTTATGTTTGTTTTTCCGGCGAGCGAGATGGGTGGAGAAGGCTAGGACATGCCAAAGGTTGAAGAAGAGCAGATAATAAAGTTGGAGGATTATTTTTTTAATGGGTTGAAGATGAATCAGAGATATTCAGACATATACCAAAGTCTAATTGAATCGGAGGATATTCAGAGATTTTTAGCTCTGAATCTGAATATAAAACAAACACCTAAAAATCTGAAAACCTCTGATTCGGTCAGATATCAGAGGTATTCAGATTTTTTTTTTTTAAAACAAACACTACCTAAGTCATCAAATCAATGTGAAATATCATAACTAGATTTCAAGAAAGAAGTTTTAAGGAGTTTTGAATTCCCAAACTCAGTCCATCATAAACCTATTATGGTCAGTAGTTAATATCTCAATTCTGCTGCTTCCATTTCACTTGAAACATCCTTTTGTGTTCACATATTCATACCTGAAATTGTTAGTCTAAAACAAAAAGAACAATGTACAAAGTACTTGTCTTGCATTAGAATAAACATAGGACTAACCATATGAATAACAAAATTTACATTTGTACTAGCAGCACCTTGTGTGCTTAGCAGTACCTTATGATACATTAGCAGTACCTTATGAATCCAGCAGTACCAACAAAAATTTATTTACATAAACACATTATTTGAAATTTTTTAAGATTAAGCATTCCAATACTTGCTACCAAGTACTAAAACCTTCCAACATCAAAAGCTTTTGTAAGTAGATCTGCAATATTATGTTCTGAAGCAATTTTAAGTACTTGAATTAATCTTTTCTCATTGCAATCTCTAATAAAGTGATGTCTAATTTCAATGTGTTTTGTTTTAGAATGTTGCACTGGATTTTTAATAATACAAATTGTACTACTATTATCAATATGAATAACAGTGTTTAAGAAATTGTACCCATAATCAAGAAGTTGGTTTTGAAGCCACAGAACTTGACTAGAGCAACTTGCAGCAGCTATGTATTCAGCTTCAGTTGTTGAATTTGCCACACTTGTTTGCTTCTTACACTGCCATGAGACAAGTCTACACCCAAGGAATTGACATCCTCCAGTTGTTGATTTTCTGTCCAAGCTAGCACCAGCATAATTACTATCCGAATATGCTACCAAGTCAAAAGGAGATTCTCTAGAATACCATATACCCAACCTTGGTTGACCTTTGAGATATCTAAAAATTCTCTTGACTGAGTTAAATGAGAAACCTTTGGAGTAATTTGAAATCTTGCACAAACACAAACAGGAAACATGATATCAGGTCTAGATGATGTAAGGTACATCAAAGAGCCTATCATAGATCTGTAAGTGTGCACATCTACATTCTCTCCATCTTCATCTTTCAGAAGGTGCTTCTCAGAGTCCATTGGTGTGCTTGCTATTTTTGAATCAGCAAATTGAAATTTTCTAAGTATCTCTGCAACATATTTGTCTTGACTAATAAATATGCCTTCAAATGATTGCTTAACTTGCAAACTCAAAAAGAATGTAAGTTCCCCCATGGAACTCATCTGAAACTTATCTTTCATAAGCTTCTCAAATTCTAAACACATCTCTTTCCTAGTAGATCCAAAGATAATGTCATCCACATACACCTGCACTAACAGAAGATCCTTCTTGTGTTGTTTGATGAAAAGTGTCTGATCAATCTTTCCTCTTTGAAATCCATTTTCTAATAAGTAGGAAGCTAGTGTTGCATACCAAGCTCTTGGTGCCTGATGAAGGCCATATAGAGCTTTCACTACTCTGTACACTTTGTTTGGATGTAATGGGTCAATGAAGCCTGGAGGTTGTGAAACATACACCTCTTCTTCAATTTTACCATATAAAAATGCACTTTTGACATCCATTTGGTAGACTGTGAAGCCTAAAAATGAAGCATAAGCTAGAAATAGCCTAATTGCCTCAATCCTTGCTACTGGAGCATAAACCTCATCATAGTCTTTCCTTCTTCTTGTGTGTACCCTTGAGCTACTAATCTAGCCTTATTCTTAATCATAATTCCTCTTTCATCCCTTTTGTTCTTAAAAACCCATCTAGTGCCAATTACCTTCACACATGTAGGTAAATCAACTAGCACCCAAACCTTTTGAATCTTGAACTGAAGAAGTTCTTCTTGCATAGCTTCTAACCAGCTTGAATCATCTAGGGCTTTCAGAATATTCTTTGGTTCAGCTTGTGAGAGAAAACATACAAACAAGCAAGAGTTTGAAAGCTCATGCTGTTTTGAAGCATAAAGGGCATCAAGAAGCCCTTGTTGGTCTGAAGACATCAATTGTTGTCTTGTCTTCACACCGGATTGTACATCTCCAATCACATTATCCAGGGAGTGGACTTTGTGAATCCTTGTGTGTGGTGTAGAAGGAACTTGATAAGATGGTGGAAGATTACCCAAATCCACTTCATTTTCTTGGAACTCTGCATCTTTTGAGTTTGAAGGACCAGCAGTATCTTCAAATGAACTAGCCATACCTCCAAATGTACCAATAGTACCTTTATAGGTACTAGCCGTACCTTGCTCTGTCTCAGCAGTACCATCAACATTTGAAATATTGAGTTGTTCTTTTGTTCCATCATCCTTGTTGTCATATTCAACATCTCCTGTAGCTTTACTAGAAGAAGATACATCATTTGTTGAAGTTGATTCCACACTTGCATTTGACCATATTGGCATTGTGCAATATTTTGATCCTTCTCTAACTCTGCCTCATTTGTTGCTTGTGAACCTGAAAAATTATTAGTTTCTGCAACAACAGGTATATAATTCATAGAATTGGTTAGATACTCAAGATCAAATATCCATTTTGGTCCTTGACCTACTACATTGGACTTGTTTTCTAAAAACTCCACATGTAGTTCTTCTTGTACTTTCTCAAGTCTTAAGTTATAAACTCTAAAAGCTTTGCTAACAAGAGAATATCCAACTAAGAAACATTCATCTGCTTTACCATCAAATTTTCCTAAATGGTCTAAGGTATTGAGAATTGTTATATGACATCCAAAAGGTCTAAGAAATCCTATTGCAGGAGTTCTTCCATTAAAGAGTTCATATGATGTCTTATTGTGAGGCTGAATAACTAAAACTCTATTTTGAACATAGCAAGCAGTGTTGACTGCTTCAGCCCAAAAGGTTATTGGTAACTTAGAATCAACTAACATTGTTCTAGCAGCTTCAATTAGTGTTCTATTCTTTCTTTCAGCTACACCATTCTGTTGTGGTGTTCTAGCAACACTAAATTCTCTCCTAATACCTTTTTGTTTGCAGAAGTCATCCATAACTCTATTCTTAAACTCTGTCCCATTATCACATCTAATGACTTTTACTTTCTTGCTTACTTGGTTTTCTATCTGTGTAATGAAATCCTTAAGGATGCTTGATGTCTCATCCTTAGAAGCTAAAAAGAAAACCCATGTAAATCTACTATAGTCATCAGTAATAACTAGACAATATCTCTTATGCATTATGCTCATTACTGAAACAGGTCCAAATAAGTCCATATGAAGCATAAACAAAGACTGATTGATAGAGTTAAAAATCTTGGGCTTACAAGTGGCTTTGTGTTGTTTGCCTTTTAGACAAGCAATGCATGTTTGATCATTTTCAAATCTTTTGTGAGGTAAACCTCTTACCAAACCATTCTTAACAATTTTATTTATGGTTTTGAAGTTAATATGACCAAGCCTTCTATGCCATTTCATTGATTCATCAATGTGGCCTTTGCAACAAGACAAGTTAAATTCTTTTTAGGAACAATATTCTTCATGTCTACACTGTACATATTGCCCTTTCTAGGAATTCTAAGAAGTACTTGACTTTCATCAGGCATCTTAAAATCAGGAGAAAGTACAAGACATTCAGTCTCACAGAAAAGAACATTGTTCTTTTTGTCACACATTTGTGAGACACTAAAAACATTATAATTTAGCTCTTTTACATAGTACAAATCTTCAAAATCTAAATTTCCGGTTTTGATTGTACCTTTACCAGAAATTTTGCCACGAACACCCCCTCCAAAGGTAACATATCCTCCATTGAAAGCTTCAAAATCTGAGAGATAAGACATGTTACCTGTCATGTGCCTTGAACATCCACTATCTGAGTATCCTTGATCCTCTTGGTTATCACTTGAATGTTCCTGTACATAAATAAGAGTGTTAGTTTCTTTTGGGGATCCAAGCCATTACTGACTCGGATCTGCCTCTTGCATCAATATAATTGAATCTTTTGAGGATAGTTGATACAATATTGGATTTTAGAATCCAACATGCTGAGGCCTTAACAGCATTTGCCCTGTTTCCCTTAGCAGCAGAGTGAACCACATGCTTAGTAGCAGAGTCTGCTAACTTTGTAGTTGAACTCTTTGGTCTCCAAATTTGTTTATGGACCACTGCCTTTGTTTGAATGGGCCTTAGAACAGTTGTAGATGCATGTTTGAAAGTTGTTTTTGCATCCTTAGCTGTTGGTTTTGGGTTAACAGTCATCAATGGTCTAACAGTACCTTTTGTTCTACCCGTACCTTCTATTTGTACTGGCAGTACCTTTTTGTCTATGCTAGCAGGACCTTTTGGTTCAGACTTGTTTGAGACTGTTCTAGGCTTTGTTCTATGAGTGTTAGAGTGAAAGTGAGTTTGAGGAGTTTGCCTTTTGTAGTTCACCCTATTGTTTTCATACCCAGATACCCATTGGTTGCAGAAAGCTGCAAGATAGTCAAAACTACCACATGTATAACAAGCTTTATTATAAAAAGCAAAGTCATCACCTAGTTGGTGAGACTTAAGGCCATTCCAATTCCTTTGGTTGCCTTTGGGCTTGTTAGTAGTTCTATATTGTTCACAATATCTAACTGATTGCCTAACATGTTTAACATTGTTCTTAGGCCTGTTAGTGTTGTGATTGACTATCTTAGGAACCTTTGTTGCTACTTTCTTAACCACTACAGTTTTTGACATAACCTGATCTTCTTCATCATCACTATCAGTTGTACAATCTTCAACAACTATAGTTTCTCCTTTCTTAGCAAAGGACACCTTGTCCTGATAAAGTAAAGTTTTATCTAAACTTTTACTTATCTTTTCTACCTTAAGACTCTTACTAGCCTTAGAACCATATTCCATGATTGGTTCTTGAAACTCAGCTAAACCTGTATGTGCTAGGTCAACACCTGGAGGTGAAGGAACACCTCTATATGGTGGAGGGATAGTTTTATAACCTACACCTGAATTAGCTTTATCAATTACTTGAGCTTCCCAAATTTTATTCATTCCTTCTGAGGCATGTGCTAAAGTATCTATAGTAACCTTAACATTTTCTTTTTCATTTTTGACTTCAGATAAACGTCTACTTTGATCATTAAGTAATTCATCTCTAAATGCTATTCCTCTTTTTAAAGCATTTAAGTCATCAGTAAACGTAGATTCATTCTTTTTAAAATGTTGTATTTGTTTTTCTAAAACTCCTACACACCTCTTATGATTAGCTAAATTATGAAGGGCATCAATTAACTCTTCTCTAAAAGCATCAAATCTCTTTTTAATGTCTTCATAATTTTTAAGATTAGGACATGAATTAGTACAAGTAGGAATGGTATTTACCTCTGAATCAGAAGAGGCCATTGGAGCAATCTCATCGACAACAAGAGCAGCATTTGGTGGTGCATCCTCTTCATTAGCCATAGAGCTCCAATCATATCCAATACCATCAATAGCCAGCATAGCCTTTGGCTCTTCCACCAGTACTTCCTTATTCCTCTCTTGTTTATACCATGTGTTCCTATTATCCTGCTTCCTTGGGCTTCTACATTCTTTAGCAAAGTGTCCCAACCTATGACAGTTAAAACATTCCACTTTCTTCTTATCGAACCCAGCAGTATCATTACCATTTATGGTAATTTGCTTTCCAGTTTTCTGCCAAAACTTCTTAGCCCTCATGCTAAGTAAAGCAACTTGCCACTTAATATCCATCTCTTCCAAATCATCACCATCTACCTGCTCAAGGTCTTCATGATTTAGAGGAGAACCACTAGATTGACTGGTTATAAAGGCATAAAATGTTGGATCTCCAAGTCCAGCAACATCTTTTTGTAAACTAGTAGAAGGACCACCATAAGTAGCATTAGAAACACTTTCAACTTCATCTACCTCTTCTGAATGACTAACACTAGGAACTGACAAGAGTGAAAGCATTCCCAGAACTAGTACCATAATTTCCACCCCTCTTTAGACTTTGTTCAACAATTTTAAAGTTATTGAACAAATCATTAAGTTTCATTGTTTCAATTTCTGGTTTGTTCATCCAGACAATAACATGAGTATGGAATTCATCAGGTAGACTTTTCAAGAACTTCATGTTGAGATCTTCCTTCTCTGTCTCAACACCCAACACAGCTAACTGACTTACAAGCTTGTGTAGTCTTGAAAATAGCTTATCAAGAGACTCATTACTAAAAGCAGTAAAGTTTTCAAATTGTTGCTTTAGTAATGTCTTCTGTGTCTTTTTGGTAGTTTCATTACCACCAAACCATGCACAAATCTCTTCAAAAAGAGTTTTTGCATCAAGATATTTGCTAAAAGATAGCATCTGCTCACCAGGAATGGTCATAAGCAACAAGTTTCTTGCTTTCTGATCATTTCTCTTTTGTATCTTTTCATCATTGGAAACTGGTCCAATATTTCTTTTTCTAACTGTTTTCCCTTCAACAAGAACATCCGAATAGCCTAAAGTGGTTAATCTTGAACCATAAAATATTGCTCAACTCTCATCCTCCATAACTCAAACTCGTTTGGTTTGATCATGGGCAACTTTGCAGCAACATTGGTTTGAACATCTTGTACATCCATTTCTTGTTTCTTCTAAAAACAACAATATCAGCCTGAGCTCTGATACCACTTGCTAGGATCCTGGACACACGGTTAAGGTGGTTAAACCTTGTGACTTTGTGTGTATGATATGTTGTGTTAAAATGATTAAGTACGCGGAATTCACTCAACCAAACTTAGAAGGTTGTGTATGTTATGGAAATGGAATTGTTATGTTTGTTAGTTAGCAATGAACACATGAAGATTATCACCAAACGATTCAATATTATTAATGATAATAATACGAGTGATCTTGAAATATCACTAGGGTTACAACCTTGAATCTTAAGTTTTTCTAACTTGTGATATATTTGTGTTTGTTCTTATCTAACAGTTATATGTTCTTACAATAACACATATGCATGGACACACTTGACAACTATACTAAAACACAAGTCTAAGATCTCTTTTATAGTCCAAGAGATCTATTACAATATTGCTTAAAGTCTTAGCCGACTTACTTGGTTAACTTATCTTGAGTGTCAGTACATAAGATACAACATGTATCTATGTACACAACTTGTTAACTAAGCACATGGGGTAAGATATTATCTACCGTATATTGTTAACCAAAATACAACAAATATCTTTTCAATCTTATCCACTCAGCAGCAGAATGAATCACTGATCAGCAGTACCATTTTGAACTAGCCGTTCCTTTGAACTTGAACCAGTAGTACCTTCCTTGATCTTGTACTAGCCGTACCTTTTTGTTCTAGCAGTACCTTGACTTTGAACTAGCAGTACCTTTATCTTAGATACTCTAACTTCAGAATATTTAATTCCCAACAATCTAAGATAAGCAATGATACAATGCTACACATGCAAATACGCATGTTATCGATACCACTCGTTAATTTTGAAAATAACGTTTATCGTCGAAAAATACATTTTTGACGTCTCGTTATGTTGTAAACTACTTTTCGTGTAAATATGTTGAAACGGTACTCCACGATCCTTGTTTGGTGTTCTATAGGCAAATATAATGTTTTCGTCGCAATTTAATATTTTCTTAACTTGTGAAAATATGCCCAAAACGGCCTTGTAAAACTAGTCGTGAAATATTGTACGTTAAGTGTTAGTGATCCAACTTGACGTTTTTGAAAACCTTGTAACAATGTTTTAATGTCGTGTTATTTAATTTTTGATCATACGCTCCTTGATTAATTAGAAAATCGGCTATCAATGTTATGTCTTGCAAAAACACTAGCTTTTATACTTAGAATATTTTCTATTAGTGGGCTGCCAAAATAAATAATGTTCGTCGGGTTTTAAACGTGTATATCTCGGTCGTTATAAGCTCGTTTTCTACGTTCTTTATATCCACGGAATCGTATTAACATGAAATAACATCATTTCAGTAGGTCGGGTCATCTAGATCAGGTCTAACGCCTCGTTTTGTCCTTTGAATCTCGGCGAACAGCACGCTAAATTTTCAGAATTTAGTTTTTCGTCGTCAAACTTTGAAAAATCATAACTTTCTCGTCGTAAGTCGGTTTTTAGTCATTCAAGTGGCCATGGTTTCGTTTTTGAAATTATTTTCTGAATATGATGGCCAAAATAGTCCAAGAGTGACTGAGTTTTCCAGATCACACATTTTTGGACAGTAGATTTTATATAGTGTTAAAAACTCATTTTAAAGGTTCAAGACTTGTCCAAAACTTAATCAAACCTCTTCCAATCAACACCACAACTAATCTAATCCTACCATACACCTTCTCAAGGTGTCATGGGGTCCTAAACATCATCAACCTTGGTGGGTCTCTTGAAGTCCCTAATAAAACTCATAGATCTAGTGTTAAAGAACATTTTTGAAGTTAAGTGGTATATATAACATATACATTTGCATGATCTACTACTATAATTAGGAAAATACATCAATATATAAATCAAATGAAGGCATGAAAAGATCAAAAAGTGTTCTTGAAGCTTACTTGATGGTTTGAAGTGTTTTGAAGATGAATGAGTATGAAACCTTGGGATTTTATCACATAACCCTAACAAGGAGTTTAAATGGGACTTGTTTATGTCTTGATTTCCAAAAATGGATGGATCCTTCCTTGAAATATCCTTGTGGCCGTGGGTTTGAGCAAGAGCGAAGGAGAAATGGTTTGCTTTGTTACTTGTAGATTTATGAGATAAGATTGTATGTATAAAAAGTCTTGGATGGATTTTTGGACAAAGTACCAATCATAAATGGAGTAAGTAGTATTTTTGTCAAATATGTAAGTAAAGTGATGGGGGGGGGGGCGGCAATGGTATGGATGGGTATGATTATGTTTGATTTTGCAAGACTTTGTGTAAGAATTTGGTAGATATTATAGGTTTTAGGGGATACCGGGTACCGAGTTAGCTAGAAATAAAGTTTAACGGTACCAAATAAATGTGACGACGTTGTAAAAATTATGAAATCATGTTACTGATGAGAATCGGGTGTTAAAATAATTGTCGTGTTGAGATATCGTGATCCGACGTATTTATCAGCGTATACCGGAAAATATAGCAACTGACTTAAAATTACCGGGTAAATTAATAATATAATTTTTATATTATTATAATGTATATAAAAACATATTAGGATCATTTTCGGGAGTATCGGGTATATGTTTTGTAGTAAAGACTGAGTGGTAATGTTTATTAAATAATTAACCATACGTAAATTGAAATAATACATATCCATGCATAACCTAATAATGAAGATGATGTCACTGATGATATGTAGACTACTCTAGTCTATATGACGGGTCCTTAATGATGTTTCATGAATTCGCAGCTAAACCCTAACGGTTACGCGAATTTTGAATACCAGTAAACCTAGTTTATGTGCTGATGAATAGTGTCTATGAATAGTGATTTCCCTCCAGGAATGAATAGTATTTCATGAATAGTAAAATTTTTGAAAGTTTCTCAAAATCACAAACTGACTTCGAAAATGATGAATAGTGAAATGTAAATAGTAACCGATGGACAGTAAATGACGAATAGTAACTTGTGAATAGTAAAATGTCAAGGTTTGAAAAATGACCTAAAATTGTGATTTGTGACAGTCGCCCACCGTAAAAGGAATTCAGTCTCTGAATTCAGTTGGTGTTAGTCTCTAGAGCGGACTCGGTGAATAGATGTGGATACTTGAGTCGCATCTGGTCTTCTCATTCCCAAGTAAACTCAGGATCTCTTCGAGAATTCCAGCGAACTTTGACAATAGGAATTCGACTTTGTTTCAACTGTTTGACCTCGCGGTCCATGGTTCTGTTGGTTCCTCCATGAAATTGAGCTTATCATCGAGTTAAATTTCTTCTAACGGAATGAAATGAATTATGCTACGAGTGATTCATTTGGAAGGCACTTCTTGAGGTTTGAAATATGAAATGGGTGGTGTATGTTGCTGAGCTCTAACGGAAGCTCAAGTCTGTATGCTAGTCAGCCGATTTTAGCTAGAATCTCATGTGGTCCAATATACCCAGGTTCACCTTCCCGTGTTTCCAAAATTATATCACGCCTTTCCAAGGAAAGGTTTTCAACATAACTCGTTCTCACTTTAGAATCCTAATGGTTCGCTGCTTAAGGATACCTAATCCTAATGATTTGCGTCATGCACCGACTTAACCTTTCTATTGTCCTCTTGTTGCTTGTAACTGATTCTTGACTTGTACCATTTCCTTTGTTGTTTCACAATTAAGTTCTAGACCAATGAACTGGATTTTCTGAATTCGGTCTGTCAATGGGTTATTGGTACTTCGACATTAAGGTGCCTTAAAGGGTGCATTCCTTGTATTCGTGTAATGGCTATTGTTGAAGGTGAAATCTGTCAATGTCAAAGGATTACTCCAAATAATTCAAAGCTAATTATATGGCGCTGAGTACATTCTATGGTACTTGGATAGTCCTCTTCAATATTCATTGGTCTGAGGATGGTAGAGCGTGTGTATATCCGGTTGGGAAGAGACTATCTTAAAGGAATTGCCGAAAGTTTGAGAAATATCATTTATCCCTTATCAAGTGTATTTGAATTTCGTACAACGTGTCTCGACTGATTTCATGATAATAGGGTTGCCGGAATGGCGTTATCGGAAGGTTGAAGGTATGGTAACAGTTCCTGATTCCTGGTGTTTTGCGCTAACTTGTGTCATAATATGAGTCTCTCCTCACCTAAGGTGCTTGGTCTTCATTACCAAAATCCTTACTATTCAATAGTATTTCCCTAGATCTTCCTTTATCAAAATTTTCCATGCTATTTTTTGTCAATCACAAGGTTCTAAGTGTATGGAGTGTCGCAGTATGGTGGTTGGCTTTCAAAATTTTGACTCGGTATGGAGGGTTTTGATTGAAATCTTCCTCTGAATAAATAAATTTACATGTTTGGGTAACGAATTTTTATAATTTGAATAAATGAATCCACAAGTTTGAATAAATGAAATCCCCCTCTCAATATGGAGTGTTCTGTTTGAAACCTTTTTCTAATTAAATGAATTCGCATGTTTGAATAAATGAATTTTATTTTTGAATGAATAAACCTTTCGTTCGATACGGGTTTTCTGGTTGAAATCTTTCTTTGAACAACTGAATTTACAAGTTTGAATAAATGAATTGTACAAATTGAATAAATGAATTTATAAGTTTGAATGAATTTCTAAATTTGAACAAATGAAGTTTCTCCCTCGATATGGAGCGTTTGGTTTGAAATCTTTTTCCTGAATAATGAATTTTTCAAGCTTGGATAATTTCAGTGGTTATGCATGATTTGATTGGTTCCAAATACGACCCAAGGTTTTATAGATAGGTTTTCGACATGATATGGGTAGGAATGTTTTAGCAAAGTTTGGTGTTATACATTTCTTAACGCTTAATATTTTTGTCAAAGGCTGACCATAAGGGATTTATTTTCCAAGATAGATGCTTAAGGTAAATACTTTCCTACAAGGTATATGATTTGTATAAACGCACATTAGAGAAAATTGATTTGAATTAAAAGAGTCAAAATGATAAAACAGTCGGGTATGTGTGTCTGCATGAATGCTTAAATGCCTAGCATTTCGTTTCTGGTGTTGAATAATGCCTATAGGTTAATCTTGGGTAAGACTTGTAGGTATGTGTATCCAACTTACTTGGTCCTTTCTAACTGGATCATGACTTAGGTTCGTTGTCCCACTTGGTATAACTAGTGCTTTTGAATTGATAGGATTTAGTGACTATGCCAAAGATAATGTTTTAGATTGCCTGGTGAGATCTTACGTTTTCCATTGTGATACGAATCAACTTACTGTACATTTCTAGTCCTTGTTTGTGGTTCCGAAACCCTTTCGTTATTTTCTTATGTCATGAATTTCTCCTCGTAGCTGGAAGGTTTCTCCTAGGAAGGTCAATGGTAAATTCCAACTTAATTGATAAGTGAGTGACATGTGGTGTAGGTACTCGAAGAGAGTTTGCCGATAAGGATGTTTATGAAGAGTTTACTTGTTTACAAAGCTTTACTTTCTTGGGATGTTTTGAATGAAAATTGTTATTAGAAATCTTGCAAAGATAATTGTTTCCTTCTTGGCATAATCCTTCCTGAATTAGACATAGGTGATCAGGCTATGTATAATTGAGGACTAATGATGCGATGCTCGGTTTAGTCAAAGTGACGTTATGTTTCTCAAAAGTTTTAGATGGTGCTCAACGTGTTGTTTGATAAGATGGTAGTCTGAAATTTTGTTTTGACAAGAAAAATTGGTTCGCATGGAAGTAAATAGTTGGTAGAATACTAGTGAATCAATTTATGATGCAATGGTAATATAACATGGTTTAAAAATTCTGTGTAATGATTTCCTGAGATGGTAGTAAAATAATTTGGGGTGGGGTTATATGAAACAGTTTGATAAAGCGGTGGTAGCATATATTGTATTTAAAATTATGTAAAATAGTTCTATAAGGTGGTAGTGAGATAGCTTGGGATACTTTTTGCTGAATGGGTTATAGGACATGTGAGAATCTTGCGGAATAGTAACAGTCTACTGTCGGAGACGAATTCTTACTTAACCCCTTCTAGGATAGTGGTGTGTTGTTGCGAAATGGTTGAAAACTGGGCAAAATGGAATAGGATATGAAATAAGTGAAGATTGTGCTCATGGTGGAGATAATAAAAGATAGGGATTACATTAGATAGAAAGGTACATAATACAACGGGGTTACAAGAAAGTACTTAAGATAGACTACTTAAAAAAATACAACCCTAGCGGGCTTTATCTATGGTTTATTACTAAGGCAGAAGTTCTTTGTGCTTAAACAAGGTTGTCGTCCTCAATGTTGTTGGTGTGCTGGCCATCTCCTCCTCCGATGACCTAGGCTCTTCCATGAGCTATTCCACCTTGGTTCCCATTCCCTTGATTTCCTTGTCTTGGACATTCCTTCCTGTAGTATCCTATCTCTCCACAGCCAAAACATGTCACTGGAGGTTTCTGATTTTCGGCAATGATTGGGAACTTGCATTCTCTAGTCGAATGTCCAATTCTCTTACAGTTACCACAAGGATTAAGACAAGGCCCGGGTTTATGATGAATTTGACACTTGTTGCATTTGGGTAGGGTACCTTTGTAACCTTTCTTGTCAGTCGGGCCTGCAGTATAGGCCTCAGCAACTTCTTGCCTCTTTGGTGGTTGTTGGGTAGCATTACCACCCTGATTGTCGTCCCACTTTCTCTTGTTGTGGTTGTTGTTCCATTCTTGTTTGTTGTCATTATTATTTCCTACTGCCTTGGTGTGAGCTATGTGTTCCTTTGCCTCTCTTGCTATATGGATAGCCTCAAGCATGGTGTTGGGTTCTAATGAAGTGACCATCATACAAATTTCAGGTGAGAGTCCCCCGATATACCTCTCAAGTTTCTTGCTTTCCGGTTCATCCATTGCAGGGCCCAGTCATGCTAATTCATAAAAACGAGTAGTGTATTCGACAAAATCATCTCCTACCATGGTAAAGTCTAGGATTTCCTGTTTCATCGTTCGTAATTCGCTTCTTACACAAAATGTTAAAGTCATCATCCTTTTTAGTTTCTCCCAAGGGTGTGAGTAAGCAGCGTCGACCCACACTAACTGAACATGTTTAGTTCGCCATTCCTGGGCATGATCCCGAAAAGTGCAAGTGGCGAACTTAACCTTGTCTTCCTTACGGCAGTCGCCACATCGAAATATTGTTTCTATTTCTTCGAACCATTTGAGAAATCCCCTTGTGTCTTTAGTCCCGCTAAAGGAGGGGGACTGCAACTCATGAATTCCACGTGAGTAAGATCCTTGGTGGGGGCTATGGCTATGTTCTTGGCAATGATTTGCTCAACGGCGGCTTGTGTCATGTCTGGAGTGGCTTGCTTAAACCTAACTTCATCAAAATCATAAGAGACCATGAGAATTTATAGGTAGTAAAGATCATCATACTCACATATACGCAACCATGACATGTATAAATGGAGTGAGATCACAACAAGGTGAATCATGAAATGTCATAACACACGTGGATGTAATACATGAAAATTTCGGCCTACATGGACCAATATTATAGATAGCACACCCATATCCATATAGTAGAGTCAATACTTGGGGATTTCGTTGTACAACAATCAAAATACTACAAGTTTCTTTGAACTATGCCACACATCCCGTGGCTGGGATAATAGTAAAAGCTAGTAAAGATATAAGTCTAGTCTAGAGACTTCCTGGCGTCCCTCTGAGTGAATCCAGAGTTGCAGCATCATAAGGTTGAGGTGGGTCCTGTAGTGGGGTCTAGAGTTGTGCATCGATCATTTCCGTGATATTGTAGGTTCCAAACCATTCTTGAGGAATCTGCTGATGTTCCTGGTGAGTTTGTGATCTTGGTATTATCCACAAGGTGTCATCTAATTCTTGGTGTGTGGGAATGGAAAAGGGGAATGACAATGGTGATAGTGGGAAGGTAGGGGCAGTCTCCTGACTCTCGAAATTCTCGGTGGCATATCTGGTAGTATCTCCTAAGTCCGGCCCAGGTAGTGCCAATACCTCAAATAGGTGGAAATCATCATCCAACAGTGGTGAGTGTGGTGATGTAGGTGTATGAGTGGATGAAAAAGCATCCTCGATATTCGAGTCTCCTGGAATGATAATAGGGTAGTTGGGTGAAGACATCTCTGTGACAATCGACGTAAGATGAAAGTAAAGAACCACTTATATTATGCGGGTTATGATGAAATGGTATATGTATGAAACCGCATGTATAATGAATATGCACTTATGCTATAATGATGAGATGCTATGATGGTGTAGTTATAGTCTAGGGTCCAAGATACAACCTAGTTTGCTATAACCTTGCTCTGATGCCAATCTGTCACACCCCCAAATTACAAGACTTGCAGCGGAATGAAGCATTCGAGGGCGTGACTGGTCATAGCACCACAGTTACAGTTATATTGAACGACCTAAAGTGTCGTTTAGAAAACATATCATTAGATTATTTAAAACATTCAGAGTTACAAAGTTTAAGTCCCAAAAGGTGAATCATGTTTGCGGAAAAATCAAGTTCATACAAATCAAACGATAGATAAGTGCATAAAAATATAAAGTAAGATGCGTCGACTCCGCGACTCCATGGATGTCCTTATGCAAGCCAACATGCGATACCTTAATTACCTGAAAATACATTGCAAAAAATGGTCAACAATAATGTTGGTGAGTTCATAGGTTTATGTAAATGAAATGCTTCTACGGTAACCACAAGTATAAAGTGTATGACAAAATGTCACATAAAAATAATACATTAGCTCTTAAGCTCATGACCCCGAAGCTAGACTGAAATGAAATGCCCCAACTGAGTGTTTTGCCAGACACTCTGATATGGATCAAATGAAAGGCGCTCGTTTGACAAGTTGGCGCTACTAACCCGAACGGAGGAGTCACCCTCAATAGATCTATCCATTCACTCTCGCTTGCTCACAATTAATGGTTCATGATAATAAAGGGGACTTTAATATGAGCAATGATGTAAATGAGTTTGGATACTTTAGTCCGTATATAAAAATGTGCAATGTATTTTCCCCCGAGAGTTTAGAAACCAAATAAAGAATTTAAAACGGGGCTATGAAAACTCACCTGCTATGATAGCAAAAATGACAATGATGAAGTGAGGCTCGGTCTCTAACCGGGACCAATTATGAATGATATGATCTAAGGTAAGCAATGATACATTTTTGAAAATGTTATCGATACCACTCGTTAATTTTGAAAATAACGTTTATCGTTGAAAAATACATTTTTGACGTCTCGTTAAGTTGTTAGTGATCCAACTTGACGTTTTTGAAAACCTTGTAACAAAGTTTTAATGTCGTGTTATTTAAATTTTGATCATACGCGCCTTGATTAATTAGAAAATCGGTTATCAATGTTTTGTCTTGCAAAAACACTAGCTTTTATGCTTAGAATATTTTCTATTAGTGGGCTGTCAAAATAAATAATATTCGTCGGGTTTTAACATGAACTAACATCATTTCAGTAGTTCGGGTCATCTAGATCACGTCTAACACCTCGTTTTGTCCTTTGAATCTCGGCGAACAGCACGCTAAATTTTCAGAATTTAGTTTTTCGTCGTCAAACTTTGAAAAATCATAACTTTCTCTCCGTAAGTCGGTTTTTATTCATTCAAGCGGCCACGGTTTTATTTTTGAAATTATTTTCTGAATATGAAGGCCAAAATAGTCCAAGAATTACTGAGTTTTCCAGATCACACGTTTTTGGATAGTAGGTTTTATATAGTGTTAAAAACTCATTTTAGAGGTTCAAGACTTGTCCAAAACTTAATCAAACCTCTTCCAATCAACACCATAACTAATCTAATCCTACCATACACCTTCTCAAGGTGTCATGGGGTCCTAAACATCATCAACCTTGGTGGGTCTCTTGAAGTCCCTAATAAAACTGATAGATCTAGTGTTAAAGAACATTTTTGAAGTTAAGTGGTATATATAACATATACATTTGCATGATCTACTACTATAATTAGGAAAATACATCAATATATAAATCAAATGAAGGTATGAAAAGATCAAAAAGTGTTCTTGAAGCTTACTTGATGGTTTGAAGTGTTTTGAAGATGAATGAGTATGAAACCTTGGGATTTTATCACATAACCCTAACAAGGAGTGTAAATAGGACTTGTTTATGTCTTGATTTCCAAAAATTGAAGGATCCTTCCTTGAAATCTCCTTGTGGCCGTGGGTTTGAGCAAGAGAGAAGGAGAAATGGTTTGTTTTGTTACTTGTAGATTTATGAGATAAGATTGTATGTATAAAAAGTCTTGGATGGATTTTTGGACAAAGTACCAATCATAAATGGAGTAAGTAGTATTTTTGTCAAATATGTAAGTAAAGTGATGGGGAGGGGGGGCAGGGCGGCAATGGTATGGATGGGTATGATTATGTTTGATTTCGCAAGACTTTTTGTAAGAATTTGGTAGATACTATAGGTTTTAGGGGATACCGGGTACCGAGTTAGCTAGAAATAAAGTTTAACGGTACTAAATAAAATGTGACGATGTTGTAAAAATTATGAAATCATGTTACTGATGAGAATCGGGTGTTAAAATAATTGTCGTGTTGAGATATCGTGATCTGACGTATTTATGCGTATACCGGAAAATATAGCAACTGACTTAAAAATACCGGGTAAATTAATAATATAATTTTTATATTATTATAATGTATATGAAAACATATTAGGATCATTGTCGGGAGTATTGGGTATATATTTTGTAGTAAAGACTGAGTGGTAACAGTTATTAAATAATTAACCATACGTAAATTGAAATAATACATATCCGTGCATAACCTAATAATGAAGATGATGTCACTGATGATATGCAGACTACTCTAGTCTGTATGACGGGTCCTTAATGATGTTTCATGAATTCGCAGCTAAACCCTAACGGTTACGCGAATTTTGAATACCCATAAACCTAGTTTACGTGCTGATGAATAGTGTCCATGATTAGTGATTTCTCTCCGGGAATAAATAGTGTTTCGTAAATAGTAATTTTTTTATAAAATTTCTCAAAATCACAAACTGACCTCGAAAATGATAAATAGTGAAATGTGAATAGTAACCAATGGATAGTAAATGATGAATAGTAACTCGTAAATAGTAAATTATTTAGGTTTGGAAAATGACTTGAAATTGTGATTTGTGACACTAATTATGGAAACTTACTATTTATGGAAACTTGCTAAATCTGGAAAGTTACTCGATCTAGAAAGTTGTTAAATCTGGAAAGTTACTAAATATGGAAAGCTACTAAAGATGGAATGTTACTAATTATGGAAAGTTGCTATAAATAGCAGGAAAACCTAATATGACAATCTGAACAACAATAAGTATGAAATCAATAATAACTTATGAAATGGTTCTTAAATATTAAGACGATCATTAATTCGTGTAGATTCGCTGAAGAAGGAGTAACTTCCGATCCTTGTGTTTTTCGATATGGTTTCACTTGCGGGTTAAGGTACAGATATTCTACCCTTTCTCAGTAAGGGTGTTATTCTCATAACTTCTCGATCCTTGACCTTAATTCATTGCTATGATATGATCCGTTTGATATGATCCTTTGTTATGATTTCCTATGCTATGATTCAGTTTGCTATCCATTCTGTTATGATGTTCATTATGTTATCTCCTTTGATATGAGATTCTGTTCAGTTTAATATGCTTGTTGATATGCTATGACTGCTTGCTATGATTATGGATAGCATTGTTCTATTTTGTTATGTTCTGTTTTGTTGCTCGAGCTATTTGTTTACTAGTCATGGAGGTGCCATGACCATGTCATTGAGGCACCTATGGCATGACACTTTCCATGGAGGTGTGATGGATCCACGGCGTTCCCTTTCTGTTCTGTTATGTTATGATATGTTATATGATGATTGTGCACATGGCCATTATGTATATGTATGTAAAGTCTCGTACTGGCATATGTATTTTATTTTGCAGGGAGCGTACAGATGCATCCCAGATTCTGTTCTGTTCTGTTCTAGATATGACTAGTGATTGGTATGTGTGGGCCATGCACCCCATTTCACTTCTGGTACATTGGAGCTAGCTACTCCTTGTACAACTTATGATTTGACGGATATATAGATATGATATGATATGATTATGTGACTAAGTATGTGGCATGCTTTCTGAGCTCGATGGGCATTTCTGTTCTGTTATATGATTATTATTTTCTGTTTGATTCCTTAGACTTCAGTATGATCTCCTTATGTTTCGCTATGATTTGCTTCTTATGATATATGACAGTTTGTTCAGTTGATCCTTGACCTCTTATTCGGTTGGCAGATGATACTCGTTCAGCGGGAACTTATGTTTCCTTTTCCCTATACTTATATATGTTGTTTATTCATTGGATATATCTGTTGACTGGGCTTTTTAAGCTCAGCCGCATTACTTTTCCTGCGGCAGGTTTTAGGTTGGAAGCTGGGTTTGAGTGAAGAGTGCATAGGAGCTCTTAGTGGACTACTCTGATGATAGGTGCCTTTTACTTATACATTAGACTTTGGATTTATCTTCAGTTAGATTTATTTCGGATTTGTACTTTTGTTTTATGAACTCATTATGTTTAGATGTTTGTCTTTCATTATTACCTTAGAATACATTTGTAACCTTATTATTAATAAAGGTATTTCGCTTGCGTTTGTTCTGTTGACACCATAATTTGGCATTTTGACCCTTGTCGGGTTAGGGTGTTACACACATTGTACCTTCATGTACTTTATTTCTCTCACATTCCCACACAATATCTTCCAAACATTCTCTTTACCACATTCCAATCGAACCACTAATATTTCATTACATCATCATCTTTTTCATCCTCACTATTCATTCAAAACTAAATAAGCCTTCTCCACAAACCACCTTCCTTCTTCCTTCTCCAACATTCAAATTTTAAATTTGATTTCCATCTTTAGGCTCCCCATCACATCACCATCTTATCCTTATAACCCATTTCAACACATGTGTTTATTTGAATTCCAAAATACACACACACACTCAAAGCCTTCTCTCTTACTCACTCTCAAATTCAAATTACACACACTTCCTCTCACATGCTTTCCTTCCCTCACACACTTGCCAACTCACTCCCAAACATTCAAATTTAAATCCAAGTCTTAGGCACCCCATCATATCACCTTCCAATCAATACAACTCACCTCCCTCACATACAACCTTATCTCTTCTCTTCTTTCACACCTTAAATTCAAATTTGAATTTCATACCAAGGCTCCTCCCCATCACATCAAGCCAACTCACTCCAATTCATCTCAACCCTTCATCTCACCCTCCTTTCCAAGAATAGCATATTCCTTATTCCCTTAGCATATTCCTTTTCCTCCTAACCATGCCAACTCACCTATCTTAACCATGATTAGATTTTAACCTTATCCAATATTTGAATTTGAATTTCAAATGCACTCTCTCTTCCCTTCTATCCATATGGAATATTCTTTCTTTCTTAACCATGCCAATTCACCTAACCTAACAATGATCTCCTTCTAATAACCTCACTTTCTCACTTCCCTTTCACACAACATTTGAATTTCAAATTCAAATCTTCCCTCACTCACTCATCTTAATATCCACACCTCCTTTCCAAGCAAAGAAATATTCTATGGCATATTCTTTCTCTCTTATTTATTCCATGTGAGGAATACCTAAACTACCCCTATCCAATTATCCCTTTTATCTTTCTCTCTTTAATAAATGGTTTTCACTAAAACATTTCACAAAAATGATTTTTCATCAAATGGCTATTTGAGTTGGTTGAACTTGAGGATGAATAATGTTAAGGTCAAAGTGTGAAGTATAATTGGGGGTTTAGCAATGTCGGGTAGTTAAAAGCGAAAACCCAAAGAAAAATTGTTACACAATCCTGGCGCGTCGCTGGTACTTTGACACGCCAACAGCGCGTCGGGCTCTGTAATAATTTTCATCATTTGGGTTTTGGCCTATAAATAACCCACCTTGGCTCTTGTATTCCTTACCCTTTGCAAAACATTCTTTCTCACTAATTTATTTTCTCTCTACCCTCTAAGTCTACTACACATCTTGTGCTCTTAATCTTTCTCTCTTATCATCTTTGAAAGAATACATTCTCCGCAAGGGAAGAATCACAAGAACCTAATCTACTCTTTTGATTGTATCGAGGGTCTTCTTCTTTATACCCTTTCTATTAGAATTGAGTCACTAGGTTAGGTTAGGGCTTGATTCAAAGAAACAACATTCTATCATTCAATTTGGCTGTAAGGGAAGACTTGTGTCGTGGTGACCAAGCCTAAATCATTGGGGATATAGTTGGGGTTTGATACTTCCGGTTGAAAGTCTTAGTGGTCTTTGTGGTCTTTCTGGAAAGTCGAATCACGAGTCTTTGTGGGTGGTTTTTGCGGGCGGAATACTGTTGGGAGTACCTCTTTTTAGTGAGCACCGATCTTTTTGCATACCGGTGGAGTGAAGTTGTATACAGTTTGTAATCCACCATAAGGATTATACTTAGTGAATAGTATAGTGTCGTGGATTCGCAACTGGGCGTACGGATGGTATAAACCCCCAATCCCGAACCGGTATATATCGTGGTATCTCTTTACATGCTTTATATACTTTGGTTGTGATTGTGGTTGTTGTATTTGTTGTGTAACCAATTATTGATCTTTAAGGCTTGAAGTCTTTAAACATCTAAATAGCTGAAAAGACCGTATTCAACCCCCTCTACGGTTCTACAATTGGTATCAGAGCGGTCTACTCAAGTTTTTGAGCGTTAAAACCTTCCCGAGAAGTTGTTTTAAGTCAAAAACTTCTTTTTCAAAAATTTAAAATACCAAACGAAATTTTTGGAAAAGTTGAGTATAAATCCATGGCTGAAGAGAACTATGTTGAGAGGTGTTCTATGCAAAGACCACCTTTGCTAGAATTTGATGGGTTTTGTTTTTGGAAAACCCAGTTTGAGACCTATGTTAGGCCTAAAGATATTGATTTGTAGGAAATCATCCAAAATGGCAACTTTGTTTTCATGGTCCAAGACCCCGAGACTAAGTTGATACTGGAGAAGCCATATTTGGAACTAAAAGACGATGAGAAGAAAAGGCTTGGCAAGAATCATGAAGCCAAGATGACAATCTACAATGATCTACCTCGAAGGGAGTTCGAGAGGGTTTACACTTGCAAGACCACCAAGGAGATTTGGCATACTCTCATCATTACTCATCAAGGCAACTCACAAGTCAAAGATTACAAGATCGACTTACTCATCCAATAATATGAGAAGTTTTTGATCTCGGATTAAGAAACCATTGACAATGGTTATACACAATTCAATTCTATTGTTACAAGTCTAAAATCGTTAGATCTAAGTTATAGCAACAAGAACCACGTAAGAAAGTTTCTTCGAGCTCTTCCGGTGAAATGGCGGCCGAAGGTGACGGCGATTGAAGAGGCTAGGAATTTGGCGAAGCTTCCTCTTGATGAGCTAATTGGCAACCTTAAGGTGTATGAAATGATTATAGAAAACGACAAGGTCACTTCTAAAGAAAAGAAGGAGAAGGTAAAATCATTGGCCCTTAAAGCTAAAGTTACTAAGGGAAAAACTAGTGACGTTAGTGAAAGTCAAGGAGGAAGTAGTGAAGATGAAGACAAAGACGAAGAAGAGATCAACTTGATGGCAAGAAACTTTAGGAAGTTCTTTCGAAAGGTTAATAAGTTTAGGCGTAGAAATAGCTTTGGTAATGGCGGCCATAAGGATGAAAGAGGTAGTGATGATAGGAATAAAGGTGTTGAAAGCTCGAGGCGTCAACGTGGTTGTTACAATTGCGAGGAAAAAACTCACTTCATAAGTGATTTTCCAAAGTCAAAGAATAACAAGGCATTCATTGGTGGAGCTTGGAGTGATAGCGACGATGGTAACCAACCAGAGAAAGGCGCGACATGTCTTACGGTGATTGAATCACAAGAGGTACATCCTAACTTTTCTATTTCAAATAATGCTTTAAATATTCATGATTTGCAAAAAGAGAATGAGGACTTTTTCAAAACTATTGAAAAACTTGTTGAGGAGAAACACTCTCTTAATGAAAAGGTTTATGAACTCGAACGAGAAGTAAAGAGACTTACTCAACGAAAAGAGGTGGTTAAACCTTGCACAAGTTGTGAAAATCTTGGACATGAGGTTAACTCTTTAAATGACAAAGTATCGAAACTTCAAAAGGAGTCATTAAGTTTTTCTAAATTTAAGAAAAGGAGCAATGATTTGGATGATATGTTAAGACAACAAAAATTTTCCCAAGATAATGAAGGTCTTGGATTTTCTAAAATTAAGAAAACCGCTTCCATAATTTTAAGCAAACCAATAATGTTTGTTAAAAAGGACAAAACGAAAAACCGTGTTCTGGGTCTTACTCGCTGGGTGACGCACCAGAGCACCACCAGCGCGTCAGGAGTCAGAACAAAAGTGGTATTTCATCTAATGTTTTTGTTAAACCAATTGTTCCTCAAACTCCATTTGCAAATACTCGAGGTACTCAAATACCCATTACAAGAAGTGAAACCCCAAAACAATTTTACAACCCAGTTTCACGTAACGGACTTAGATACACACAAGCTCGAGTCGACCATAGACCTATCTTACCTACACCAAATATGAAACCTTCATATAACCGAAGACATTTCTTTCAAAACTATCAATCATCGTCAAGAAGAAATTTTTACAAAAACCAAAGATTTTCACATCGTCAATATAACTCATACCAAAGGAGAGAAAACTCCTATCCAAACCAAAGATTTTTTAGACCACACAACCATCAAGACTTTGGACCAAGATTTCAAAACCAAAGTAACCCTTCAAACATACCTTGGTCTATGTTTTCAAGCTATGGTCTTGAGACACTAAATGTCTTGCTTCATGACCCAAGGATGTCCAACTTGGGAGTGTTTTATGCTAACAACAATGGACCAAACAACCATTGGAGACCAAGTTTTTGAGTTATTTGTTTGTTAGGTATAAGCTTGAATCGGTCTATTAGAAAATCAAAAAGGTTGCTTTAAGCACATAATCGGTAATAGAAGATTTTGTACTTCATACAAGGGGTATGATGGTGTACATTAGTAACCTTTGAGGAAAGGTCATTGGTAGACAAAGCATCAATGGTGGATTTTTATCTTGTGGTCGTGAAACAAAAAATCATCCATTAAAATCGATTCTTTTATGCCTATTAATCCTTAAGCGCTTTATATGTGAGTTGTTAAAAATGCTATGTGAACTTTGTTGATGCTAGGTAGCTTATTTTTGTCAAGACTTGAAATTTAGGAGAACTTAGATACTTAAAGGTGACTAAAATAAAATGATACTAAACTTGCATGCTATGTGTTTAGGGAATGTATTTAAGTGTTTACAATTTTCATAACTTGAATACATGCTCATCTTAAGTGTGACATACTTGTTGGGATTTATTTCACTAACAGTTTGTACTGCCAGGTATAAAGATTAAACTGCTGAAGATATAACTAACAGTACTAACTGAGTTAGTACTGCTACTATAAATGTTTGTACAGCTAGTATACTGAACACTGCTTATGAAGATGGTATTGCTATAGAAGACGCGTTTTGTGATAAGTATAGAATAGATTCAGTATATATCTTATAAGATTAGAAGATACGTATATTGTATATGAATAGTTATCTTGTAAAGGACTCCTTGTGCCTATAAACGGAGGTCCTAGGTTAGATGTTTAAGATATATGTTTTATTAAGATTCAAGGTTGTAAACCCTAGTGATATTCAGATCACTCGTATTATTTGCTTAATAATATTGAATCGTTTTGGTTATATCATTGTTTTTATTACTGTCCATACAAAGTTCACTGTTCCATTAATATTGTTAATTGTCTTCTAAACATTAAAGAGTAGATTCCGCATTTTCTTTTGTGTTCAAAAAAGTTTCTAACAAGCTATGACAACCCGCTAATTTACAGGTCAATACTATTTAATAAACTCGAATTTCTTTTCCAGACATTTATTTGAAAACAATTGATCTACATATAACTTTTTACTTGAACCAACGTGAAATTTAGAACATCTTTCAAGTACACTAGGACTTAGGCTATATTTAGTCCACAACGCTCCAGTACCTTGCTCCTACTCCAGTTCACAATTTTAATCCCTAAAACAATTTCCTTTTCTTTATTTACTTACGGTTGTCAATTCAACAAATGCTATTCGCAATTTAAAATTTAACATCCGATATACCCAATACTCCCAACGATTATTTCTAACACATTTTTATACTTCCTAAATGATTACCAAAGTTCCAAAAATATTTCCTTACGCCTAAGGTAAATTCTTTATATCTTACGTTTAATTACGTACAATTTATGTTAATCACCAAACCAACAACCAATACCTATTTTTAATACCCAATACATACAACATATACACTCTTGTATCAAAATAACTCTTCTACTCAAAAATTACAACATATGCCCCCCCTTGGTTCTATAATTAGTTAATAGACAACATTTACATAACATTAATTAACCTACAAATATCCTCAAAACATGGAGTCCAATATCTCATTTGGAGGCTTGACTTCAAGATTGTCCCCCCCCAGCCCCCATTCGGCCCTCACGGCGAAAATAATAAAAATATCACCTCCCATTCTACACATAAAAGTCGACACACATAAAGGTGCAAGGGAAGCAAAGATCTTGTTAGGAATATAAATATTCATGTGAAGACTCGGTCACCCCGAGTATCTATTTAGCATTTATGTAGCTCGTAGAATTATTAGTATTAATAGTATTAGTTTAGTTATATTAGTATTTGTGGAGTGGGTCGGGTCTGTACCCACTGTCAGCTCACTCCACGGCCCGGTAGGGGCACCTAAACCTTGTAGTATATATACTCCTTCTCACACTTGGGAAGGGTTGGAACTTCACTTTCATTTCAAGTTAATACATTTCCAGTTTCTCTCAAGTTCCCTCTCTACTCTCTCTCTAACTCCTTCATGGTTTTGTTCTTCCATAATCCAAGACCTCTCGAATCTCACAATAATCAACATATAATCGATCCTACAATTGGTACCAGAGACAAGGTTTAATTACTTGTTGATTTGTGTGGTTTGATTCATGTTTTTGAGGCTGTTTTTATCTTTGTGTGGTTCTATTCATGTTTTTCCGTAATAGTTTTTTTTCTTTTCACGTCTATTTGTGATAGTGCTTAATTTCTGTGTGGACTGGATTTATGTTAAATAGTTTTAAGGTTTTCATTACCACACATAAATCTGTTTTAAGGTTTTTATTATCACATCTATATGTTAAAGATATGGTGACTGTGTCGTACCATACCATGAATTTTTTGGTCAAAAACATTGTCGGAAAACGTGGTCAGAATGTTGGTGGTTGTTTTTCTTGGATGTTTGAAGATTTTCCTTCATTGCGATTTGGTGCTCGGTGTATTTTTTTATTGGTTGCGGTTTGAACACAGGTTCTTGGCTGCGGTTTGATGAAAGAGAAAACCCAGATCCGTTTTTTAGGGAAAAGTACGAAAGTGACAGGCAACTGTGGTTTGACTGGTCAACTGCGGTTTGATAGTTGCGGTTTGAGGTTGTGATTTGTGTGTTTCGTGACTGCGGTTTGTGCATAATATCTCCTATTGAAGGTTGCAATTTGTCAAATGAAGAAGAAAGATGTAGATGAAGAAAGAACGTTGACCACAACCAATTAACCACAACTCTAGTTGACTTCAGTTTTTCATAACCATCATCAGTCAAGAATATCTAACATCTATAAAATCAGTCAACCAAGAGAATTAAGATGAAGAAGAAGACGGTTTGACCACGTTGACCACAATTTTTTTTACCAGACTCATTACTGACTTCAGTTTACATCATCAATCGACATGTTTAACATCATCAGTCCACAAGACTCAAATCGGTCCATTATCATGAAATGAAAAATTAATGGTATCGACTGAAGTATAACACAAATCAGTCTACAACGAGCAATAACCAACAACATATCCGATACTATCCTAAACTCATCACTCCATACTCATAACCCATCATCTTAGATCTAAACAACGACTGAAAAAAAATTATTAATGAAGATCTCAGTTACATTTTCTTGGTGTATCTCTCATGAGATTAAAAGACCTTTTAAGATCTTTAACAAGAAAACTAATCACATCACCGATCTATTTTTGAAGACTACGCTTCAATTGATATCCAAAATTAACGAAGCAGATCAAAACAAAAGTGTTTGAACTCCTCCTTCATTTGGTCACAGTAAACAAACAAACAAGAAAGGAGAATTTAAAACTGAATAATAGTTTGTTCACACATGATTACACCTTAAAGCATCTTATACGTGTGAACATTAGCAAGGCCACTTTTGTAATATCCAAAAAATCAAAGATAGAACACAAACAACTCGTGTTTCATTCTATCTTTTGTTCAATCAATATGAAAACGACTCATGATGAACCTTACCTGAGACCCATAGGTCATGAAACCGAAAAGTTAAGATCATATTTGATTGGTTCGTCTTTGGTGGGTGTTTATCAAAGGATGGAAGATGATTATGAGATTAAAAGCTGTGAAGAAATGAATTCAGTATAGTGATGTTATTTGTAACACCCCAACCCGACAAGGGTAAAGATATCACAACAATGGATTCACATCAGAACAAAACCAAGCATACATTTTCATTAATACAAAAGTCTCAAAGGATAACAAATGAAATACTAAATCTATAGGGTTACAAATGAAAACTTCCAAAACATTATGTCTAAAGTATATTATCTTCGGTTCAATTTTAAATCCAGCATAGCTATCCAAGCTTCTAAGTCCAAAGGTACACTCTTCTCTCATTCCCAGCTTCCTACTAAACCTTCCGCAGGAAAAGAAATGCGGCTGAGCTACGAGAGCTCAGTGAACAGATATAACGGTAACAAAACAATAATAGATAGCAATACAAAGGAAATCAAGAATACAAGTCATACCGATAACTCAGGGTGTAAGAATGAGATGTCAGGAATAAATAAGGAATGAGTTTCAGGAAAATAACGAAAAGAACAAATACAAAGGAAAATTCATAAGGTTCCTAATGTAAAGAAAACAGGAATCTATCACGAGCCCAGAAACAAGCCATATCATATCATCGCAATTGTAACCAAATAGAGTAGCTAGCTCCCAGATATGTGAAAGACGTGTATCGCACACACCATCAGTCACAAGATAAATATAGCAATAAACATATAACATAACATATACAGATAACAGGTCAAATCTAGAGTGCACCCATACGCCCCACAGACAAATCAAAATCATAATTATAATGGCCATAGCAAATAATAAATAAGGGACGGAACAGGTCATCACTCTCCTGCCCTAGAGTCATGTCAGAGGTGCGTCAATGACATGGACATGAAACCCTCATGCCTAGTGATTGGCTCGTAATATCAAACTGTAGGTCAAAGGTCAAACGTACTATCAAATAATCAAAAGTCATATCCTAAGGGTACATTGCAAGGTTCATGTCAACCAGTTCAGGATTATATATCATAGGTACAACTTAGAATTTATCAGGTTAAGTTTTATATCAAAGTTTAAGTTCAGATTAAAGAACTATATCCAATGGTTCAAAAGAGTATAACAAAAGTTTATAATCAAAGTTTTATATCAACAGTTTATCTAAAAAGGTTCTATTTAAAAGTCCATTTAAATAATCCTTCAAAAATGGTTTTCATAACACTTGATCTTACAAAACAGTTTTCTTCAAAATGGTCTTCCAAAACTTTTAGTAACTTTCATTAAAAGTGATAGTACTTATTCTAACGTAGTTTATTCCCAAAAGTTTCATATGTAGTCGAAGAACGGTTCAAAATCAGTTAGGTTTAAATAAGGATTTAACAGATTAAAGTTTATATAAAAATAAATCAAGTATATCGGATTTCGGTTCAAAACAAGGTTCACAGGTCAGGGTTCAGGACAAGCGATCAAAACAAACAGTTCATGGAAGGCTCACAAAACAAAAGATCACATGGAAAGTTCACAAAACAAGAGATCATATGAAAGGTTCACAAACAGCAGGGAACATAGCAATGGTATAGGGAATCCTAATAAGGAAGAATGAGAACTGAAGGAAAAGGAAAATGAAAGACCCTTACTGAAAGAGGGCAGAATATCTGTACCTTATTCGATAACAAAATAAACCAAAGACAGATCACAAGACACCGGATTACTCCCGCTTCAGCGAATCTACACGAATTATAATTGTACTTATAAGTTTCATAGCTTTATGATTACATAGTTTCTTAATCATAAGGTTTCATTTTAGTTTCTCTCCATTTTAGGTAACTTTACATATTAACAGTCTCGTATGTCAAATTAACTATTAAGGATGATCGTATTCGTAGTTTAGGGTTAATATGCAATTCTCATAAATTTAGGGTGTAAAGTGTAATTACTATAAAGTTACAGGTGTTCACAAGTTAGGTCCTTTAGTTTTAGAAAAATGACCATTTAAACCCTTTAGTTTTTAAAAACAAACACATAACACCTTTTAAATCCTTTTACACCTTTTTATCAGATTTCTATTAGTTTTAAACATGAAATTGTTAGGTTTTCTATAAATTGAAAATCATATAAGAACTCAGAAATAAATTCCCCAAAAATTTCCAGAGATACTTCAATGTCTTAAGTATTTTATCTAATTTTTCCAGATTTTATTAAGTAGTATAACTATGGATTAAAATTCACTTAAACCAACTCATCCAGATTTCTGATAGATTTTACTATACGAAAAGTTATTAATTAGAAAACCTTTAAGAAAAACTCATAAAAATCTATAAAAATTCCAGTAACTAATAGACATCCTAAATATTACCCAGTTCAAAGGACACCTTCTAATTCGATACGGTTTGTAAATTAAAATTCAAAAACCCAGACTGATTTTCCAGACATATGAATTCGATTTGACACTTAATTTTCTAAAAATCAAAAAGTAGCCTTCCCACCTCTAAAAATTACAAAATAAATTTCTCCAGAGAGCTATTTTCCTGAATTCAGTTCTAGACTCAAAAACCACCTAAATACCCGTTACCATTATTTTTATATAGTCGTTCAAAGTCGTAATAAGTTCCAGACCAGTAGCAGTTTTTAGGTTTCATGCATATACCTAATGTTTAAATCACTCCAATCATTAATTATTGCCACAAAACGAGTTTAGATGAGTTCATACATGTTTGGGTTGAATTAATACAGATCTAACATATTCAAAACAATTTTAAATACATCATACACAGTTGATCGATTATATATTAGGGTTTCTTTAGGGTTTTTAGTTCATGATTTTATGTAGCAGATTTTCCTTATAATCCCTTGATCATACTCGACTAGAACACAATAATTTCGAATAAGGATTGAACAAAAGATGAGTGATACAATACCCTTGAAGACAAGCACACGAATAACACGAACAACTAAGATCAAACACCACGAATCCTCCTTTCTTCCTTCTTTCTGGTTCGAACAGCAGCATAACCAAACACTGGATCGAATTAGGGTTTATTCATGATTCGAATGGATTATTTGTGACAAGTACAAGATTACCTTATAGATAAGAATGAAACAAGAACAAGATTCAAGCCTTCCTTTTGGTTTTATTTGGATCGACAACAGCAACAAGCAAGGAGGCAGCAGAAAGTTTTTGTTGAAAGAACTATGGTTTTGTGGGATTTCTTTGTGCCGCATAAATGAGATAGGGAGTAGGGTTCGGTTCTTTGAGAGTTTGTAGGGAGTTATATACCGAATTTTAAGAGTGATATAAGGGGAGGATAATATCTTCCAAACTTAGCCAACATTGCATGTATCTTTTACTTAAATGTGTTCTTATTGTTTCTTGGAGCATAGCCGAAAATTTTGAGCTTTTAAACGTATTGAATTTCGAATAGTGTAGCTAGTTTAGTAAGATTTTTATTTTGTGGCACAACTTTATAATATAAGCTTAATCCATCTCATAACATAAGTTACTTGTAGGATATCCATAAGTTATTTTAAATTTTAAATTTGATGGCATTTTTGTCATTTCGGATTGTATTAATTTTCGGGTTTTACAACTCTTCCCCTCTAAAAAAAAATTTCGTCCTCGAAAATTGAAATCGCAAAGTTAGACGAAGACGTAGCAGATCGCAAAGATCGTCACAAACATTCTCACGCCCGAGGAGGTTCTTCTAAAAGATCTTCAGACCAAAATAGTTCTCATGACTCAAATCAAAACGAGATGGGTTCAATTTCCTCAGAAGGAGACAAACAATTTGATTTGATAGAAAGGTCCATGCAACATAAAATGGACGATAGGTGAATCTTCAGGATCTCATATGGAATACGAACAAGAATTCAAATTAAATTGATCGTGTCAACAGAAGAGAGCTTTACAAGAATTTAAGATTTATAACTGAGGTCAACAGAATGAAAACGAGAGTCCAAACTCATCCAGATATCTAACGAACGAAAATAGAGTATGCACATAAGTAGAATGAACCTAAAGTCTCACTAATCACGGATAATCCAACGGAGATTCAAATTCTGAACTTCTTAGGTACTCCCAAGATATCCTATGCCCACAACAAATGCACGTTATATGATGTAAGTATTATCACGTTGGCCAGACGTCATAATACTGGCATCATATAAATATGCCCTTATGATGGTCATACTTTATCTCAAGTCGTAATCCAAACCACCTATCTTAATCCACCTAGTACTTCCTACGGTTTCAGAGGTCATCAAAATTAAACATCCTAACTAAGTGGAGAACGAATCACTCGAACGAGTTAACGGGAGTCCCAAAATATCTATCGGAATTTGGTATATCGCTAAAAGCATCAAATCATCCCTCATTTGCCAAAATCTCTCAAAACAAAGTCATCACCGAACATACAACTAAATGAATGCGAACAGGAATGCTTCTAGGAAACTTAAATCATTTTGGGGATCTTATTACGAAACTTAAGTAAGTCAACGGAGTGAAAGTTAGTCGCCAAGAACTTCGGCCTTCATAGAATTAATTCCCCCCAACCATAAGGGTCTGTTCCAAAAATCCGCTCATTCAACACATCCAATCTCTTCAAGTCCGGTTAATCTGTCTTTATCAGCTCCAGGTATGCCATCTTGACCAAATTTCTTCTTCTGCATCACCAACCCTTCTACCTTGTAAGGAATGTCTTCACTCTTCAGTGTAGCCGCCGTTGTTGTCAACTCCAGGTCAGGCAGCGAAATGATTTTTCTGGTATGCTTCTAGTTGGCTCAACAAATATCAATCTCTCAGACTGCACAATGATCGACGGATTTCCTAACAAAGTGCAACATGATTCTCATGCTCTTCCTCGTCTCCGAACGCACTTTTAAGTCATACAATGACCAATTGTCCCAGTAATCACGAGAAAACTTAATTACCAATCTTATAAGCAGTCAGAGCTTTAGCTAATACTATTAGCGTTACTAACCATCATAATAGTCGTTTATGGATTCGGAAGGCGATTTCAAAACTAAAATTAATTTATCCCTCGTAAAGAAACTTCACGCTCTAAAATTTAACAAACACATAATCGTCTCAGGGTGGAGGAATATCGGTTTCTAACAGTAATACGGTTTAGCTATCTCCAGTCATCATTCTTCTTTATCGCGAACGAAACTAAAATACGCCCAGTACACACTTAGGTAAACTCACTTCCTGGTCTTTGGTTACTGCTCTTCCTGGTTGCTCAAATCAACTGGTATGATCCCGTACACATTTGAAAGACATCTTTGCTTGGTGGCTAGACACTCTCTCGGTCTCATGTCTCATCCTACTTCACACTCCGGCGGAAAAACTTGGTGGTTCAACCAGGAATCATATTTAGAAAACTCAAGGTGCCAAATAACTCTCAAGATAAGGTTCATTCATTAGCGTACGAAATGGTTTCTAGGAAAACTTCATATCCGCGAAAGCAACGCACGAGTCTCCAGAGTCATAGTGATAGCAAAGGGTTTGGCAATTGGTAATTGTAGTAGGGAGTTCAAAATTGTTTCAAACGCCAAAGGTGAGGCATAGAAGGGTAGTTGTCGGTATTAGAGTGATCAATTAACCAATTCCTTGCAGGAATGAAATCGAAGTTAACTATCCGAAGAAAGACAATTCAGCGTAGCAAAACTTATCGTTCAAAGTGAGAGGGAAACATTCTCATACTCGTGGTTACACACCACAAGACTTCTCATAGAGACAGGGATGGGTGAAACGAAATCAAATAATGTCGGAGGATTCATCGATACTTATCAAAAGCAAGAGATAATTAACAAAATATATTAAATACGTCATCGCCATGGAGGTTCTCAGAATGACCGAAGAGGTATCGAGGTGATTGACGAAAGGATCAGGGGTCAGGGTAAAATCTGAAGATAAGGATCGAATAGTGTCAGGTAATTATTGTGCTATTCTTAATGCCTTCAAGTTAATAGGTTCAAATCTTAGGTGGTGCAAAGCATAAGCTTTCTATTTCCAAAGTGATATCAGATATCAACAGGATCTAACCAATAGTGATAATTGTCAGGATTCTCATAGGAGTGGTAATGGATCACGCAGAACTGAGTAGTATCAGATGATACACTTCACATCCGACATGAGTAATGAACTCGTAGAATGTGTCAAACACATTATGGTTGAATGACCATCTGGATGGTCGAAAAAAAAATATCAAACTATTTATAAAACAAATTGGAAATGGAGATTAAAATCAGGAAGTGAAATTTAAATGGTGCAAGGTATCCATGTAGTTCTCGAGGAATTTCAAACTTACTTGGTTACTAAACTTAGGTTGCAAGCTTTCTAGCTTCTGAAACAAAAGTTCTTATAAGGCTTAGCTAAAGGCAAAGGCACGAATCAGAGTAATGCGGAAGCAATGCTACTTAAACATATGACTTAAAGTTTACCCATTCCTCACTGGTCAGGAATTAAGTTCCTATAGGGAAATCTTAAAGCAAATTTTCAAAGGTTGTCTTACGAGTGCCTACAAGGAAAACTTAGTGGTCCTAACTTACACAGGTCAAGGGTAAATGTATTACGAATCGCAGCCTGTCTCTCTGATACCATAAATTGTAACACCCCAACCCGACAAGGGTAAAGATATCACAACAATGGATTCACATCAGAACAAAACCAAGCATACATTTTCATTAATACAAAAGTCTCAAAGGATAACAAATGAAATACTAAATCTATAGGGTTACAAATGAAAACTTCCAAAACATTATGTCTAAAGTATATTATCTTCGGTTCAATTTTAAATCCAGCATAGCTATCCAAGCTTCTAAGTCCAAAGGTACACTCTTCTCTCATTCCCAGCTTCCTACTAAACCTGCCGCAGGAAAAGAAATGCGGCTGAGCTACGAGAGCTCAGTGAACAGATATAACGGTAACAAAACAATAATAGATAGCAGTACAAAGGAAATCAAGAATACAAGTCATACCGATAACTCAGGGTGTAAGAATGAGATGTCAGGAATAAATAAGGAATGAGGTTCAAGAAAATAACGAAAAGAACAAATACAAAGGAAAATTCATAAGGTTCCTAATGTAAAGAAAACAGGAATCTATCACGAGCCCAGAAACAAGCCATATCATATCATCGCAATTGTAACCAAATAGAGTAGCTAGCTCCCAGATATGTGAAAGACGTGTATCGCACACACCATCAGTCACCAGATAAATATAGCAATAAACATATAACATAACATATACAGATAACAGGTCAAATCTAGAGTGCACCCATACGCCCCACAGACAAATCAAAATCATAATTATAATGGCCATAGCATTTAATAAATAAGGGACGGAACAGGTCATCACTCTCCTGCCCTAGAGTCATGTCAGAGGTGCGTCAATGACATGGACATGAAACCCTCATGCCTAGTGATTGGCTCGTAATATCAAACTGTAGGTCAAAGGTCAAACGTACTATCAAATAATCAAAAGTCATATCCTAAGGGTACATGGCAAGGTTCATGTCAACCAGTTCAGGATTATATATCATAGGTTCAACTTAGAATTTATCAGGTTAAGTTTTATATCAAAGTTTAAGTTCAGATTAAAGAACTATATCCAATGGTTCAAAAGAGTATAACAAAAGTTTATAATCAAAGTTTTATATCAACAGTTTATCTAAAAAGGTTCTATTTAAAAGTCCATTTAAATAATCCTTCAAAAATGGTTTTCATAACACTGATCTTACAAAACAGTTTTCTTCAAAATGGTCTTCCAAAACTTTTAGTAACTTTCATTAAAAGTGATAGTACTTATTCTAAAGTAGTTTATTCCCAAAATGTTTCATATGTAGTCGAAGAACGGTTCAAAATCAGTTAGGTTTAAATAAGGATTTAACAGATTAAAGTTTATATCAAAATAAATCAAGTATATCGGATTTCGGTTCAAAACAAGGTTCACAGGTCAGGGTTCAGGACAAGCGATCAAAACAAACAGTTCATGGAAGGCTCACAAAACAAAAGATCACATGGAAAGTTCACAAAACAAGAGATCATATGAAAGGTTCACAAACAGCAGGGAACATAGCAATGGTATAGGGAATCCTAATAAGGAAGAATGAGAACTGAAGGAAAAGGAAAATGAAAGACCCTTACTGAAAGAGGGCAGAATATCTGTACCTTATTCGATAGCAAAACAAACCAAAGACAGATCACAAGACACCGGATTACTCCCGCTTCAGCGAATCTACACGAATTATAATTGTACTTATAAGTTTCATAGCTTTATGATTTCATAGTTTCTTAATCATAAGGTTTCATTTTAGTTTCTCTCCATTTTAGGTAACTTTACATATTAACAGTCTCGTATGTCAAATTAACTATTAAGGATGATCGTATTCGTAGTTTAGGGTTAATATGCAATTCTCATAAATTTAGGGTGTAAAGTGTAATTACTATAAAGTTACAGGTGTTCACAAGTTAGGTCCTTTAGTTTTAGAAAAATGACCATTTAAACCCTTTAGTTTTTAAAAACAAACACATAACACCTTTTAAATCCTTTTACACCTTTTTATCAGATTTCTATTAGTTTTAAACATGAAATTGTTAGGTTTTCTATAAATTGAAAATCATATAAGAACTCAGAAATAAATTCCCCAAAAATTTCCAGAGATACTCCAATGTCTTAAGTATTTTATATAATTTTTCCAGATTTTATTAAGTAGTATAACTATGGATTAAAATTCACTTAAACCAACTCGTCCAGATTTCTGAGAGATTTTACTATACGAAAAGTTATTAACTAGAAAACCTTTAAGAAAAATTCATAAAAATCTATAAAAATTCCAGTAACTAATAGACATCCTAAATATTACCCAGTTCAAAGGAAACCTTCTAATTCGATACGGTTTGTAAATTAAAATTCAAAAACCCAGACTGATTTTCCAGACATATGAATTCGATTTGACACTTAATTTTCTAAAAATCAAAAAGTAGCCTTCCCGACCTCTAAAAATTACAAAATAAATTTCTCCAGAGAGCTATTTTCCTGAATTCAGTTCTAGACTCAAAAACCACTTAAATACCCTTTACCATTATTTTTATATAGTCGTTCAAAGTCGTAATAAGTTCCAGACCAGTAGCAGTTTTTAGGTTTCATGCATATACCTAATGTTTAAATCACTCCAATCATTAATTATTGCCACAAAACGAGTTTAGATGAGTTCATACATGTTTGGGTTGAATTAATACAGATCTAACATATTCAAAACAATTTTAAATACATCATACACAGTTGATCGATTATATATTAGGGTTTCTTTAGGGTTTTTAGTTCATGATTTTATGTAGCAGATTTTCCTTATAATCCCTTGATCATACTCGACTAGAACACAATAATTTCGAATAAGGATTGAACAAAAGATGAGTGATACAATACCCTTGAAGACAAGCACACGAATAACACGAACAACTAAGATCAAACACCACGAATCCTCCTTTCTTCCTTCTTTCTGGTTCGAACAGCAGCATAACAGAACACTGGATCGAATTAGGGTTTATTCATGATTCGAATGGATTATTTGTGACAAGTACAAGATTACCTTATAGATAAGAATGAAACAAGAACAAGATTCAAGCCTTCCTTTTGGTTTTATTTGGATCGACAACAGCAACAAGCAAGGAGGCAGCAGAAAGTTTTTGTTGAAAGAACTATGGTTTTGTGGGATTTCTTTGTGCCGCATAAATGAGATAGGGAGTAGGGTTCGGTTCTTTGAGAGTTTGTAGGGAGGTATATACCGAATTTTAAGAGTGATATAAGGGGAGGATAATATCTTCCAAACTTAGCCAACATTGCATGTATCTTTTACTTAAATGTGTTCTTATTGTTTCTTGGAGCATAGCCAAAAATTTTGAGCTTTTAAACATATTGAATTTCGAATAGTGTAGCAAGTTTAGTAAGATTTTTATTTTGTGGCACAACTTTATAATATAAGCTTAATCCATCTCATAACATAAGTTACTTGTAGGATATTCATAAGTTATTTTAAATTTTAAATTTGATAGCATTTTTGTCATTTCGGATTGTATTAATTTTCGGGTTTTACATTATTTGATCTAGGTTAGATGAGATTCATTGATAGCAGTGAAGTGTGGATGATGGGGGGCGGATTATAATGTGATTAGTGTTAAAAGGAGTAAAAAGGGGGTGTCTTATATCATATTTTTTAGGGTTAAGGTATTATAAACGTGTAATTAGGGGTATTGTATTGGATCGGGTTATTGATTGGGCTGGTTAATATTTTAGGCCGAAATGCTTGATTATTCAAAATTTGGACTTGGCCTAAATGTCTTAATAGCCGAAAATGGTTATTAATTGGGCTACAAAGTTTTTATCTCAATGATTGGAGTTTGGCTAAAATCGTTAATAGACTACAATGGTATATCTGAAATTAATTCTTTTTTTTGTGTGGATATATTGATAATATTTGGTTTGAGGTAGTATTTTGGTTTTTACGAAACTTTTCACTAGGATACTTATTCACGGCTATTTTTTTTTAAAAAAATGATCACGGAGTTGATTTGGTATTACCAATTTGAGATTGAAGTGGAATTCCACGAAAGCGCGTACTTATTTTATATTGAAGTCGGGGATGGTTGGATGCATGACTTTCAATGATAACTAGCTCGTGCTTAAGATTTAATTTGAAGACTTGGTTTATCTAGTTTCTAGAAGTCGGGGTGGATGGTTGAAGACCTGGTGAACTATTGTTGATCCCAGATGAGCTTAACGATCATGTTAATTATCTTAGATGTGAATCTAAGACAATAAGTATAGAAATTGTTCTTGAACGATTTATCAAATATTATGCGAAAACTAATACTTGATCTTAAGAAGAATTATAAAAGAACACAATGAATTATCACAAAACACTTCAATATATTCAATACGCTTACTCAAAAGTAACAGGGTTACAAAATAACCTTGAAGCGATCTAAACAATACGTATGCTAACAATCGTGTACTAAACCCAAACTCTAGATCCTCTTTTTATAGTTTTAAGGAGTCCTAGTCGGTTACAAAACTTTCTATACAAGATAATATCCAATCGTATCTTTACCATAATTGTCTTAACAAACTAAACATATCTAATAAGCAGCAGAATCATTACTCTAGCAGTAGAATCTTCTTAGGCTAGCAGTAGAATGACACTTAGCTTATTTCAGAATTAATCAGATAAACTCCAGCAGTAGAATGTATACACTAGCAGTAGAATGATTTAACCTTAGCAGCAGAATCATACTTAGTGTATTTTCCTTAAGTTCCATGAGCAGCAGCATAACATACAAAGCAGCAGTATCTTTAAACCCAACAATCCTCCCCTAAACTTGATATTTTTCTTCAAAAATCATCAAGTTTCTTCTAATCAGAGACTAACACCAGAAGGATGATTCCAAACACTTACTTCTGCTCTGAAGTCTTAGATTTCAGCACTTTTTCATACTTCCTTATTAGCTCATATGCTTGTTTATCTGAATTGAACTCTCTTTGTAACTTTAACTTTCCAGGTTGTACCATCTGAGTAAGGAGAGCTGTATTGTTGTTCAAGGGATAATCTTTTTCCATAAGCATGTAGACCATCACACCTTGACCAACCAGTTCATGTACTCCACAAGATTGATACAAATACCATCTGTAAATTTTGGTATTTAACAATTCTTTCCATTCAAGATCACTACCTTGTGGCTCAAACATATTCTTCAAAAAATAATAGTTGATCCTTTCATATATCACCTCTGGTCTCTTATCACCATAGTTTCCCTTATACAGCTTCCATAGTTGTACCACATCATCTCTATCCATATAATGTAACATCTGAGAAAACCTAACAAATCCATAATATAAGCCATTTGTTCTCTTGAATTCCCAGTATGCTTCACTTTCATCTCTTACTGTATGTGAATAAAAAATGATTGGATATTTGGTGTCTAAGGGAACTGCATTAGATACCTCAGGTTCTTTTTGTGGAGCAAAAACTGTGAGAGACATTACTCTTACTTTATCCTCCTCAGTTTCCCTTTCAGATTCATGCTCACAAACACATGGTACTTTCTCAACCTTAGTTCTTTTCTTCTTTGTACCTTCACTTTCAGACTCAGAACTTGTCACAACTACCCTTCTCTTCTTTTTCCTTCTAATAGACTTTCTCCTAACTCCAGTTCTCTTAATACCAACACTGGGTCTTTCTTTCTCCTCTTCCTCAGTCACTTTCTCAGAATCTATCTTTTCATTAACACCTTCAATAGCATTTGAATTCATATAAAAATTTGGAGGCATCTGTCTTGTGAGCTTTGCAATTTCAGCATCTGAAAAAGGTTTAACAGGTTTATTTATTCTTGTATGAGTCTCAAAATATGCCTTCTCAATAGCAGCTCTAGTCGTCCCTCTGGATGAGCTAGCTTTCCAGTAAGCTTGATTCCTTAGATAAGCTTTCATGTAATTCATCTCCTCAGCTCTTGAAGGCTTCTTCTTCTTATACTCACTTTTCTTTTGACTCTACTTCTTTCTAAATTCTCCTAGCAGATCATCAATTGCATTTTGTTGCTCTTCAGGAGTATATCTTTCCCTTTCCTCCTTTTGAGCTTTCATGGCTACCTCCCAATCTGCTTGTAATTGCCTTTTCTTTTCCATTTCTTCTTCTTCTTTCCATTTGGCTTCCATTTCTCTTGCAACTTCTGCATCAGACTTACTTTGTTGTTCCTTTGCAGCAACATCTAGAAACTTGAACTTCTGCTTGGGTTCTTCAACTAAGATACCTTTGCCTTTGTCTGTTGATGCAATAGTTGGTTGTGCAGGTTTTGGGATTAGTACAGGCTCTTTAATGACAACTCCTTTTGCTGGTTTTCTTGTAGGTTTTGGGAGTGACTTTGTTGTAGTTGATTTTTGTGTTGGTTTAGATTATTGTTTTGTTGGTGTGGGAACTTTGTTCTTCATATTAATCATAACCTGAGCCAAACTAAGAGCATCATCATCTGACTCTTCATCTCCTTGCTCAGCAACAGAATGTTCAACACTAGCTACAAACATAACTTCCTTGTCCAACTTCTCAACTCCAACAGCAGTAGAACCTTGCTCTGGCTCAGTAGTAGAATGAGCAACACTTGCAGTAGTATGCTTTGAGCCAGCAGCAGAATCTTTCTTAGCCAATTTCTCAGCATTATCATCTAAAATCTACTCCTTTTCTGATTCCAAAACCACCTCATTCCCAGACTTGTCCTTGACCACATACTCTTCATTCTCTCCAGAATCCATGTCAACATCAACATTTTCATCCAATCTTGTCTCAACCTCCCCTTGACCCTTGTTCTCTTTCCCTGAACCATGGTCTTCATTCCTCCCCTGTTTGGGAGCATCCTCCCCCAAACCAGGTTTGGACTGCTTGAAATGGGAAGTTCTTGATCTATTTAACCCCTCAAGATGCCTAAATCTTAGCTTGAGCCTTCTAATTTCAGCACCCTGAGAAGATTTTACCATCCTTAGTTGCTTCCTGAGATCAAGTACCTCCTTTGAAAATTTTGTACATGTATCCGTCAATTCATTTAGAAGTTTAAGAATATCTTCACCACTTCGGTCTGTGTTACCTGACTCGAGAGGTGGATCATCAGATTTGGCCTTTTGTACATTTTCCATCAAAATCTCTGGTTCAGTTTCAAGTCTAGCCTCAACACTTTGACCTGTGTTAACTGGTCCGAGAGGTGTATCATGGGCAATGTCATTGTGTACATAATCATCCATCAATTCATTGGTATCATCTCTGTCCTCATCACTTCGGGATGTGTAACCTTCCCTGAGAGGTGAATCTTTGGACTTAAACTCAGTATCAACCCTTGGTTGATCACCTGAGTCCCCTTTTTTAGTCATGTAACTGGGGTTTCCATCACCTGTTGCAAGTTCAAAAGAACTCTCAACATTAGATGTTGTCATGTTTGAGGTCTTAGGTATGTTAGCACTGTCCTGTTCAACTACTAAGTTGGAAACAGTAGTGCCAGCCTCTCCCATCATGCCACCTACATCCCCTGTGGCAGCCTCATCTGCTTCCATACTAACATTGGCCTGAGGGTGCACAATGTTCTCATTTTGTGAAGTCCTAGGGGATTGGGTCTTTTAGGTTGATTCAGATTCATCTTGGGATTGGTCAGGAGTGGGTGTGTGATGGGAAGCTATGGGGTTTTTAGCTTCTTCACCCTGAGTAGCAGCAATGTTTAAAATATGTTGGGACAAATGAGTTATTCTCCAAGAAAAACCAGTCCAATTTTTCTGTAAATAAGAAAACATTTTGCTGATTAATTTAGGACTTGGTTGAGTCCCTCTATGTTCCAAAGGTTCTTTTAATTGACTATTTATGATTAGTTGTAAAAACCTTGGGTAAACAAAAACTTTGCCAGAAATATTCTTTTTCAACCCTTCAAAAATCATAGTCGAAAAATTAAATGGTTGGCCTGTAGCCAGACAAATCATGGCTGAAGCTTGAGTTGTACTGAACTCATTCCACCCAGTTGTTTTAGGGCTAAGACAATGTAAAAGGGTGTGAAGAAGAAATTTCCAGTGTGGGCAGAGAAGGCCTTTGAAAAACTTTAACTTATCATTTTTCCTCTCATACCCAATTTTTTTAAGTTCCTCAAAAATAGTAGAAGTAGGAAGAAAAGTTGTTGCCTCATCATCTGCAAGACGAAGTATTCTTCTTACAGATGTCTCAGTAATGACTATTCTTTGTTCATCTACTATGGCTATTAACATTTCTTCCCCATGTTTAGTTTCGGCCTTGACAGTAGACCAAAACTCTCTCATGTGGGATTTGTATATGGTGGGATTCACTGTTAATGCATACCTTATTTGTGATGCATTAAGAAAGTCAATGACTTCAATAAAACCCTCGGATTCAGGGACCTTTTGAAGAAATGCAATTTGATTGTGGTCGGCAGAGTATTCGCGTCTCGTCATCGTGAATTAGGGTTTTGATTTTGGGGGTGTTTGATCAGATGATATAAGGATATGTTAGGGTTTGAATGGGGTTTAATTTTGGGCACACAAATTTATTGGTGAGATCGAATTGGGTTTTTATGCTGTTTAGATCCAATTAGGGATTTATTCGCGCCAATTTACAAATGGTCCCTACATTTTCAAACCAAGCAGCAGAATCCGAATAGTTTCAACTTGAGCAGCATAACCTAAAGTAGCAGAATGGTATGCCCAACAGCAGAAACTTTTGAACCAGCAGTAGAATGTTCTCTGAACACACTAAACATCTTTTTCTCATCAATCAATCATTCGTTAGTGACTTATCCTGCAAAAGATTAGTCCAAAACCATAAAAACACAAACAAGAATATGCCACAATAATCACAAGGCATAGCTATACATAGCAGCAGAATAACCAACTTAGCAGCAGACAACATACAGACATAGCAAGGACTAGAAACATCTTATTTTATCAATAACAGCACAAATCCTTACAAACTTTTACAAAAACACATAGAGATAAGGTTTTTCAAAGATTGATCATACCTATAGTAGCAACTAAAAATTGAAATCTACCCACATCAAAGCCTTTTGTGAGTAAATCTGCAACATTATTGTCAGTATGTATTTTAACTATTTGAATTAGCTTTTTCTCATAACAATCTCTAATAAAATGGTGTCTTATCTCTATATGCTTTGTTTTAGAGAGAAAAACAGGATTTTTGATGATGTACATTGTGCTGTTATTATCAATGTAAATTTTGGTGTTCATAAAATTGTACCCATAATCTAGCAATTGGTTTTGGATCCAGAGCACTTGTCCATAGCAACTAGAAGCAGCCACATGCTCAGCTTCAGTTGTGGAATTTGCCACCACAGTCTGTTTCTTGCTTTGCCAAGAGATCAACCTATGTCCAAGGTATTGACATCCTCCAGTGGTTGACTTTCTATCCGTACTTGCTCCAGCATAATCACTATCTGAGTATGCCACCAGATCAAAAGTTGAATCCTTAGGATACAAAAGGCCCAACTTAGGTTGACTCCTCAAGTACCTAAAAATACTCTTAACAACATTCAAGTGTGAGACTTTGGGGGACACTTGAAATCTAGCACAAGTACACATAGCAAACATAATGTCTGGCCTTGAAGCAGTTAGATACATCAATGAACCAATCATTGATTCTATACAGATGTACATCAACCTCTTCTCCATCTTCATCCTTGAGCAAAGGTTTGTTGGTCTCTATTGTTGTCTTAGCAGGCTTCAAATCAGTAAAACTAAATTTCTTCAAGATATCAGCCACATACTTGTCTTGGCTAATGAAAATCCCATCTGACTTTTGTTTAACTTGAAGCCCAAGAAAGAAGGTGAGTTCCCCCATAGAACTCATCTCAAATCTATGATGCATGAGCTTCTCAAATTCTTCACATAACACCTTGTTTGTAGACCCAAAAATGATATCATCTACATAAACTTGGACTAGTAGAATATCATTTTTGTCTTTCTTAATGAACAATGTCTTATCAATGGTTCCCCTGTTGAAGCCTTTAGATAACAAATATTTGGACAAGGTGTCATACCAAGCTCATGGAGCCTGATGTAAACCATATAGTGCTTTCTCCACCCTATAAACCCTATCAGGATAATTAGGGTCTTCAAAACCAGGTGGTTGCATTACATATACTTCTTCATCAATCTTTCCATACAAGAAAGCACTTTTCACATCCATCTGATACACTGGGAAGTTCTTGAATGAAGCATAAGCCAAGAATAGTCTGATTGCCTCTATTCTTGCTACTGGAGCAAACACCTCATCATAATCAATGCCTTCCTCCTGAGTATATCCCTGAGCCACCAATCTAGCTTTGTTTCTGACCACAATTCCTCTTTCATCTCTTTTGCATCTGAACACCCATTTTGTTCCAATTGCACTCTTCCCATTAGGCAAATCAACTAATGTCCAGACTTCTTGAAGTTTGAACTGCAATAATTCCTCTTGCATAGCTTCAACCTAACTAGAATCTTGCATAGCTTTATGAGTAGTCTTGGTTTCCACTTGTGACAGAAAACAAGCAAACTTGCAATTTTGTAGATCCTTGTGGCTATACCTCTGATGTAGTGATTGAGAAAATAATCCTTGATGAAGCAAATCACTCAACCCCTTTGTTTTACGTCTGGTCTGAACAGCAGATTGAACATCACCAATTATCTGCTCTTTTGGATGATGTTTATGAATTCTAGTGGTTGGAATAGGACTGACTGGTATCACATTTTCCATGTTGTTTAAATCAGCCTCTGCACCAAACCCTTCTACAACTTCATCATCTGTATCAGCATAAATATTCTCCAAACCAGGTATCTCATCAGAAGATTCATCATTAGAAAACCAATTTCCTTCAGCAGTAGGAAATTTAGGTGCAGCAGTAGAACTACTAGGCTGAGAAGTAGTATCTTTTGGCATAGCAGCAGAATGAGAAATACTGCTGCTAGCATTGCTCTGCACATTATCAACATGTGGCTCTTCAGTAACCACTTTTTCATCACTTGAAGGTCTTTTCCCACCTTCAGAATCTCCATTAGGTCCATCATGAACAACATCTGATTGTGAACTCTTGCCCTCATTCTCTCTTGGTGTGAAAAGTTGATCAAGCTTCCATCTCTCAATCAAGAAAAACTCCTTTGCAGATTCATCATCTTTAGCTTGTGTACCTGCATTAGGGTTAGCTTGTGTACCTGCAGACATGTTAGTTGAACCTGCCAATAATGGCTCATAATTCATGGACTTAGTCAAAGAATCAATATCAAAGAGCCATTCGGGTCCTTTTCCAGCAACACTAGGCGTGGTTTCACTAAACCTAACATGTAAGTTTTCTTCCACATGCCTAGTCCTTTGATTGAATACCCTAAAAGCCTTACTATTTGTAGAGTATCCAACAAAGTAACCTTTGTCTGCTTTCTCATCAAACTTGCCTAGCGAGTCAATGGTATTTAAGATAGTGACAGGACACCTAAATGGTTTCAAGAAATCTATCATAGGTTTCCGACCATGCAACAATTCATAAGGGGTCTTGTTATGAGGCTTAACTACCTTACTACTATTTTGCACAAAGCAAGCAGTATTCACTGCTTTAGCCCAAAAGGTAGTGGGTAATTTTGACTCTGACAACATAGTCCTAGCTGCCTCAATTAGTGTTCTATTCCTCCTCTCAGCTACACCATTTTGCTGAGGAGTTCTAGCTACACTAAACTGTCTTAATATACCTTTTTCCTCACAGATTGATTCATCACACTATTCTTAAATTCAGTTCCATTGTCACATCTGATTATCTTAACTTTGTGATTAACTAGGTTTTCTATTCAAGTTATGAAGGCCTTAAGAATATTAGAGGTCTCATCCTTAGTTCCTAGAAAGAATACCCAAGTAAATCTGCTAAAATCATCAGTGACAGCTAAGCAATACATCTTTTTATTCAAGCTTTTCACAAAAGTTGGTCCAAACAGATCCATGTGTAACATATGCAAGGGCTCAGAAATAGAGTTCACCACTTTGGACTTACAAGAAGCTCTATTTTACTTTCCCATCTGACAAGCAACACAGGTATCAAGATTTTCAAAAATTTTTGAAGGTAAACCTCTTACAAGGTTGCCCTTGACCAGTTTATTTATTGTTTTGAAATTCAAATGGCCCAATCTCCTATGCCAAAGTTTAGATTCATCAATTGTGGCTTTGGCAAACAGACAAGTTAAATCTCTTTTGGGAAGGATGTTCTTTATGTCCACACTGTATGTATTGTCTTTTCTAGGGACTCTAAGTTGCACTAATTTATCATCAGGTAGCTTGTAGTCAGGAGATAAGACAAGACACTCAGTGTCTATAAAAAGAACAAAGTTCTTTTTGTCACACATTTGTGATAGACTAAAAAGATTGAACTTAAGTCCATTGACCAAATACACTTTATCAAAATCCAAATTGCCTGTTCTAATAGTACCTTTTCCAACAATTTTACCTCCTTTGGGGTCATTCCCAAAGGCAACATATCCACCATCCAAAGCTTGAAAATCTTCCAGGTTGCTTTGGTCTCCAGTCATGTGTGAAGAGCATCCACTATCAAAAATGCATTTATCCTTTAGCTCCTTTTCTAGTTTTCCCTGCACAAAGAGTAAGAGAATTAGTTTCTCTTTGGGACCCAAGCCATTACTGACTTGGATCTGCCTTGTGCATCATGATAGTCAAATTTCTTTAACTCCATTGGTGCACTGCTGTGTCTGAGAACATGATCTAAAATTTTAACTTTAGGTTTCCAGACCCAGCAAGCTGAGGCCTTAACAGCATAAAAATGATTGCCCACAACAGTGTCTATTATCACTTTGGGCTCAGCAGCAGAATCTTCTTTTGCCTTAGCAGTAGAAGACTCTGCTTTCTTTGGAATGGGCCTTGTTGGTGCAGCAGCAGTAATTATTCTAGAAGCACCATCTCTTAACAAAACTTCCCTATGAACCATGTTGCTATTTGGATGAGGGTGAGTCTTTCTAGCAGAATGCTTGTGTTTCACCCTTGAGTGTTGGTTCCTAATAGGTCTTTGGTAGTAATAACAATCTTCCTCTAGATGCACAAAACTACCACAGCTATAACATGCCTTATTAAGTAACTGGAAGTCACTACCTAATCTTTGTGAAGCTAGGCTATTCCAATTTCTTTGATTACCCCTTGGCAAGTTATTAGTTTTTCTAGGAAATTCTCTAGGTGTTTCATCAAACTCAGCCATTTTCCTAGAGATACTGCTACCTAACATAGGTTTAACAAACTCAACATTTTCACCTTTTGATTCAGCTTTGTTAACCTGTGAGACTTTTGATTCAACAGATGTAAAAGTATTTTTCTCTTTAGCTTTAGGTGTTGACTCAGTCTCATTATCTTCATCATCTGACACCCAATCCTCAATGATTGGTGCATCAGAAACCTTCTCATCTACCTTAGGTGCATAAGTTCTATCTTGTTTTTCATTATTTGTTTCACTGACTTCACCTATAGGTTGTGCATCTATCTCAGTAACAAAAGATAACTCCTTCCTAGGAGGAGCAAAGGCACTTTTGACTGGGGGTGCTCTGATACCACTTGTTGATCCCAGATGAGCTTAATGATCTTGTTAATTATCTTAGATGTGGATCTAAGACAATAGGTATAAAAACTGTTTTTGAATGATTTATCAAATATTATGTGGAAACTAATACTTGATCTTAAGAAGAATTATAAACGAACACAATGAATTATCACAAAACACTTCAATATATTCAATACGGTTACTCAAAAGTAACAGGGTTACAAAATAACCTTGAAGCGATCTAAACAATACGTATGCTAACAATCGTGTACTAAACCCTAACCCTAGATCCTCCTTTTATAGTCTTAAGGAGTCCTAGTCGGTTACAAAACTTTCTATACAAGATAATATCAAATCGTATCTTTACCATAATTGTCTTAACAAACTATACATATCTAATAAGCAGCAGAATCATTACTCTAGCAGCAGAATCTTCTTAGGCTAGCAGTAGAATGACACTTAGCTTATTTCACCATTCATCAGATAAACTCCAGCAGTAGAATATATACACTAGCAGTAGAATGATTTAACCTTAGCAGCAGAATCATACTTAGTGTATTTTCCTTAAGTTCCATGAGTAGCAGCATAACATACAAAGCAGCACTATCTTTAAACCCAACAACTATCACTTAAAGGAGTTACATTATAGTACTCAGTGTCACACGCAGAAGACGATGTGGATAATTGCAAGAGGTGATGAAAGTCTCATACTTTTTTGGGATAATATTGAATATTTAGAGATTTGCATGGTGCACAAATTCTCTACACCGTTCTTCCAACAACAATGCAAGCTTAAGTAACAAATTTGGGTAATTCTACTTCACTTTCAAGTTTGGTATATCGAGTTTACTTCATCAAGTGGTCACATCAATAGCCGACAGAATACGAGGTTGGTAAGTTTGCCAAAGGGTTTAATGGTTGAGATGTAAACAACAATTCTCATGGGATATTCGACGCTACAGAACGTCAATGATACTTCACAGTCTAAGCAAAATCTTTCAAGAATCTTCAATGTCATTCATGATTTTTCAAGATGTATGCTTCAGATAAGAACTTCTTGTGTATATGGCCGTGCACGTCAATGGTGCTTCCGAAAGTTTGAAACCATCATGGGGGAGAAAGGTGTACTTTGATGTTATAAGGTCAACTTCCAGGGGGAAGTAGTTTATACTAATTTACTTAGTATGGTTTGTGAAGTATTCTACATATGGGAAAAGAATTGTTGTTGATCTCTTGCGTGTTACCTCAAGCAGTTATTCACCCAAAACCAAATTATTCAATACACATTCAATTTGTTATTGTCTCACGGTTTCTTCTTGGTTTTGTAAAATCCCGGGAAAGAATCTATTTCTCGGTTTAAATCATAGATTTGTAAAATCCCGTGATGATGGAACTATCCTGGAGAAAGAAAAGTGCATTTCCGGATCTTAATTGATTCTGGTACTACGGTTTCAACTTCGAAGAAGGGATAAAGTGTGTACTTCATGTATTGGATGATTTATGATATACTTCATGGCATTTTGGTTATAACAAAGTTTTACGGGGTTATGCGCTTTTGACAATGATCGGAATATAACCACAAGATGTGACTATGGTGTTAATTCACTACTATTTATTTGAGGTTGAAGTGAAATATCACGGGTGCGTGTACTTAGTATCTGAAGATATCGGGGTTGGTTGGATGAAGATTCTTCGAGATCCTTGTTCGAGCGTTTAACCTTTACAATGACGAAGACTTGGATATCTAGTTATTTTTGTGATTCTTCCTCTCTATTACCACAAAATAACTATCACTTTAAGGAGTTACGTTGTAGTGCTCAGTGTCACACAAAGTTGTGGATATCCAAGAGGTGATGTACGTCTTATACTTGATGGTTGGTTGGTTGAAGAGTATAGAGTACTTAGAGATTCGAAGTTGCACGAACTCTCTACACCGCTCTTAGTCACTCATTAGTGCAAGTTTAAGTCACAAGTTCGGGTTATGTTACTTCAGTCTCAAGTTCATCGTATTGGGTTTTTCTCCATCAGTAGTCACGACATCGAGCCGACGGAATGATAATGGGGTTGGTAACGAGTTAGCTGAGAGAAGTAGAAAAGAGAGAGATGACGTTTGTTTACGTTAGCTCAGGCCTCGATCTTCATCGACATATGGCGTCTGGTGAAAATACTTCAGGCCCCGTTCCTCAAAGAAAAGAAAGGCGCATGCTTAAGTGCGCTTTATCTTCGGAGGAAGATAAATCTTCTTGTTTATGACCATTCTCATCAACAAGTTTCATGCTCTTCCCATGCTCACTCAATCATCAAGTGAATCAACGTACACTGGAGTATATTCTTATTCACTTGTTCTATCAAAAATAACAGTCATATGCAATTTTTGAGGGGGGGAAAAGGTGAATAAACAAAATGTCAGTCATCAAGTGGATCTACTTACCGTTGATGGTATTCTTATTCACTCGTTCAATCAAAAATGGCAGTCATATGCAATTTTTGAGGGGGGAAAGGGTGAATAAACAAAATGTCAGTTATTAAGTGGATCTACTTACCGTTGATGGTATTCGTATTCACTCGTTCAATCAAAAATGTCAGTCATATGCAATTTTTATGGGGGGGAAAGGGTGAATAAACTACATGTTGATTGATGTTTGAGAAATGGTCATACGACTCCTGAATACATCAGTTCAGGAGTCATGCAAACCAAGTTTCTTCAACACTATATGTTCCATCATCCATGAAGAAAGAAGATATGATGTTTCAACCATTGGTTTGAAGAATACTTTCAGCTCCATCAAGTGTTGTATCTCCTATGTTTCCCACTGATGCATAGATATCTGCTGATACAACCGGTACTCCTTCTTGAACCACAATGGTTCAAGATGTACCATCTGTTAGTACTTCTCTAACAAATCATGAAAGCATATCTCTAGCCATTCATCAAGGTGTTGAAGAACAAGTTCATGGAACTCTACCTCCCGACCCTTCGACATCTTCTCACGGGCTGATATAATCAGTGATAAAGTGCTTCTAGTTAAATACTTCATGTATACATCATTATGCTTCATGTACACATCATTATGATGATTTTGATTAATTGGAACCATCAGGGGAGAGAAATGTGTACACCAAGGATGCACATCAAGTTCTCGAGATCGGGATTAATGTCTTATGATACAAATTAAAGATGATCAGTATTTCAACTTGTTATCTTGGTATTATCATTTCATGTGTACGTCACGGGCTGATTAATCCTAACCATCAAGGGAGAGAAATGTGTACATCAAGGACGTACAACAAATTCACGTGATCGGGCTTAATATCTCATGATACAAATTAAAGATGATCAGTGTTTCAACTTGTTACTTTGGTGTTAGCATCTCATGTGTACGTTACGAGCTGATGGGTTATATGTAAGATTACTGGAATGCATTTGGTGAGATGAAGATGTTGATATTCTGTTCCCCAAATGGAAAATCGTGAATAAGGTCGAGTCTACAGTCTATTCTACATTTTCCGCTGTATGTTAGAAGACTAAAGACGATATGCAGTTAACTATCAACAGACTTCTTCATAATCAGGGCATTCATCAGAAAGGTTGTCAGCTTGGGGGAGAGCACTAATTATGGGAGAGTGAAAAGCCAGATTTAATCCCTAATTAAATGTGCTCACGTTGTTCTTCAGCAAGTAAAGTGATGGCAGCTGAGAAGATTCAGGAAGCTGAGGAGTAATGGAATTGCTTCGTATATCCTTGTATATATATTCTTTGTATATATTTTAAACCAAAAAGAAAAGAGAAAAATATAAAACCTATAAAAACCATAAAAATCAGAAATGTCATTCAATAGTGACACGGGTCTTTAAATGAAGCTCGAGCAGAAGTTAAAATAAATTGTTAAAACATGTCATGATGGCTTGCTATTACTTTAGATAGCAACCCGCGTTTCAAAATGAGGAAAGCACGTCGTCAAAAAGACGGTTGTTCCTCCCACTGGTTGACGTTCACCCGGGCATGGATTACTTTAAATCCATGTTTTCCCGATATGATGTACGTTTCAGAGCATCATCTTTCGTATAAGAAGAGAAGTCTTATTTACATCACAAACTCTTTCTCTTCTATGATTCTTCAGGAGAGTTTTGGTGTTTCACAAGGTGGTAACTGGACTTAAATTTTCACAAATACTTGACACTCAATTGAATGAATACAGCTCTTTAAATAGAAAATGGGTCATTAATTGAGGGGGAGAGTATTTGTTAAAATTTTAGACACCTTTTTAAACGTTGTGCAACATCAGCAGTGACACTCTCTCTCGTATCAAGGGGGAGCATAGTATCGTTCCATTATCAGCATACATTAAACCAGACCACATTTTCTCCCATATTTTCTAACTTATTTAAATCAATTGGGATCACAAATCTCAAAAGGTTTGAAATTTTTTATAGGGGGAGAGAATGTGATTTAAATATGAAATCTGATAAAAAATGTGATGTTTTGGACCTAAATGTAAGCTCTCCCATATGTGCTAAACTCTTTCACATATCGATGCACATATTGAGGGGGAGCAAATGGCTTGTGGTGACAAAAAGGATATGGCATCTCATGTGAGCGTGACTCAGACTTCACCAAAGAATTGACGAAACAAAACTATCATTAATCGAAAGGACTTGTCCTGGCCGGGTAACAATTTCCGTCAGGTCTGACCAGTGATGTAAGCGTGTCTCGAAGAGGACTTGTCTAAGTAGAGTGTACCGTTTTGAGAAAATTTCTGTGAACTTGACCAGGCCGGGTAATAATTTCAAGCTAGTCCAACTAGTGATGTAAGCGTGTCTCAAATCAGTCATGTTCACTGAAAGTGGATCAATTCAAAAAGCGTAATCTCTACCCAACATGTGCAAATTTTAAACTAAAACATAAGAACACATGTTAAGGGGGAGCATTTGAAAAGTATAAAACTCTCAAAGTGTTGGAAAAATGTGTTTTCATAATCATAAACACTTTGAGAGATTTTTCAAGGATTTGGTTGACGGCAACATAGGATAGTCATGAAGTTATAAGGTGGCTAAGGTTAGGAAAACCGTCCTATGATCCGCCAGAGCCGGAGGGATCTACCCAAGGACAATACCAAATAGTTAGTATTAGAAAGTCCTTAGGTATGATTATGAAAAAGAAGTAATATGTGAAAGGACAAAGAAGGGGTTGAAGAATTAAAAAGAAAAGTAATGTGAAAGGGTGAAAAGAAATAGCCCTCCAAATTATTCAACCTTAGGGCAGAAACCGGGTTCAATTCATATGCTACTGGTTGTTACTAAGGTGACGCCGGTATTGAAGACAAGACATCATGGACCCAGTGACGCACTGCACTAAACCTTCTAAGCCACTCAAGTTCTCTTAAAAGGACTTGTTTCATTCTCACGGGGAACCCTGCATAATCTATCGACCGCTCATTACGAGTTATGTTGATATTGAAACAGGAGACACCACTCCAGTCTTCGACTACCAAAATTGCACTTATCGAGTCTAGAGCCACGAGATGCATCATAAGATCTCATAGGAACACGTGTTACTTCTACACTGGTTGTTCAACATTAAGAACACCAGTTGTAAACTTATGAGTCCTACGCAGATCTTAGCAATCTGCCAGAACATTTATGAGGGAATTTACAAATGTAATTCTCAGTGATTGAATGGAAATTCCTGCCAGGGTCAACATCAAACAGCCCTGAAAGCAGGTCACTTCGGTAATTCCTTGTGGATTACGCTTAGTGGTCGCGGCGGTTTCAAACGGTCTACAGTCGTGGAGTGAACACCAGCGACTCACCTAATCGTTGATTTACTATGGTAGATCTTGTAAGCCCTCTGTGGGTTTTCAATTTAGGAACGGACTTGGTAAGGATTAGAGAGAGTTTTCACACTATGCTGTTAACAATCTCGAAGTCCGAACCTGTAAGTACCGGACGTTTTATTGCTAACTGTCGTATGCAGGAATTCCTGGCGGTTGTAGCTGATTGCAGACAAGATGCCAATCCATTACCACATGCTCACACTACACCATCATCGTACTCAAAGAAGTCATGATAAACTAAAAGACCTTCAACACTGCTTTTGCAAACTCTGATGCTGAAAATCATGACCCAGAATAGTGTGAGCATGTTGGCTCAAAGAGTACCACATCACATGGAGACATACTGCTAAAAGATGACTTGGAGACATACGTTGGATGAAGACATCAAAGAATCACCAAAGATCATCCAAGACAGAAGAACGATCATCAAAAGTTCACTGCTAAATGTAAAAAGACTAATGAATTTGAAGAATCAAAGACTACGAGCTATGAAGTCAAATTCATATGAAAGAATGCTAGAATTCAAAATATTATTTCCGGGGTGACGTCCCTTAAGGGGAGATTGTTAGGAATATAAATATTCATGTGAAGACTCGGTCACCCCGAGTATCTATTTAGCATTTATGTAGCTCGTAGGATTATTAGTATTAATAGTATTAGTTTAGTTATATTAGTATTTGTGGAGTGGTTCGGGTCTTTACCCATTGTCAGCTCACTCCACAGCCCGCTAGGGGCACCTAAACCTTGTAGTATATATACTCTTTCCCACACTTGGGAAGGGTTGGAACTTCACTTTCATTTCAAGCTAATACATTTCTAGTTTCTCTCAAGTTCCCTCTCTACTCTCTCTAACTCCATCATCGTTTTGTTCTTCCATAATCCAAGATCTCCCGAATCTCACAATAATCAACATATAATCGATCCTACAGATCTTGATTTGGCTAATTCTAGTGTCATTAGAGTACTTTAATAAGGGTTTTGGAACACTAATCTTGGGGTTAATCAAGTGTATTAAATCCTCATCACACTAATCTCCTTTTGTAATTAAACTTTACATTGCTAAACTTCATGCTTTTCATATCATAATGCTAGTTCAAGTGTATATACTTAGTTTATCACTTTGTACATGTTAATAAAAACCTTGTAACCACAACAATCTCTAAACTAATGGCTATGTTTTAAACAAGTTTTTATCATAAAAAAAATAGTTGGTAAAAATCTCAACAAGAAAGTGATGACAAACATCATATATATATATATATATATATATATATATATATATATATATATATATATATATATATATATATATATATATATATATATATATAATATATATATAATATATATAATATATATATATATATGTGTGTGTGTATGTTAGTGAACTTGTAATTTTAACCATCCTTGATAATCATTTACATTCATGAAAATGGACTAGGATTAGTTTTGAAGTTGTTGTTAAGTGGTTATGATAACAAGAAGGCTAAGAAAACTAATTTGACACTTTTGATAATGAATCTGTCCCATTTGGCTTCTTACAGAAAACTCAGTAGCTTGGTGACAAGTTTAGGCTATAAATATAGAAAATAGACTCAATAACGAAAACGTAGCCGCTTGAATGAGTTAAAACGGGCTTGTAACGAAAATGATATGTTAGTTTTATGTTATGCGACGAAAACTAAATTTTCTGAAAATTATAAAAGCTGTTAGGAATTTTGAATGGAGAAAACTGATGTTAAATGATAACTAGACTAGCCGAGGCATTCGAAATCCGATAGTATACTTAAATACCTTCGCGGGGATAGGTAAAACTTAAGAAACGGAGCTATGACGAAAAAGTTATGACCTAAAGAAAGTTTACGACGACATATAGGTTTAACAACTTATTATTTGCTATTAGAAAAGCTGATGGAAATGTGTAAAATGGATTTTGGACACTTTAGGGTGTATTTTGGCTAAAATGACATAAACAAAAATGGTAGAACATTATGTATACTTATTAGGCGCGTTAGAGATTTTCAAAATATCTATTAACAAGACGTCTAAAGTTTGATCACGAGATTAACCAGTTACGTTTTCTAAAAAGGGTGATTTTTTAAATAAAAGAACACATTGACGCGACTACATTTTTGACGATAAATATTACAACAAACATTTACAAATGATAAAGTAGAGTATGAACTTGCGTGCATGACCTTGTTTTTGAACCTAAGACATATGTATTATTTAGGTCGCGATTAGAGTTATCGGACTTTACTTACCATTTACCAATTTACCAATCTACCAATCGGGATTTGCTTTTGCTAAGGTGAGTTTCATAGCCTCGATTTTTACATTATTTATACATGATTTCTAAACCCTCGGGGTGGGAATACAATGCTTATTTTTCGGACACAAGTATTAAAAACTGTTACTTCGCCTAAGTTACTTCATTGCCATTTAAGTCCTCTTGAATCATGAACCGTTAATTGCTTGTAAGCGCGGATGTTATGAATAGATCTATTTGGGTTGACACACCATCCGAGTTGGTCGCGCCAACCTGTCAAACGGACGCATACCATTCGGATTATTTTTGAGTGTCTGGCAAACACTTATTTGGGGCATTATTATTATTATGCTTTATCGCATACCAGTACATCGAGCTTCGGGGTCATGAGCTTAGGCATTGTATATTATTTTTGGCTGTGACATTATGTTTGTTGTAATTGTCTTGCTATTGAAATCTTGTGTTCCGCACATTACTGTTTACTTAAACCTATGATCTCACCAACATTATGTTGACCTTTTTAGCGTGTATTCTCAGGTAATTAGGTGATGACAACCATCTATGTATGGAGCACTTTAGAGTCACATTTTGGAAGCACATCATGATAAAGATTTTCTGGCATTATTTAGCGTTTGGTTATGTATTTAAATCTTACATTTTGATGGTGAACTCTGATATTTATGTTTTGTAAAACTTTATGTTTAAATCAAACGCTTGTTTTGAAATGACTCACTTAGAGGTCTTTCTTTATTCCTTGTACTTTGTTAACCATGAACATCACGCCCCCGGAATTCCATTCCACCGCAATTCATATTTTGGGGGTGTGACAGATTGGTACCAGAGCCAAGGTTATAGAGAACTAGGATGCATCATTGACCCTAGACTATAACCACTAGGTCACGACACTTCACAACATCATGATGTGCATACGATTACGTTACATGTTTTTATTTACATATTTTATATGAGTACTTGCACTTATATATATTTATATTGACCTGGTTTACAACAATATGTATTCACCTACCGATCCTATTATCCTCGACTCGGATTCAGATATGGAAGATTCATCATCATCCACTCTTCCGATCATACCAGCCATTCCAGTTCCTGTACCCTCCGGCGATGACTCTGCTGAGACTGAGCCATTTGAGGACGCTCAGACCATATCTACACCACCTGTACCATCACCACCAGTTTCACCTCCGGTACGCCGTGCTAGGCGTATTCCTGTAGTACAGCCGGATCAAATTCCTATTGGTCGCCGCTACCGGCTGTATGAGACTGGCCCTGTCATGCTTCATACCGCTAGGAAAAGGGTATGATCTCGACCCAGCCGAGTACCAACACCCACTACTCCATATAATATCCCATCACCACCATCATCTCCACCACCACCCGCCATCGTTTACTTACCACCAGACTACTACCGTCCCATTACCACCATCACCCAGAGATGTTTCTGATACTTTGCTACCGCCTCGTAAGAGAGCTTTTACCATGGCACCTTCACCTTCTGATCCCTATGTTATGGCTACTGCTGAGGCCTCTACTCGACCCGGGGTTCACAGACGGGTTGACGCCCGCATGTGGTCATTCATTCCGCCTACTCTCAGATCATGGAGATACGATGAGGGCACTCCTAGTACATTCAAGTTAGGAGAGAGTTCTTCCAGTTACAGGTGAGCCTGTCCATCATACTATTCCACTTCTGATCGCTAGGATGGTCCGTCATGAGGACCGTATTGGTCGAGCATTTGATCATCTTGATGAGCTTCCCCTAGAGCGCATTGAGACTATAGAGACTCAGCTAGAGCATCAGATCATTGCACACTCCCGGATTGCCGCACTAGAGCATTTCGTGGAGGATGAGCAGGCGCGACGACGTGACCAGGATGCATTGATTGCTAGTCTCCTCGATCAGATTAGGGATCTCCAGTGCCATCTCGATGGTGCATCAGGCAGTGCCTAGACTAGATTTGTATCATAGATATCTTTTGTATTTATATCCTATCCACGGGGTGTGTGGCATTAGTAATGACGCTTGTGATCTTATGTTAGTTGTACAACAATGTAGCAAGTTATTTTGGGATGTATTGTATGGTTACGCTATGATATGATATCGGTCGATGTGAACCGAGACTTTTCATTTTGTATCCATGTATTTTGTAATTGTATCTACTCATGTTGTGATTATATTATGGTTGACGTGATTTATTCTTATTGTGGTTGATCCTTATCATGCCATATTATTATCATGATTTATCCTTGTCATGATGTATTTTTATCTTGTTGTGGTTGTATCTACCCATGGTGAAAATATGTTACGATTATTGTGATTCATTATGGATGATCCTTATCACGTCATATTTCTATCATGATTTATTTTGTCAAGATTTATTCCTATCTTGTTGTGATTTTCACATGGCATGGTTGTATATATACTTGTGATGACCTTTGTTACTTATGGATCCTAATTATTGTTGTTTCTTGTGATAAGAAAAACAATGCCACCTAAGAAACAAAGCATGAGTATAGCTGATATCGATCGACTCGTTGCCCAACGGGTCATGGCACTGGTTGCTGCTGCTATGGCTGAATACGAGACCCAACGCAACAGTGGTAACGGCGGAGAAGCCAGTGGAACGGCAGCTAGAGTTGAAACCACGACCCGTGGATGTACTTACAAGGAATTTTCGGGTTGCCAGCCGTAGACTTTCAGTGGCGCGGATGGAGCTGTCGGTTTGGTACGATGGTTCAAGAAGTTGGAATCGGTTTTCCGCATGTGCAACTGCGCCAAGAACTGTAAGGTGAAATATGCTACATGTAACTTGTTGGATGGTGCCTTATCGTGGTGGAATGCTTATGCCCAATAAGTGGGAATTGATGTTGCTTTTGAATTACCATGGGCTGAATTCAAGGAGATGGTAACAGTTGAGTATTGTCCGAGGAATGAGGTTCAACAGTTGGAAGTTGAATTTTGGAACTTAGCAGTGAAAGGGTGTGATATTGCAGCTTATACTAAATGATACCATGAATTGGCTACTCTCTGTCCTGAGATGGTTTCTACTACACGAAAAAAGATTGAAAGGTACATATGGGGACTTCTATCTAGTATTCAAGGAAATGTCACATCTTCTAAGCCAAGTATTCTAGATAAGACAATCCGAATGTGTCACAATTTAATGGATCAAATAGTTCGAGCAAAGGCTGCTCGAGATAGCAATACTAGTAACCGCAACAATAACAACAACAACCGCTACCACAACAGTAACAACAACAAGAGAAAATGGGATACTACTTAGGGAGGAAATGCTGCTCAACAACCCAAAAAAAGACAAGAAGTCATTAAGGCTTATGTAGCGGGCCCGACTGAAAGGAAAGGTTATGAAGGAACTCTTCCTAAGTGTGACAAGTGCCAACGTCACCATAATCCTAGACGTTGCCCTACTTCATGCGATAATTGTAAGAAAATTGGGCACTTAACCAAAGACTGCAAGTCTCCTACTTTCGCAACAAATCAAAGGGTTCCCGGAACATGTTTCGGATGTGGCGAAACTGGACATTTCAAGAATCAATGCCCAAAGGAGAAGAATCAGGGAACGGGAACTCAGAATAATTGAGCTCAGGGAAGATTCTACAATCTCAGAAAAAGAGAAGCTACGGAGGACCCGAACGTTGTCACGGGTACGTTTCTTCTCAATGGTCATTATGCTTCTGTTTTTATTTGATTCGGGTGCCGATAAAAGTTTTGTGTCTACAATTTTTGCTCCTTTACTTAACATCCCACCGACCACCTTAGACACCGCCTACAACATCGAATTAGCAAATGGTAACTTAGTTGGCTCCGACACCATAATCCGCGATTGCACCTTTAATTTCCTAAACCATCCATTTAACATCGATCTTATGCCTATCAAACTCGGTTGTTATGATGTCATAATCGGTATGGATTGGTTATCTAAACACCATGCTAGGATCATTTGCGACAAAAAGGTTGTTCATCTCCCTTTTAATGGTTAAACCTTGATTATCCGTGGTGAACGAAGCGGAACTCGGTTAAACATCATATCGTGTGTCAAGACTGAAAAGTATATAAAGAAGGGATGTCATGCTTTTCTAGCACACATTACCAAAAAGAAGTCGGATGAGAAACGATTGGAAGATGTATTGATTGTTTGAGATTTTACGGAAGTCTTTCCCGAAGACTTGCCTGGACTACCACCTACCCATCAAGTAGAGTTCAAGATAGATTTGGTGCCAGGAGCAACACCAATAGCAAGAGCACCCTACCGACTAGCACCATCAGAGTTGCAAGAACTATCTAATCAGTTACAAGAACTACTAGACAAGGGATTCATTAGACCAAGTTCCTCGCCTTGGGGAGCACCGGTCTTGTTCGTAAAGAAGAAGGATGGATCATTCCGAATGTGCATAGATTATCGCGAATTGAACAAGTTAACGGTGAAGAACCGTTACCCACTCCCAAGAATCGATGATTTGTTCGATCAGTTGCAATGTTTCAGTTTTTACTCGAAGATTGATTTGAGATCGGGTTATCATCAACTAAGGGTCCGGGAAGAAGATATCCCGAAAATGGCTTTTATGACTCGTTATGGTCATTACGAGTTTCAAGTAATTCCGTTTGGATTAACTAATGCACCGGCGGTATTTATGGATCTCATGAATCGTGTGTGCAAACCGTACCTGGACAAATTTGTAATTATGTTCATTGATGATATTCTAATCTACTCTAAAAGCAAAGAAGAGCACGAAGAACATCTCAAGACGATCCTAGAATTACACAAGAGTGAGAAGTTATACGCTAAATTTTCTAAGTGTTATTTTTGGATCCAAAAGGTACAATTGTTGGGCACATAATTGATAGCCAGGGATTGCATGTTGACCCAGCTAAGATCGAGGCTATTAAAGATTGGGAAACACCTAAGACTCCCACAGAGATTCTACAATTTCAAGGTCTTGCCGGGTATTACAAAAGATTCATTGAGGGTTTCTCTAAGATAGCGAAGCCTTTAACCAAGCTAATGCAGAAGAATCAGAAGTACGAATAGGGAGAGAAACAAGAATCCGCCTTTCAATTGTTGAAGCGAAAACTTTGCAGTGCGCCGATTTTGGCATTACCCGAAGGAATGGAAAATTTTGTAGTTTGTTGTGATGCTTCACATAAAGGACTTGGAGTTGTGCTGATGCAGAAGGAAAAGGTTATAGCTTACACTTCTCCACAACTCAAAGTTTATGAGAAGAAATACACCTCTCATGACTTGGAGTTAGGAGCAGTTGTATTTGCGCTAAATATTTGGAGACATTTCCTCTACGGTACTAAGTGTACAGTGTACACGGACCACAAAAGTCTTCAACATATCTTAGACCAGATATAGCTTAATGTGAGACAACGCCGTTGGCTAGAACTACTCAGCGATTATGATTGCGAGATCCGATATCATCCTGGCAAAGCGAACGTAGTAGCAGATGCCCTTAGCAGGAAAGAGCAACTTAAAACCTTAAGAGTAAGATCATTGGGTATGAAAATTAGTTCACCTCTTCCATCCAAAATTCTTGAGGCTCAGGCCGAATCACTTAAGACAGAAAACCGACCTAAGTAGAATCTTCATGGTATGCTGGAAAGTAAGAATGGTTTTACGAAAAGATCCGATGGAATGTTATGCTTCAAAGATAGGAGTTGGATACTACATTTTGGTGGCCTACGAGAATTGATCATGCACGAATCACACAAGTCCAAATATTCCATACACCCAGGTTTCGATAAAATGTACCAAGACCTCAAAAACCTATATTGGTGGCCGAATATGAAGGTCGACATTGCTACTTATGTTAGCAAATGTCTTACTTGCTCCAAAGTTAAGGCCGAATACCAGAAGCAGTCTGGTTTACTACAGCAACCAGAGATTCCTCAATGGAAATGGGAGCGTATCACTATGGACTTTATCACCAAACTCCCTAAAACACCAAGCGGTCACGATGCGATTTGGGTGATCGTCGATCGTCTCACCAAATCAGCTCATTTCTTACCCATTAAAGAAACCTACAAGATGGATAAATTAACCAGAATCTATATCCAAGAGATTGTCTCGAAACATGGTGTACCAGTTTCAATCATTTCGGATCGAGACAGTTGATTCGCTTCAAGATTTTGGGAATCCCATAATGATGCCTTTGGAACCCGTCTTGATATGAGTACAACCTATCATCCACAGAACGATGGTCAGAGTGAGAGGACCATCCGAACACAAGAAGACATGCTCCGTGCCTGTGTGATTGATTTTGGTAATAGCTGGTGTCACACCCCCAAATTTCGTGACTTGCAGCGGAATAAGTCATTTAGGGGCATGACTGGTCATAGCACCAAAGTTGCAGTTATATTGAACGACCTAAAGTGTCGTTTAGAAAATACATCGTTTGATTATTTAAAAACATTCAGAGTTATAAAGCTAGGTCCCAAAAAGGTGAAACAAGTTTTCATAAAACAGGTTCATACAATTCAAACGATGGATAAGTGCATAAAAAATAAAGTGAGTCGCGTCGACTCCGCGACTCCATGAGGTCCATATGCAAGCCAACATGCGATACCTTAATTACCTGAAAATACATTGCTAAAAATGGTCAAAAAAAATGTTGGTCAGTTCATAGGTTTATGTAAATGAAATACTTCTACGGAAACCACAAGTACAAATTGTATGACAAAATGTCACATAAAAATATTACATTAGCTCTTAAGCTCATGATCCCGAAGCTAGACTAATATAAATACCCCAAGAGCGAGTGCTTTGCCAAACACTCTGAATGTATGAAACGAAATGCGTTCGTTTGACCTGTTGGTGCTACCAACCCGAACGGAGGTGTCACCCTCAATAGATCTATCCACTCACCTTCGCTTGCTCATAATTAACGGTCCATGATAAGTAAAAGGGGACTTTAAATTGGCAATGATGTAACTTAAGCAATGTAAATGAGTTTGTATACTTTGGTCCGCATATAAAAATGGTGCAATGTATTCTCCCCCGAGAGTTTAGAAATCAATAAACAATTTAAAACGGGGCTATGAAAACTCACCTGCTATGATAGCAACAATGATAACTATGGATGTGATGAGATGAAGCTCAGTCTCTAACTGCGACCTATTATGATATTATGATCTAATGTAAGCAACGAATTAACGCAACACATGCAAATACGTATGTTAACGATACCACTTATTGGTTTTGAAAATAATCTTTATCGACGAAAAATACACTTTTGACGTCTCGTTAAGTTATAAACTACTTTTCGTGTAATTATGTTGAAACGGTACTCCACGATCCTCATTTGGTGTTCTATTGGCAAATATAATGTTTTCATCGCAAATTAATATTTTCCTTAACTTGTGAAAATATGTCCAAAACAGCCTCGCCAAACTAGTCGCGAAATAGTGCACGTTAAGTGTTAGTGAATAAACTCTACGTTCTTGAAAACCTTGTAACATTATCTAAATGTCATGTTATTTGACTTTTGATTATACGTGTCTTGATTAGATAGAAAGCCGGCTATCAATGTTAAGACTTGTAAAAATACTAATTTTTATACATAGAAAATACTTTCTATTTGGGCTGTCAAAATAAACTAGAGTTCGTCGGCTTTAAACGTGAATAACTCGGCCGTTACAAGCTCGTTTTCTACGTTCTTTACATCCAAGGCTTCGTATAAACATGAACTAACATAATCCCAATGGGTCGGGTTGTCTAGATCACGTCTAACACCTCGTTTTGTCCTTTGAATCTCGGCGATCAGCAACTACTTTTTCAGAAAATTAGTTTTCGTCATCTAACTTCGAACGATCATATCTCCTTCGTTATAAGTCGGTTTTTAGTGATCCTTGCGGCCACGGTTTCGATTTTGAAAGAACTTTCTAAATTTGAAGGCCAAAATAGTTCAAAATTTACTGAAATTTCCAGAATTGGCGTTTAAGGACAGTAGCTATTTTAGATTGTTAAAAACTCATATCCTTGGTTCTAATCTTGATTATACCACCTCAAATCAACTCCACAAGTTCGCAAATCCTACCATACACCTTCTTAGGGTGTCATGGATTCCTAAACATCACCAACCTTGGTGGATTTCATGAGATCATTAGTGAAACCCATAGATCTAGTGATTTAGAGAGTTTATGTTCAAAAGTGGTATGTAAAACATAAGTAACTTGAATGAATAACTAATATATCTTGAAAATATATGAACATATAAATCAAATGAATGTAATAGATGATCAAAATATGTTCTTGAAATTTACTTGATGATTTGATGAGTTTTGATAAGAAATGAGCAATAAACTTGAGGCTTGATCACAAATCCATTACTAGGAAGGTAAATGGAGTGTGATTATGACTTGATCTTGAAAAAGTGATGGATTTTGGTGGTGTTCTTCCTTGTGGCCGATTGGGGTGAATGGGATGGGAGGGTTTGATCTTTTTGGTTAGCTAATTGTTTATAGTATGTTTTTAAGTTAGTGGGTTTTGGAAATAAAATATATGTAAATTCATTAATGAGTCTTGAATGTATTAAGCCTAAATGAGGGGGGGGGGGTAGGGGTCGGCACACATGGGGTATTTGGAAGAGATGTGATGGCTAATTAAGATACTTATCTCCATTTAATTAGAATTTGGCTAGTTTAGTGTATACCTTGAGTGTTATCGGGTACCGAGTTAACTAGAAATAACTCGTGACGAGGTGAAATAAAATACGACGAAGTTGTAAAAATTGTAAAATCATGTTCCTTGCAAGAATCGGGTGTTAGAATGATTATCGGATTGAATTTTCGTAAACCGACGGAGTTATAAGCGTCAAACGAAAATATAGCAATTGGTTTAAAAACACCGGGTAAAGTAATAATATAATCTCTATATCATTATAATTGGCTTGAAAATGTATTAGGATCATTTTCGGGAGTATTGGGTATAATGTCAGTAGAAATGACTGACTGGTAATGTTAATTAAACAATTGAGCATACGATAATGAAAATCACACAAACCCGTGCATGAACTGAAATGATAATGATGTTACTGATGATATGCAGCATACTGTAGTCCGTATGATGTGTCCTTACTGATGATGCATGAATACGCAGCTAAACCTAACTGGTTACGCGCATTTAAATACCCGTAAACCAACTTTACGAAATGATGAATGATGCCCATGAATAGTGATTTCCCTCTGGGAATGAATAGTGTCATGTGAATAGTAAATTTTTTTACGACTTCTCAAAGTCTCAAACTGATTTCAAAAATGATGAATAGTGAAATGATAAATAGTGATCGGTGAATAGTGATTGATGAATAGTAACTCATGAATAGTAAATTGTCAAGGTTTGGAAAATGACCTGAAATTACGAGTTGTGATAGTCTTCCACCCTAAATGGAATTCAGTCCCTGAATTCAGTTGATGTTGGCCTCTGTAGTGGTCTCGGTGACAAGATGTAGGTATTTGAGTCGCATCTGGTCTTCCCGTTCCCAAGTAAACTCAGGACCTCTGCGAGAATTCCAGCGAACTTTGACGATAGGAATTCTACTTTGCTTCAACTGGTTGACCTCTCGGTTCATAATTTCTGTTGGTTCTTCCACAAAGTTAAGCTTATCGTCGATCTGAATTTCTTCTAATGGAATGAAATGAAATATGCTACGAGTGATTCGTTTGGAAGGCACTTCCTGAGGTTTGAAATATGAAATGGGTAGTGTATGTTGCTGAGCTCTGACGGAAGCTCAAGTTTGTATGCCAGTCGGCTGATTCTAGCTAGAATCCTATATGGTCCAATATACCTATGGTTCGGTTTCCCCGGGTTTCCAAAATTGTATCATGCCTTTCCAAGGCAAGGCTTTCAACATAGCTTGTTCTACGACTCGAATCCCAATGGTTTACTACTTAGGGATACCTAGTCCCCATGATTTTTGCATCCTGAACTGACCGAACTTTTCTATTGTTCTCTTGTTACTTGTAACTGATTCTTGACTTGTACCATTTCCTTTGTTGTTTCACAATTGCGTTCTAGACCAGTGAACTTGACCGCCCGATTTCGGTCTGTCACTATGTAATTGGTACTTCGACCATAGGGTGACTTAAAAGGTGCAGTCTAAGTGTTCGTGTGATAACTATTGTGGTAAGAGAGCTCGATTAATGGCAAATGGTTAGCCCGACCATTTCCAAGGTCAATCACACATGCTATGAGCATGTCTTCCAATGTCTGAATCGTTCTCTCGCTCTGACCATTGGTCCGAGGATGATAGGCAGTACTCATGTCTAATTTGCTCCCAAATGAATCTTGTAATAACTGTCAAAAGTTTGAAGTAAGGCGACTATCTCGGTCGGAATGATAGAAATTGGTGCACCGTGCTTTGAGGCTATTTCCTTGACATAAAGTCTGATAAGTTGGTCCAAAGAATAAGTTTCGCTGATTGGGATGAAGTAGGCTGATTTAAGGAGTCAATCAAGGATTACCTAAGTAGCATTGAAACCTCCTGATGTTTTGGGTAGTTTGGTGACAAAGTCCATTGTAATGTGTTCCCACTTCTACTAGGGAATTTCTGGTTGTTGAAACAATCCTGATGGTTTCTGGTATTCGGCTTTTACTTGAGTACAAGTAAGACACTTGCTAACATACGTAGCTATTTCTGCTTTCATATTCGGCCACCAATGAAGTCTATTAAGATCCTGATATATCTTATCAGAACCTGGGTGAATGGAGCACTTCGACTTGTGCAATTGGTGCATGATCAACTCTTTTATTCCGCCATAAAGAGGTATCCCGCTTCTATCCTTGAAGCACAATACTCCGTCTGACCTCTTTACTAAATCATTTGCATCCTTCGGCATACCATGGGGTTTTTCATTTTTTCGGTTTCCTCCTTGAGTGCCTCAACTTGAGCCTCGAGGATTCGTGATGTTAAAGGTGATATGATTGTCATTCTCAATAGTCTGACTCTCAAAGGCTTGAGTCTTTCCTTCCGGCTAAGGGCATCTGCCCCAACATTAGCTTTCTTAATTTCCCATTGGTCTAAAGATGGTAGAACATGTGTATATCTGATTGGAAAGAAAATATCTTAAGGGGATTGTCAGAAGTTTGAGGTGCATAGTCTATCCTTTATCGGGAGCCTTTGAAATTTGTATAACGTGTCTCGTGACTACTCCTACAACGGTAGGTTTGTCGGAAATAGGTTATCGAAGAATAAAGCGACGGTAACGGTTTCTGATTCCTTGTGTCTTGCTATAACTGATGTCAGGATATGAGCCTCTCTTCACCTAAGATGCTTGGTTTTTATTGCCAAAATTTGTGCTGTTTAATAGTTTTTCCCTAGATTTCCTTTGTCAAAAATTTCCCATGCTATTGTTTGTCAATCACAAGATTCCAATTGTAGGAAGTGTCGTAGTATGGTGGTTGGTCTTCATAAAGGATAGGTTTTTGACATGATGTGGGTAGGAATGTTTTAGCAAAGTTTGGTGTTATACTTTTCTTAGTGCTCAGTAGTTTTGTTAAAGGCTGACCATAAAAGATTTATTTTTCAAGATAGACATATCAAATAATTACTTTCCTACAAGGTATATAAGTTGTATAAACGCTCTTTAAAGAAAATTCCTTCGAATTGGAAGCATCAAACAGGATGAAGTAGTCGGGTAGGTATGTCTGCCTGAATGTTCAAATGTCTAGCATTTCGTTTCTGGGGTTGAATAACGCCTGTAGGTTAATCTTGGGTAAGACTTGTGGGTATGCATATCTAACTTACTTGATCCTTTCTAAACTGGATCATGACTTAGGTCCGTTGTCCTACTTGGTCTAACTAGTACTTCTGAATTGATAGAATTTGGTGACTATGCCAGAGATAGTGATTTGGATTGCCTCATGAGATCTTATGTTTTCCGTTGTGATACGAGTCAACTAGCTGTATATTTCTAGTCCTTGTTTGTTGTTCCAAAACCCTTTTCATTGTTTTCTTATGTCGTGAAATTCTCCTTAAAAATAGAAAATCTCTCCTAGAAAAGTCAATGGAAAAATTCCAACTTAACTGATAAGTGGGTGACATGTGGCGTAGGTACTCAGAGAGAGTTGGCCGATAAGGATGTTTATGAAGAGTTTACTTGTTTACAAAGCTTTTCTTTCTTGGGATGTTTTGAATGAAAATTGTTGTTAGAAATCCTGAAAAGATAATTGTTTCCTTCATGGCATAACCTTCCCTGAATTAGACATAGTTGATCAGGCTATGTATAATTGAGGGTAAATAACGCGATGCTTGGTTTGGTCAAAATAGCCTGGTGTTTCTCAAAAGTTTTAGATGGTGATCAACGTGATGTTTGGTAAAATGGTAGTAAATAGTTGGTAGGATGGCAGAAAGCCAATTTAAAAGGCTATAGTAACATAACTTGTTTTGGAAATGTTGTGAAATAACTCCCTGAGATGCTAGTAAAATAGCTTAAAGTAGGGTTAGGTGAGACAGTTTTTAATAAGCGGTATTAAAATATCTTGCAACAAAATCTGTTGAACGGGTTATGGGACGTGTGGAACACCTTACGGAATGGTAATAGTCTATAGTTAGAGATGAATCCTTATTTAACCCCCTTCTAGGATAGTGGTGTGTTGTTGTGAAATGGTTGAAAATCGCATAATCAAAATAGGAAATGAAATAAACGAAGATTGTGATCACGGTGGCGATGCTAAAAGATAGGGGTTACATTAGATAGAAGAGTACATGATACAACGAAGTTACAAGAAAGTACTAAAGATAGACTACTTAAAGAAATACAACCCTAGCGGGTTCCATCTATGGTTTATTAATAAGGCAGAAGTTCTTTGTGCTTAAACATGGTTGTCGTCCTCAATGTTGTTGGTGTGCTGGCCATCTCCTCCTCCGATGACCTATGCTCTTCCACGAGCTATTCCACCTTGGTTCCCATTCCTTTGATTCCCTTGTCTTGGACATTCCTTCCTATAGTGTCCTATCTCTCCACAGCCAAAACATGTCACTGGAGGTTTCTGATTCCCGGCAATGATTGGGAACTTGCATTCTTTAGTCGAATGTCCAATTCTCTTACAGTTACCACAAGGATTAAGACAAGACCCAGGTTTATGATGACTTTGACACTTGTTGCATTTGGGTAGGGTACCTTTGTAACCTTTCTTGTCAGTCGGGCCTGCTGCATAGGCCTCAGCAACTTCTTGTCGCTTTGGTGGTTGTTGGGTAGCATTACTGCCCTGATTGTTGTCCCACTTTCTCTTGTTGTTGTTGTTCCATTTTTGTCTGTTGTCCATATTGTTTCCTACGGCCTGGGTGTGAGCTATGTGCTCCTTTGCCTCGATCTCCATATGGATAGCTTTAAGCATGGTATCGGGTTCTAATGAGGCAACCAACATACGAATTTTAGGGGAGAGTCCCCCGATATACCTCTCAGGTTTCTTGCTTTCCGGTTCATCCATTGTTGGGCCTAACCGTGCTAATTCGTAAAACTGAGTAGTGTACTTGACAACATCATCTCCTACCATGGTAAAGTTGAGGATTTCCTGTTTTAGTTCTTGTAGTTCGCTTCTTGAACAATATTCTAAAGTCATCATCCTTCTTAATTTCTCCCAAGAGATTGAGTAAGCAGCGTCGACCCCTACTATCTGAACATGTTTAGTCCACCATTCCTGGGCATGATCCCGAAAAGTGCAAGTGGCGAACTTGACCTTGTCTTCCTTGCGGCAGTCGCCACACCGAAATATCGTTTCTACTTCTTCGAACCATTTGTAAACTTCCTTCGCTCCTTCAGTTCCGCTAAAGGTGTGGGGGTTGCAATCCATAAATTCCTCATGGGTAAGATTTTTGGCGAAGGATGTGGCTTGTGTCATGTCTGGAGTGGCTTGCTTTAACCTAACTGCTTCAACATCATAAGAGACCATGAGAATTTATAGGTGATAAAGATCATCATACTCACATATACGCAACCATGACATGTATAAGTGGGGTGAAATCGCGACAAGTTGAAATCGTGAAATGTCATATTTATAACCATAACACACGTGGATATCTGAAATGAAAATTTCGGTCTTACATTGACCGATATCATAGATGGCACCACCATATCCATATGGTAAGTCGATACTTGGTGATTTCATTGTACAACAATCAAAATACTACAAGTTTCTTTGAACCATACCACACATCCTGTGGCTAGGATAATAGTAAAAGCTCGTAAGGATATAAGTCTAGTCTAGGGATTCCCTAGTGCTCCTCTGAGTGAATCCAGGGTTGTGGCATCTTGGGGTCGGGATGAGTCCTGATGTGGGGTCTGGAGTAGTACATCAATCATGTCCAAGATAGTGTAGATTCCAAACCATTCTTGAGGAATCTGCTAATGTTTCTGTTGAGTCAGTGATCCGGGTATTATCCACAAGGTGTCATCCAATTCCTGATATATGGAAATGGAAATGGGGAATGACGATGGTGGTGGGGGGAAGGCAAGGGCAGTCTCCTGAATCTCGAAAGTCTCAGTGTCATACCTGATAGCATTTTCTAATTCCGGCTCAGGTAGTGCTAATACCTCAAATAGGTGGAAATTATCATCCAACAATGGTCAGTGTGATGAGGTAGGTGTACGAGTGGATGAAAAAGCGTCCTCGATATCCAAGTCTGCTAGAATGATAATAGGGTGGTTGGGTGAAGACATCTGTGTGACAACCGATGTGAAATAAAAGTAAATAACTCCTCACATTATGCGAGTTATGATGAAATGACTTATATATGAAACCGCATGTATAGTGAATATGCACTTATGATGAAATGGTGAGATGCTATGATGATGTAGTTATAGACTAGGGTCAATGATACAACCTAGTTCGCTATAACCTGGCTCTGATACCAATCTGTCACACACCCAAATTTTGTGACTTGCAGCGGAATAAGTCATTTAGGGGCACGACTGGTCATATCACCAAAGTTGCAGTTATATTGAACGACCTAAAGTGTCGTTTAGAAAATACATCGTTTGATTATTTAAAAACATTCAGAGTTATAAAGCTAGGTCCCAAAAAGGTGAAACAAGTTTTCATAAAACAGTTTTATACAATTCAAATGATGGATAAGTGCATAAAATATAAAGTGAGACGCATCGACTCCGTGACTCTATGAGGTCCATATGCAAGCCAACATGCGATACCTTAATTACCTGAAAATACATTGCTAAAAATGGTCAACAAAAATGTTGGTGAGTTCATAGGTTTATGTAAATGAAATACTTCTACGGAAACCACAAGTATAAATTGTATGACAAAATGTCACATAAAAATATTACATTAGCTCTTAAGCTCATGATCCCGAAGCTAGACTAATATAAATGCCCCAAAAGGGAGTGCTTTGCCAAACACTCTGAATGTATGAAATGAAATGCGTTCGTTTGACCAGTTGGTGCTACCAACCCGAACGGAGGCGTCACCCTCAATAGATCTATTCACTCACCTTCGCTTGCTCACAATTAACGGTCCATGATAAATAAAAGGGGACTTTAAATTGGCAATGATGTAACTTAAGCAATGTAAATGAGTTTGTATACTTTGGTCCGCATATAAAAATGGTGCAATGTATTCTCCCCCGAGAGTTTAGAAATCAATAAACAATTAAAAACAGGGCTATGAAAACTCACCTGCTATGATAGCAACAATGATAACAATGGATGTGATGAGATGAGGCTCGGTCTCTAACCGCGACCTATTATGATATTATGATCTAATGTAAGCAATGAATTAACGCAACACATGCAAATACGTATGTTAACGATACCACTTATTTGTTTTGAAAATAATGTCTATTGACAAAAAGTACACTTTTGACGTCTCATTAAGTTATAAACTACTTTTCGCGTAATTATGTTGAAACGGTACTCCACGATCCTCATTTGGTGTTCTATTGGCAAATATAATGTTTTCGTCGCAAATTAATATTTTCCTTAACTTGTGAAAATATGTCCAAAACGGCCTCGCCAAACTTGTCGCGAAATAGTGCACGTTAAGTGTTAGTGCATAAACTCGACGTTCTTGAAAACCTTGTAACATTATCTAAATGTCATGTTATTTGACTTTTGATCATACGTGTCTTGATTAGATAGAAAGCCGGCTATCAATGTTAAGACTTGTAAAAATATTAATTTTTATACTTAGAAAATACTTTCTATTTGGGCTGTCAAAATAAACTAGAGTTCGTTGGCTTTAAACGTGAATAACTCGGCCGTTACAAGCTCGTTTTCTACGTTCTTTACATCCACGGCTTCGTATAAATATGAACTAACATAATCTCAATGGGTTGGATCATCTAGATCACGGCTAACACCTCATTTTGTCCTTTGAATCTCGGCGATCAGCAACTACTTTTTCAGAAAATTAGTTTTCGTCATCTAACTTCGAACGATCATATCTCCTTCGTTATAAGTCAGTTTTTAGTGATTCTTGCGGCCAAGGTTTCGTTTTTGAAAGAACTTCAAAATTTGAAGGCCAAAATAGTTCAAAAGTTACTGAAATTTCCAGACTTGGCGTTTAAGGACAGTAGCTATTTTAGATTGTTAAAAACTCATTTCCTTGGTTTTAATCTTGATTATACCACCTCAAATCAACTCCACAAGTTCGTAAATCCTACCATAAACCTTCTTAGGGTGTCATGGGTTCCTAAACATCACCAAGCTTGGTGTATTTCATGAGATCATTAGTGAAACCTATAGATCTAGTGATTTAGAGAGTTTATGTTCAAAAGTGGTATGTAAAACATAAGTAACTTGCATGAATAACTAATATATTTTGAAAATATATGAACATATAAATCAAATGAAAGTAATAGATGATCAAAACATGTTCTTGAAACTTACTTGATGATTTGATGAGTTTTGATAAGAAATGAGCAATAAACTTGAGGTTTGATCACAAATCCATAACTAGGAAGGTAAATGGAGTGTGATTATGACTTGATCTTGAAAAAGTTATGGATTTTGGTGGTGTTCTTCCTTGTGGCCGATTGGGGTGAATGGGATGGGAGGATTTGACCTTTTTGGTTAGCTAATTTTTTATAGTTTGTGTTTAAGTTAGTGGGTTTTGGAAATAAAATGTATGTAAATTCATTAATGAGTCTTGGATGTATTAAGCCTAAATGGGGGGCGGGTGGTAGGGGGTGGCACACATGGGGTATTTGGAAGAGATGTGATGGCTAATTATGATATTTGTCTCCATTTAATTAGAATTTGGCTAGTTTAGTGTATACCTTGAGTGTTATCGGGTACCGAGTTAACTAGAAATAACTCGTGACGAGGTGAAATAAAATACAATGAAGTTGTAAAACTTGTAAAATCATGTTCCTTGTAAGAATCGGGTGTTAGTATGATTATCGGATTGAATTTTAGTAAAAAGACGGAGTTATAAACGTAAAACGAAAATATAGCGATTGGTTTAAAAACACCGGGTAAAGTATTAATATAATCTCTATATCATTATAATTAGCTTGAAAATGTATTAGGATCATTGTCGGGAGTATTGGGTATAATGTCAGTAGAAATGACTGAGTGGTAACGTTAATTAAGCAATTAAGCATACGTTAATGAAAATCACTCAAACCCGTGCATGAACAGAAATGATAATGATGTTACTGATGATATGCAGACTACTCTAGTCTGTATGACGTGTCCTTACTGATGATACATGAATACACAGCTAAACCTAACTGGTTACGCGCATTTAAATACCCGTAAACCTAGTTTACGAAATGATGAATGATGCCCATGAATAGTGATTTCCCTCCGGGAATGAATAGTGTCATGTGAATAGTAAATTTTTTGACGACTTCTCAAAGTCTCAAACTGACTTCAAAAATGATGAATAGTGAAATGATGAATAGTGATTGGTGAATAGTGATTGATGAATAGTAACTCATGAATAGTAAATTGTCGAGGTTTGGAAAATGACCTGAAATTACGAGTTGTGACAGCTGGGATTGTCATTTGCCGTTGATTGAGTTTTCCTACAACAATAGTTATCACACAAGTATAAAGGCTGTACTATTTGAAGCACTCTACAGTAGGAAATGCCGATCACCAGTCTGTTGGGCCGAAGTCGGAGATGCTCAACTCACCGGTCCAGAAATTGTTCACGAGATAACCGAGAAGATTGTTCAGATTTGAAACAGATTGAAAGCCGCTAGAGACCGTCAAAAGAGTTACGCCAATGTGATGCGTAAGCCCTTAGAATTCAAAGTTGGAGACATGGTAATGTTGAAGGTATCGCCTTGGAAGGTGTGATACGATTTGGAAAACGCGGGAAATTAAACCCTAGATATATTGGACCATTTAAGATTCTAGAAAGAATCGGTCCAGTGGCATACAAACTTGAGCTCCCACCAGAGCTTAGCAGTGTGCATAATACCTTTCATGTTTCTAATCTCAAGAAGTGTTTATCCGACGAATCCCTCATCATTTCGTTAGAAGAGATTCAGCTCGATGACAAGCTTAATTTCATTGAAGAGCTAGTAGAAATCATGGAATTCTCAATGAGGTCCCGAGTTTACTTGGGAACGAGAAGACCAGATCCGTCAAAAGTATCCGCATCTCTTCACCGACAACACTCCAATGACCAGCACTGACTGAATCTCGAGGATGAGATTTTTATGAGTGGTAGACTATGACAACCCGCTAATTTACAGGTGAACACTACTCAATAAACTCGAATTTCTTTTCTAGACATTTATTTGAAAACAATCGATCTACATATAACTTTTTACTTGAACCAACCTGAAATTTAGAACATCTTTCAAGTACACTAGAACTTAGGCTATATTTAGTCCACAACGCTCCAGTACCTTGCTCCTACTCCGGTTCACAATTTTAAACCCTAAAACAATTTCCTTTTCTTTATTTACTTACGGTTGTCAATTCAACAAACGCTATTCGCAATTTAAAATTTAACACCCGATATACCCAATACTCCCAACGATTATTTCTAACACATTTTTATACTTCCTAAATGATTACCAAAGTTCCAAAAATATTTCCTTACGCCTAAGGTAAATTCTTTATATCTTACGTTTAATTATGTACAATTTACGTTAATCACCAAACCAACAACCAATACCTATTTTTAATACCCAATACATACAACATATACACTCTTGTATCAAAATAACTCTTCTACTCCAAAAATACTACATATGCCGCCCCCCCCCCCCTTGGTTCTATAATTAGTTACTAGACAACATTTACATAGCATTAATTAGCCTACAAATATCCTCAAAACATGGAGTCCAATATCTCATTTGGAGGCTTGACTTCAAGATTGTCCCCCCCCCCCAAGCCCCCATTCGGCCCAACTTCCCAACTTAGGCCAAATGATATCTCTTGACTGACTATTAACCCTTTGAAAACCTTTAGTATAAATAGGTGACAAGTATCATCATTTTTGCACTAGCTAGGTCAAGGAAAAAAAATATAGATATATATCACCTCCCATTCTACACATAAAAGTCGACACACATAAAGGAGAAAGGGAAACAAAGATCTTGATTTGGCTAATTCTAGTGTCACTAGAGTACTTTAATAAGGGTTTTGGAACACTAATCTTGGGGTTAATCAAGTGTATTACATCCTCATCACACTAATCTCCTTTTGTAAGTAAACTTTACATTGCTAAACATCATGCTTTTCATATCATAATGCTAGTTCAAGTGTATATACTTAGTTTATCACTTTGTACATGTTAATCAAAACTTTGTAACCACAATAATCTCTAAACTAATGGATTTGTTTTAAACAAGTTTTTATCATAAGAAAACTATTTGGTAAAAATCTCAAAAAGAAAGTGATGATAAACATCATATATATATATATATATGTTAGTGAACTTGTAATTTTAACCATCCTTGATGATCATTTACATTCATGAAAATGAACTCTTGAATATTGCTAAGTTTAGTGTTAGATCACTATTGATATGTTGAGATATTGATGGATGAACTAGGATCAGTTTTGAAGTTGTTGTTAAGTGGTTATGATAACAAGAAGGCTAGGAAAACTACTTTGCACTTTTGATAATGAATCTGTCCCATTTGGATTCCTACAGAAAACTCAGTAGCTTGGTGATAAGTTTAGGCTAGAAATATAGAAAATAGACTCAATAACGAAAATGTAGCCGCTTGAATGAGTTAAAACGGGCTTATAACAAAAAAGATACGTTAGTTTTAAGTTATGCGATGAAAACTAAATTTTCTGAAAATTATAGAAGCTGTTAGGAATTTTGAATCGTGAAAACTGATGTCAAATGATAACTAGACTAGCCGAGGCATTAGAAATCCGATAGTATACTTAAATACCTTCACGGGGATAGGTAAAACTAGACTAGCCAAGGCGTTAGATATCCGAGAGTATGAACTTGCGTGCATGACCTTGTTTTTGAACCTAAGACATATATATTATTGAGGTCGCGATTAGAGTTATCGGACTTTACTTACCATTTACCAATTTACCAATCTACCAATCGGGATTTACTTTTGCTAAAGTGAGTTTCATAGCCCCGATTTTTACATTATTTATACATGATTTCTAAACCCTCGGGGTGGGAATACAATGCTTATTTTTCGAACACAATTATTAAAAACTGTTACTTTGCCTAAGTTACCGCATTGCCATTTAAGTCCCCTTGAATCATGAACCATTAATTATTTGTAAGCGCTGATGTTATGAATAGATCTATTTGGGTTGACACCCCGTCCGAGTTGGTCGCGCCAACCTGTCAAACGAACACATACCATTCGGATTATTTCCGAGTGTCTGGCAAACACTTATTTGGGGCATTATTATTATTATGCTTGATTGCATACCAGTACGTCGAGCTTCTGGGTCATGAGCTTAGGCACTGTATATTATTTTTGGCTGTGACATTATATTTTTTGTAATTGTCTTGCTATTAAAATCTTGTGTTCCGCACATTACTGTTTAATTAAACCTATGATCTCACCAACATTATGTTGACCCTTTTAGCGTGTATTCTCAGGTAATTAGGTGATGACAACCATCTATGTATGGAGCACTTTAGTGTCACATTTTGGAAGCACATCATGATGAAGATTTTCTTGCATTATTTAGCGTTTGGTTATGTATTTAAATCTTGCATTTTGATGGTGAACTCTGATATTTATGTTTTGTAAAACGTTATGTTTAAATCAAACGCTTGTTTTGAAACGACTCACTTAGAGGTCGTTCTTTATTCCTTGTACTTTGTTAACCATGAACATCATGCCCCCGGATTTCATTCCGCTGCAATCCAGATTTTGGGGGTGTGACACAAGCTCAAGCAAGATCCGTGTATTTGAATCCACAAGTGGTATCATAGCTAAAGGTTCTGAAACTTTTTTCTAGAAGAAACATACCAGAAGAACTCTACTTTCATTCAAGAAGATGGATCTTGAAACAACACAAACTACAACCACAACTAAACTGCCCTTGCTCAAGCAGAATGACTACGAGATGTGGAGGCTCAGGATTGAGCAGTACTTCCAAGTGCAGGATTATGCACATTGGGGCATTATTGAGAATGGAAACTCCTTCACTCCCAAAACTACTGAATCAACATGAGATGATGGCGTTAAAACCATAACGGTATTTGGTCCTGTTACTGCTGATGAGAAGCTCTAGAAGAAAAATGATGTTAAACCAAGAAGCATGTTGTTAATGGCTATCCCCAATGAGCAACTGCTGACTTTCATCAAATACAAGGATGCTAAAACCTTGTTTGAAGCCCATACAACAAGGTTTGGTGGTAATGAAGCCACCAAGAAGACACAGAAGACTCTGCTCAAGCAGATGTGTGAAAACTTTAGTGCTTCAAGCACGGAATCACTTGACCATATCTTCAACAGGCTTCAGAAGATATTTAGCCAATTGGCGGTGTTGCGTGTTGAGATCCTACAAGAGGATCTAAACTTAAAGTTCTTTCGAAGCTTACCTGTTGAATGGAACACTCATGTAGTGGTCTGGAGAAACAAGCCAGATCTTGATACTATGAATTTTAATGATTTGTACAACAACATCAAAATTGTTGAACAGGAGATCAAGAAGACTGGAAGCTCAAATTCCAACACTGGGAACATGGCATTTGTGTCATCTCCCAGTAATAGAAGTCCAGAGGAGGTTCATGTTGCTTCAGGGGTTAGTACTGCTAGCCCTAAAGTTAGTACTGCTTGTTCTCAAACTAGTACTGCTAGCTTAGGAGTTGATAATGTTTATGCCTTTCTGGCTAGTCAAGCTAATGGGTCACAGCTTGTGCATGAAGACCTAATTCAAATTCATAAAGATGATCTGGAGGAGATGGATTTGAAGTGGCAATTAGCTTTACCTAGCATGAGGGCCAAAAGATTCTTCCAGAGGACAGGGAAGAAGATCACTATAAACGGTGGTGATATTGCTGGATTTGATAAATCAAAGGTAGAGTGTTACAACTGCCATAAGTTGGGACACTTTGCTAGGGAATGTAGAGGGCCTAGAAACTAGGAAAGAAGCAGGGGATCTAAGTCTCAGGAGGGAAACAGGAAGGCTGTGAATGAGGAGGAGTCTTCTTCAAATGCAATGATGGCTATAGATGGACTTGGTTTTGATTGGAGCTTCATGGCTAAGGAAGAAGCACCAACAGAGATGGCACTAATGGCTTTCTCTGACTCTGAGGTTCATACTGTTAATGCTTGTTCAAAATCATGCTTAGCTTTAAAAGACTACGAAACACTTAAAAAATAGTATGATAACTTGAGAATAGAGCTAAACCAATCAAATTATCATTTAGCAAATCATAAAAGAGGCTTAGCTATTGTAGAAGAACAACTAGTGTTCTATAAAAAGAATGAAACTGTTTTCACTGAGGACATAGCTGTGTTAAAAAGAGATATCATGTTTAAAGATATAGAGATTAAAGAGCTTAAAAATCAACTAGAAAAGATTAGCTTGATAAAGATAGCATTGAGATGCATATAGAGAAATATGCAGGGTCAACTAAAAGTCTAGATAAAATTGTAGAGTGTCAGCTAACAAACAATATTAAGAAAGGTCTAGGCTATAAAAGTGTTGCACCACCATATAGAGGGAACTTTCCAGGCCCAAAGCTTGATCTGTCCCATCTAGAGGAAGAAAAGGAACCCGAATCTAAAGAAGTTAAGAGTGACAGTGATAATAGTTTCAAAGAGGTTGGTGAAACTTTTGACACATCTTTTGTTGAGGAGAAGGTGTCAGAAGAAAAGGTGAATTCAGATGCGCCAATTAGTGAAGATTGGGAATCTGATAATGAGGATCAGGTTGAGTCTACACCTGAGGTAGAAAAGAAAAATATTGTTCCTAGTGATCCTAAGGTAAAAACTGTTAAACCTAAAGAACAATTGAAAGCATCTAGGAAAACAGTCAAATATGCCGAGATGTATAGATCACACAGGCCTAGGAGTAACCAGATAAATTGGAACAACTTAAAATCCCAACAATTAGGCAGTGATTTTGTTATGTACAATAAGGCTTACTATACTTGTGGTAGTTTTAATCATTTGTAGGCTTATTGTGATTACCATCAGGGGAAAAGGATGGTACATGGGAATAAAAGGGTGAATCAAAACTATTTTTCAAGAAATTCTAACCCTAGTGTTAGCAGATATATGGCTCCAAAAGTAGTTTTGAATACTCGCTTGATCTTTACCAAACTCTTAAAGCTTGGCTAAATTATGTGCTAAGGAATCATGTGAAAGTATTGTATGGGTTAAGACTAATTTGATTCCCAAGACGTTGGAAATGTTGTAGTTTTTGAAGTCACCTTTACATCATATAGGTATTTTCTTTGCAGGGTTGAATTAATCTAGGGGATGGTAATATACGGTGTTATTCACTCACTTAGGAATCCCCTTATGGCATGACTTATTACTAGGTAGTAACTTGTGTTTAGTTCATTCATATAATTAGCATTATTAAGGTATTGAGTTTGATTGCCTTGCGTATATACTTGTTATACCTTCTCATGTTTTGGATAAGATTGCATTAGAAAACATAGTATACAATCTAGACATTTGATTAATCTCCTCACCTTAGGATTATATATGTTTATACTCACATCATTGGTGCAAATATTGCACTAAACTTTTCAACATAATGCACTCAAAGTTGCATAAATATCATGGTAGGATTTTGTGTAGATGTAACAAATTAAGTCTAGGCACACACGCACTTAAAAGTAATTGGATATCTATCGCATATCACCTTGAAAATTTAGGTCTTGCTTTGCACTCTTAAAGTGTTTATATGTAAAACTATGTTCTCTAATTTGAAAATGTGTTATGTTCACTTGAGTAAGTGATATGTTTATGCTTGATTGATAGATCTGTTCTATCAACAATTATGTGATGATGATATGTATGTGTTTATCAACATTTGGGATATAATGCTTTGAATATGCGTAGTTTATGATGTATTGTGTGCAAATATAAGTGATGCTATGTTTAGACTAACCCATGTTGCAAGTATCCAAATAGTTATCTAACCCACTTTGGACTTCCACAAGTGAGAATTGTTTGTCTGTTGCGTTATGAGTGGTCTCTTGTGCAGCTAGGACACTGCGAATACGTTGCTCTTGACCCATGGATCCCCGCCTTGGAATAAGGGGGAGGAACGATCTAGGGAGAGCTATGATCTAGGGGAAGAAATGTTCAAAGGGGAGCATACTTGGGTGAATCAATAAGCTCAATCATATCCCATTGGCCCAAGTTCGAAACCTGGCTTGATATGGAATCCCACCTTTTTGATTCGACAAAAGGGGGAGAAAGAAAGCAAAGAGCATAAGCTTGAGTGAAGACCAATTGAAGATAAAGATCAAGGCTTCACCAAATTACAAGGCAAGGTCAAGACGCAAGCTACACCAAAGGCGTTCTTAATCTTCGCTACGTTTTGTAATTTTATTTGCTTTCATAATTTATATTTCATCATCAAAAAGGGGGAGATTGTTGGGGCAACATTGATTAGGTCTCCTTATGTTTTAATGATGACAAATAAAACTTCGCAACACATGAAATCACAAATGTTAGCGAAAAACCAAACGACCCAATAACTGGGTCTGGCCTGCTATTGGCGCTCTGACGCAGGCAGCGCGCCAGGCTTCTGTATTGGTCATGACGGTTTTTGAAAGTCGGCGTTCCCCTTGCCTGACAAATGTGGATCTTTCATTACAGGTATGAATATGATAAGTGCTTCATTAGGAAAACTAGAAACGGTTTTTAGACTTAGAGGGATTTAAAATTACGACCTCTCATTTTTTACAAAATGCCAACTCAAACATTTTATCAAACGTCTCTAGCCAAGGCTTTTCTAAACCTAGGAGACTCACATCTTTCACTTAAAATCAAATGAAAGTATTGACACAGGATTTCTGACCAGGTTTTAATATTTATAAGTACTCGTCTACCAAAGGTCTACCTAATGCACTAACGGGCAATGTACCCGGTCGTGTATAGTATAGTTGACGGTAAAGCCGAGGTCGTCCCAAGAGCTATGCGTGCATATCTAATCTAAGTTCTAATTGTCACTGGTTTTAAAGGGGGTTTTATAATTTTATTAATTAAACTAAATAAATGAAATGAAAGCAAATAAATGTGTACGACATATCAATAGAGAGAAACATGCTAGCCTAATTACTAATCTTTTTATGCCATGATTACATTTTCTAATTAAGGTTTTCTATCGCTTCATATGGGGGTTTAAGTCACTAGACTCAGTTGAGCAATCCGCCCAGCCTATCTTCTACAGCGTCCTATTCCGTAACCTAATGATTACGAGAGGTCGTGGGTATACCCTATGGCAGAGTCATTATGCACCGCTATAATCTAAGACTTATTCTACGAGGAGCCCGGCCTGTCAGAACTTAGACTCCCCCCTTAACTTTTTAAGTACTTCCGCTTGGCAAGTGATTCTTTGGTCTAGTCTCACACAAGAGAGTGGGCATTCTATGGTCAATTCTTACCACTATTTCGCAATCTACTTCACTAGGATCCTATGATCAATTCTCATGTGTCCTAGATATTACCAAGCATCCATACTACCGAAACAAAGGTGTCACGAATAAAAAAAGAAAGCATACATATAAAGCCGAATGAGAACGAGAAAACTAACTCATAGCAATAACAATTTCATAATTAGGCTAACACCAAAGGTGTTTAGCCGCTCATATTAAAACATGAAGTAAATTCAATGTTTAACATTATAAATGAAGACATGGAATTAAATACACAAATGTAATATGAAATACTAAAACTTATGGATTATGTGCGTGAATTCTCCCTTGGAAATGGCTTGTATGTTGTTGAATAACGTCCTTCTTCAAGCCCTAATTCGCCCTCTGGTTTTGTGTAGTGAGAAGATATATTAAAAAAGCGAAATTAGGGCTGGTATTTATAGCCGCGACTAAGTTACGGCGTAACCAATAAGGCTAGTTACGCCGTAACATATGAATCATGGACGATCTTATCCTCAGTTATGCCTGTATGGCGTAACCTAGAGGTAAGTTATGATCGTAGAACTTTCGTACATGGTTTTATGCCGTAACCATGTGGATGGTTACGTCGTAACTTCTTTAGGTCTCGAAATTCTTATAACTCTTGGAGACATATATACGGCGGAACCCCTAAGTATGTTACGAACGTAGAACCCTCGTACACGGGTTTACGCCGTAACCATACAAGTGGTTACGTCGTAACTTCTTGGACTACGAAAATCTTCTAAGTCATTGAGAAATATAAACGGCGTAACTTTTGTATGAGTTACGCGATAACCTTGGTCAGCATTGACTTGGGTCTTCTAGTGTAAATCCTTGTTACGGCGTAAGTAAAGAGTGGATTTACGCCGTAACTCTTGTCCGGCCAGCATACTCTTGTGTATTTTCATTAATAACCTTCCAAATCCGCGTCTCTTGGTTCCAATGCTCCTTATTAACCTGAAAATGAAATATAAACGAATAAGAGTATATATTCTCATAAAATGACAAAAATGATGAGCAAATTAGGGGGAAATTGACACTAAAATATCAAGAGTATTTGACGTTATCAAGTATTCATATAACCATAATCCGTGTCTACGTCTTCCCTAATCACATAACGGGTTTACTCCCTTATTGGTCAAACAAAGTCAAAGGTCTCTTTGCGTAAATGAATCCTTTCCCGGTATGGGAGATGCTTTCTTATGATGCAAAGCACTTACCTTGTTTGCATCAAGATGATTATTGATTACGTCAAGTGTTGGTTAATCATGGATTATGATATTGTGAGTACTTAATGTTGTGTTATTTGAAAAATTGATTATTCTTCGTACTTTCCCGAACACATTCCATAATCATCATTGTCAAACTCTTTTCTATCTTAATGACAATATGATTATTTTATAATCAATCATTTGATTATCACTTTCATCAAAATAAACTTAAAACCATTTCAAATCCTCCAAACCTTATCCTCACAAAAGCCAACTTACACATCCAACATTCCCTTAAATATACCCTTAGACATTGTACCTTCATGTACTTTATGTCTCCCACATTCCCACACAATATCTTCCAAACATTCTCTTTGCTACATTTCAATCCAACCACTAATATTTCACCACATCATCATCTTTTTCATCCTCACCATTCATTCAAAACCAAATAAGCCTTCTCCAAAAACCACCTTCCTTCTTCCTTCTCCAACATTCAAATTTCAAATTTGAATTCCATCCTTAGCCTCCCCAACACATCACCATCTTATCCTTACAACCCATTTCAACACATGTGTTTATTTGAATTCCAAAATACACACACACTAATATCCTTCTCTCTTCCCCACTCTCAAATTCAAATTACACACACTTTCTCTCACATGCTTTCCTTCCCTCACACACTTTCCAACTCACTCCCAAATATTCAAATTTGAATCCAAGCCTTAGGCTCCCCATCACATCACCTTCCAATCAATCCAACTCACCTCCCTCACATACAACCTTATCTCTTCTCTTCTCTCACACCTTAAATTCAAATTTGAATTTCAAACCAAGGCTCCTCCCCATCACATCAAGCCAAATCACTCCAATTCATCTCAACCCTTCATCTCACCCTCCTCTTCAAGAATAACATATTCCTTATTCCCTTAGCATATTCCTTTTCCTCCTAACCATGCCAACTCACCTATCCTAACCATGATTAGATTTTAACCTTATCCAACATTTGAATTTGAAATTCAAATGCACTCTCTCTTCCCTCCTATCCATATAGAATATTATTGGCATATTCTTTCTTTCTTAACCATGCCAATTCACCTAACCTAACCATGATCTCCTTCTAACCTAACCTCATTCTCTCACTTCCCTTTCACACAACATTTGAATTTCAAATTCAAATCTTCCCTCACTCACTCATCTCAATATCCACACCTGCTTTCCAAGAAAAGGAATATTCCATGGCATACTCTTTCTCTCTTATCTATGCCATCTGAGGAATACCTAAACTACCCCTATCCAATTATCCCTTCTATCTTTCTCTCTTTGATAAATGGTTTTCACTATAAACACTTAACAAAAATGATTTTTCATCAAATGGCTATTTGAGTTGGTTGACCTTGAGGATGAATAATGTTAAGGTCAAAGTGTGAAGTACAATTGGAGGTTTAGCAAGGTTGGGTAGTTAAAAGCCAAAACCCGAAGAAAAATTGTTACCGAATCCTGGCGCGTCACTGGCGCTCCGACACGCCAGCAGCGCGCCGGGCTCGGTAAAACTTTTCATCATTTGGGTTTTGGCCTATAAATACCCCACCTTGGCTCTTGTATTTCTTACCCCTTGCAAAAAAATCTCTCTCTAATTTCTTTTCTCTCTACCCTCTAAGTCTACTACACATCTTGTGTTCTTAATATTTCTATCTTATCATCTTTGAAAGAAAATATTCTCCACAAGGGAAGAATCACAAGAATCTAATCAACTCTTGTGATTGTGTCGAGGGTCTTCTTCTCTATATCCTTTCTATTAGAATCGAGTCACTAGGTTAGGTTAGGGCTTGATTTAAAGAAATAACATTCTATCATTCAATTTGGTCGTAAGGGAAGTCTTATGTCGTGGTGACCAAGCCTAGATCATTGGGGATCTAGTTGGTGTTTGATACTTCTGGTTGGAAGTCTTAGTGGTCTTTGTGGTCTTTGTGGAAAGTTGAATCACGAGTCTTTATGGGTGGTTTCCGAGCGCGGAATACCATTAGAAGTAGCCCTTTTTAGTGAGCACTGATCTTTGTGTATATCGGTGGAGTGAAGTTGTATAGGGTTTGTAATCCACCATATGGATTATACTTAGTGAATAGTATAGTGTCGTGGATTCGCAACTGGACGTAAGGATGGTATAAACCCACCATCCCGAACCAGTATATATCGTGGTGTCTCTTTACATGCTTTATATACTTTGGTTGTGATTGTGGTTGTTGTATTTATTATATAACCACTTATCGATCTTTGAGGGTTGAAGTGTTTAAACTTCTAAATAGCCGAAAAGACCGTATTCACCCCCCCCCCCCTCTACAATTCTACAAATTAAGACATTATCTTAACTCTTAAGTATAGCTTTTATAAGCCACCAAGTGAAAACTACTCTTACTTGAATAAGATGACTTATAAGAGCTCAAGGAGTCGTAACACTATTAAAACAAAAATTGTTGCCACCTCAACGTCACCTCATCAATTCTAATTTTAACAATAACATACCTACCTCCTCACTCATAAAATCATTAACACCAACTTTTTGGAACTTAAGATTAAGAGCACACGGTATGATAACTCACAAGGTGAGTTATACCTTAACTCTCACCGCGTTAAAGGAAAGTTGCAACACCGTGGTCTTGAGTTATGATGTTGCGTTGCCATGGCAACGCAACGTTAAGCCTTTTTTATTTAAAAAAAATTTACACCTTTGCCACCTTAACGTCTAGATATATTTGAATTAAAATATATATATTATATATATATATATATATATATATATATATATATATATATATATATATATATATATATATATAATATATATATAAAACTTTTAAAACGCCCCCTTGGTTTTTAACGGCTAGTTTAGGTTAAAAAAAAATACACAATCGCCCCTTAACGGACAGTTTCAATTTGAATTCAAAAGCTTCTATAAATATCAACGTTTACATGTTAGTTTTACACACTTTCCATACACTATTAATCAAAAAAAATTACCACAAACGCCCTATGGCTTGTCGTCTCCCACATTCTGTCGAAGAAATGCAAGTGTATATTCAAAAACAATGCGATAAAGACAATTCGGCTTGACAAAAGGCTATTATCGACGTTATGAATCAGTTTCAGCTTGCAAAAGCAAAGAAAGAACGTTTGAGACAATGATATGCGAAATGCAAAGACATTTCTGCGGAAAGAAAAGCTGTAATTGACCAATTTTTTCGTATCGTACTTCGTAGTGTATTTTATGTAACATTTATTTAATGTTTATGTAACAATTATTTCCGTATTTCAATGAATTCATATTCTAATGTTTAAGTTTTAATGTTATGTTATTTATTAAATGCAGTATTATTTTTAGTTTAGGGGTTGAATTTGTTGGGATTAAAGCTTCTTGATGTTGGTGCTGCTCATCTTGATGTTACTACTGCTCTAAAGAATTAAAACTGCTCAAGTACTTCAATTAAAAATGCTCTAAGTGTTTAAGATTGTTTATGAAAGTTAACACTGCTGGAACAACTTAGTACTGGTGAAGAAACTATAAAGAATATACACTAAGTGTGTTAGTGCTGCTAATACAAACTTAGTGCTGCCAGTACAAAGTTACAACTGCTGAAGAGTTAATGCTGCTAGAGTTACAATTAGTGCTACTCAGCCAAAGTTAAGGCTGTTAGAGTATTTGTTAGGCGGCTTATGTTTATAGTAAGTCGTGTACTTCAAGTTTTGTATATAATAAGTATAGAAACGATTTGATATACTTTCCTTAGAATTGTAAGCTGACTAGGACTCCTTAGTCTATAAAAGGAGGTCCTAGGGCATAGAGTTATATACGAATTTACAAGTTTACAGAATTACAAAGAGTCAATTAGCTTCAAGGTTGTAAACCCTAATACTGTTGAGTATTCGTATTATCATCAATAATATTGAAGATTTGTTTGTTTGTTAAATATTGTATTCTTGTGTTTACTGTTTCATTAAAGTGTTCTTCATAAGATTAAAGTTTAGATTCCGCATAAACTTTAATACATTCCAAGACAGTTTCTATAATAGTTGTGTTAGATTTATCTAGCATAGCTAAACCTTGACAAGCTAAGGGAATTCGATCAAGTGTTCAACTGGGATCAACAAGTGGTATCAGAGGTTGTAATCTAGAAGCTGTGATCAAGAAGAATCTGTTTTAACACACAAGAATTTGCTAGATAAGATGGATCAGGATTCTGCACATATGGTGGCTCCCTCCAAGGTTCCTATGCTTAAGCCTAATGAGTTTGAGATATGGAGAATGAGAATCGAATAGTATATCCAGATGATCGCGTATGCACTCTGGGAAGTCATAGAGACTGGCAACACCTTACCAAAAACAACAACATCTACTGAAGGTGTTACAACATTGGTGCCTATTACTTCTGCTGATGACAAGGCTCAGAGATGACTTGAGATGAAAGCCAGAAGTACATTAATGATGGCCATTCCTAATGAAAATCAGTTAACGTTTAATTCAACAAAGGATGCTAAGTCGTTGTTGAAAGCTATTGAAAAGAGGTTTGGAGGGAATGCTGCAACAAGAAACACCAACAAAAATCTTTTAAAGCAGTAGTATGTGAACTTTGCTGCTCCAAGTTCTGAGATGCTGGATCAAACCTTTAACAGGCTTCAAGAGCTTGTTAGTCAACTGTAGCTTTTGGGTGAAAAGCTGTCCCAAGAAGATGTCAATCTAAAGTTACTAAGAAGTTTGTCACCAGAGTGGAACACACATGCTGTTGTGTGGAGGAACGAATATGATTTAGACACTATGAGCATGGCTGACCTCTACAAAAATCTCAAGGTGTATGAGCCAGAGGTCAAAGGGATGCCTAGTTCCAGTACAAGCACACAAAACATGGCTTTTGTGTCCTCAAACAATAACACCAGCAGCACTTATGGAGTAGTTAATACTGCTTATGAAGTTTCTACTGCTAGCACTCAAGTTAATGCTGCTAATTCTACAACTATTGATAACTTGAGTGATGTTGTTATTTATGCATTCATGGATGGTCAACCTAACAGTCCTCAACTTGTGCAAAAGGATTTGCAACAAATTCATCTTGATGATATTGAAGAGATGGATTTGAGATGGCAGATGGTTATGTTGACTATGAGGGCAAGAAGGTTCTTGTAGAATACTGGAAGGAAGGTCACTGTCAATAAAATTAAGAATATTAGGTTTGATAAGTCCAAGGTGGAGTGCAACAACTGCCACAGGAAGGGACATTTTGCTAGAGAATGCAGAGCTCCAAGGAACCAAGACAACAGGAACAAGGAAGGCTCAAGGAGAACTATGCCTGTGAAAACATTTAATTCTACAGCTTTGGTGTCTTGTGATGGTCTTGGTGGCTATGACTGGAGTGATCAAGCTAAAGAAGGACCCAACTATGCACTTATGGCATACTCAGCTTCAACTTCAAGTTCTGACTCTGAGATATCTAATGATTCTGGTTGTTCCTATAAATCTTGTTTAGAAAATGTTGAGTCATTTAAATCTCAAAAGAATAAATTGTTAGAAGATTTAAGGAAGTCTGAGTTAATGGTTTTAGGTTATAAGAAAGGTTTAAAGTCAGTAGAGGAAAGACTTGAATTTTTTAAGAAGCAAGAGTTTGAGTATATTGATAAGATTAATGTCTTAAAAGGTGTACTTTTTGTAAAAGAAAACATTATTGAAGAGCTTTGGAAGAGGCTTGGAACAGCTAAAAAATAAAAGGATGTAGTTCAAAAAGAAAAAGAAAACATTCAACTTACAGTAAATAGGTTTGAACATGCCTCTGAAAGTGTGAACAAGATCATAGAATGTCAAATAGCTGACAAGTACAAAAAAGGTATTGGCTTAGGCTATAATGAAGTTCCAAATCCTATTACAGGAAAGTTTGTGCCTCCAACTGTTGACTTATCTTTTACTGGTCTAGATGTGTTTGCTAATGAACCTGTCATTCAGAAAAGAAAAGTTGAATCTAGTGAAAAGAATAATGATGCACCAATTATTGAGGATTGGGTGTCTGATAATGAGGATCAAGAACCTAAAGTAGATAAGAAAATAGTTGAGTCTAGTAATGCTAAGAAAGAGTTTGTCAGGCCTAAAACAACTAGGGAAACTGTTAATCATGTTGAGCAACCTAGGCAGAACACTCATAGACCCAGAGGAAATCAAAGAAATTGGAATAACATGATGTCTCAAATATTAGGGAGTGATTTTGAGATGTTTAACAAAGCCTGTTATGTCTGTGGAAGTTTTGAACATTTGCAGTATGATTGTCATTACCATCAAAAATAGTTTAAAAATCAAAGGATGGTAAAATCTGTGTGGAACAATGCTTCAAGGGTGAATCACCAAAATTTAGCTAAAATAACTCACCCCTGTGCAAAAAGGAACATGGTTCCAAGAGTAGTGCTAATGAAGTCTGGCCTAGTATCAATTCATACTGCTAGAAAAATGTTTCAAAACCAGCAGTATTGTTTAATACTGCTAGACAAGTTAATACTGCTCACACAAAAACAACAGTGAATGGTGCTAAATCAAAGTCACATTTTTTCTGAAACAACACATTCAACTGTTAAACGGCCCATTCAAAAGAATACAGTAGTTAATATTGTCAAGGGAAATCATTTTTATGCTGTTAAGGCCTCCGCTTGTTGGGTTTGAAAATCAAAGATTAAAGTTTTAGACCATGTTTCCAAACATGACAGTGCATCAATCACCCATAAAAAGTTAGATTATGTTGATGCACAAGGCAGATCCAAGTCAGTGATAGCTTGGGTCCCCAACAGAAACTGATTTTCTTATCTTATGTGCAGGGCAATCCACAGATGGATTTACAGGATCAAGGAGTGATTGATAGTGGATGCTGAAGGCACATGACAGGGAACATGTCTTATCTTACTGACTATGAAGAAATTGATGGAGGATATGTTGCTTTTGGGAGTAACCTCAAAGGAGGGAAAATCACAGGCAAAGGTACAATTAGAACTGGTAAACTAGATTTTGAGAATGTGTATTTTGTGAGAGAGTTAAAGTTTAATCTTTTTAGTATCTCACAAATGTGTGATAAAAAGAATAGTATTCTTTTTGATGATGAAAGTCAAGTTTTGCTTAATGTTCCTAGAAAGGATAATATATACAGTGTTGATTTAGAGAACATAGTCCCCAAAGGAGGTTTAACTTGTCTCTTTGAAAAAGCCACATCTGATGAATCTAAGCTTTGGCATAGAAGGCTAGGTTACTTGAACTTTAAAAAAATGAACAAATTGGTAAAAGGAAATCTTGTCAGAGGTTTACCTTCAAAACTTTTTGAAAATGATCAATCATGTGTTTCTTGTCAAAAAGAAAAGCAGCACAGAGCCTCCTTTAAGTCCAAAAAGGAGAACTCAATTAGTCAACCTTTACATATGTTGCATATGGATTTGTTTGGTCCAACATTTGTAAAAAGCTTAATGAAGAAAATGTATTACCTAGTTGTCATAGATGATTTTAGTAGGTTTACTTGGGTTTTCTTTCTAGCTACTAAGGACGAGACTAGTGGCATTCTTAAGTCTTTTATAACTAGGATAGAAAATCTAGTAGATCATAAGGTTAAAGTGATAAGATGTGATAATGGGATTGAGTTCAAGAATAGAGAGATGAAACAGTTTTGTGAGATGAAGGGTATTATGAGATAGTATAGTGTAGCTAGAACTACTCAACAAAATGGTGTAGCTGAGATGAGAAATAGGACACTAATTGAGGCTGCTAGGACTATGCTAGCTGATTCTAAGTTGCCAACAACTTTTTGGGCTGAAATAGTTAGTACTGCGTGCTATGTGCAAAATAGAGTGTTAGTTGTTAAGCCTCATAACAAGACCCCATATGAACTTTTTCATGGTAGAACACCAACTTTAAGTTTTATGAGACCATTTGGGTGTCCTGTTACTATTATCAATACCATAGATCACTTAGGCAAACTTGATGGTAAGGCTGATGAAGGTTTCTTTGTTGGATACTCTCTGAATAGTAAAGGTTTTAGAGTATTCAATAGTAGAACAAGGATAGTGGAAGAGAACTTACATATTAGGTTTAGTGAGTGTACACCTAATATTGTAGGTAGTGGACTAGATTGACTATTTGATATTGATGTACTAACCCGAATAATAAATTATGAGCTACTGTTACAGATACACAGTCTAATGGTTTTGCAGGTACAAAAGCTATCAATGATGTAGGTCAAGCTAGAAAGGAAACAGAACCTGCAAAAGATTACATTCTGCTACCATTATGCACTGCTGATCCACCATTCTCAACCCAAGATCCAATGAGTTCTCAAGAAGATGATGTCAAAACTTCATGTGATAATGAAGATTCATGTGATGATGAAAAAAAGGACGATGAAGATCCAAGAAAAGAAAGTAAATGCGATGATCAAAAGAAGGATGATAATGTTAACAGCACTAACAGTGTTAATACTGGTAGTTCAACTGTTAATGCTGTTGGCACATAACACAATACTTTTGATGATAAAGACAGCAGTGAATTTCCACAAGACCCACAAATGCCTGTATTGGAAGAAGTATGGGTTGATAGTGATGAAGAAGATACTGGTAAAAAGGCTGACATAAGCAATTTGGATCCAACAATTCTAGTAAGTCCTATTCCAACCACAAGAATTCATAAGTATCATTCTCTTGAACAAGTAATTACAGATGTGCAATCTGCTATACAAACAAGGAAGATGACTAAGGATTTGAAGGAACAAGGGCTCTATGTTAGAACTCTTAAACAAAGAAACAGTTATAAAGATCTTCAAAACTGTTTATTTGCTTGTTTTTTTATCACAAGTGGAACCTAAAAAGACAATTCAAGCATTGACTGATTCAAGCCGGGTAGAGGCTATGCAGGAAGAACTTCTACAATTCAAGTTGCAAGAAGTTTGGACTTTGGTAGATTTACCTAATGAAAAAAGAGCTATAGGCACAAAATGGGTTTTCAGGAATAAGAAGGATGAAAGAGGGATTGTGATAAGAAACAAAGCAAGATTGGTAGCTCAAGGGTACACACAAGAAGAAGGGATTGACTATGATGAAGTCTTTGCCCCAGTTTCAAGAATTGAATCAATTAGGCTATTTCTAGCTTATGCTTCCTTTAAAGATTTTGTGGTGTATCAAATGGATGTCAAGAGTGCTTTTCTATATGGGAAGATTGAAGAAGAAGTGTATGTTTGTCAACCACCAGGATTTGAAGATCCAGACTTTCCAGATAAAGTATACAAGGTTGAAAAAGCACTTTATGGATTACATCAAGCTCCTAGAGCTTGGTATGAAACCTTGTCAACATATCTATTGGACAATGGGATTCAAAGAGGAAAGGTTAACAAGGCTTTGTTCATCCAAAGACACACAGGTGATATCTTGCTGGTTCAAGTGTATGTGGATGATATCATCTTTGGTTCAACAAAGATGGAGTTATGCATTGAATTTGAGAAGTTGATACATGAGAAGTTTCAGATGAGTTCTATGGGAGAACTTACATTCTTCCTGGGATTACAAGTAAAGCAGAAGAAGGAAGGAATATTTATCAGTCAAGATAAGTATGTTGTTGAAATCTTAAAGAAGTTTGGGTATACATATGTCAAGACTGCAAGTACACCAATGGAAACTTCAAAGCCTCTGCTTAAAGATGAAGATGGTGAAGAAGTTGATGTTCACTTATATAGATCAATGATTGGTTCATTGACGTATCTTACTTCTTCAAGACTTGATATAATGTTTGCAGTGTGTAAATGTGATAGATACCAAGTCACACCAAAAGTTTCAAATCTTCATGCTGTGAAAAGAATTTTTAGGTACTTGAAAGGTCAACCAAAATTGGGCCTTTGGTATCCAAAAGATTCTCCTTTTGATTTGGTAGCATACACTGATAGTGATTATGATGGAGCAAGCTTGGATAGGAAATCTACAATAGGAGGTTGTCAATTTTTTAGATGTAGATTGATCTCATAGCAGTGCAAGAAACAGACCGTGGTTGCAAATTCCACAACAAAAGCTGAATATATGGTTGCTTAAAGTTGTTGTGGACAAGTGCTCTGGATTCATAATCAACTACTTGATTATTGGTACAATTTTATGCATACCAAAATCTTTATTGACAATAACAGTACTATGTGTATAATTAAAAATCCTGTTTTTCATTCAAAAACAAAGCATATACAGATCATACATCATTTTATTAGAGATTGCAATGAAAAGAAATTAATTCAAATGGTTAAAATCCATACTGACAAGAATGTTGCCGATTTACTTACAAAAGCTTTTGATGTAAGTAGATTTCAATATTTGATTGCCAGTATTGGAACGTTAAATCTTTAAAATCTTTTGATCTCTTTATGTTTTGTAAGGATTAGTACTGTTATTTAAGTCATTAAATGTTTCTGTTGTTAAGTATAATTAGTGCTGCTAGTTATGCTTAAAACTGCTAAGTTAATGTTATTGGTTTACTTAAAATTGTTAAGTCTAATCATGTTGTGATTATTGTGAATATTGTTATGGCTTCTGTTTTTATGTTTTTGGACTAACATTTTGAAGGATTAGCAAAGAAAAGTGTTGAATTGATGATAAATAAGCTATTTGGAATGGATTTTGTGTGAATGTTGTGTTAATACTGCAAAGCATAAGTTAATGTTGCTTGTCTTAACTTAATACGGCTAGGGTTGCTACTGCTGGGTTAATTGGGGGTAATGCTTTATAAATTCAATCGATTAAGGGTTTATATCAATCATTCACTCATTTAATCGATTTAATCCGTTCAAATACTCTCTCAAACAAAACCCTAACTCAATTTTATCATCTAATTACAAAACCCAACACAATCTCCAAAAACAACACAATGACAAAACTAACTTTTGCTGATAATCACAATATGATCGCGTTTTTACAAATACCCAAAGAAAGCGAAGGATATGTAGAAATTGTTGATTTCTTGAATGCACACCCCATTAGGTATGTATTAACTGTGAATCCTACCATATATATTTCCCACATTGAACAGTTTTGGTCTACTGCTAAGATCAAAACACTCAATGAGGAAGTACAAATTCATGCCGTTGTAGATGACCAGGAAATCATCATTACTGAAACGTCTATTATGAGAAATCTTCACCTAGCAGATGAAGGAGGTATTGAATGTTTTTCTAATTCTACAATTTTTCAAAATCTTGAACTGATGGGGTATGAGAAGAAAAATGATTCATTAAAAATTTTCAAGGTAAACTTCTCCCCACAGTGGAAATTTCTTATCCATATTGTTTTGCAGTGTTTAAATCAAAAAACAAATGCTCGGAATGAGATAATCAGTACTATGGCATCTGCTATAATCTTCTTGGCTACAGACCAAAAGTTCAATTTTTTAAAATTTATTTTTGATAGTATTGTTAAGAACTTGGATACTTTGTCTGGCAAAATTTTTATATATCCAAGGTTTTTACAACTGTTTATGGGCGAACAGTTTATTGAAAATAAAACTCATAAAAGAACATATCTTGCACCCTCTCTTACTAAAACGATTTTTGCAAATATGAGAAGGGTGGGAAAAGACTTTTCAGGTAAAGTAACACCTTTGTTTCAAACAATGGTTGTACAAAACCAAAACCAGGGTGAAGGTTCATAAAACCTATCTAAACCCCAACACACACCTACAATTTTACCATTATCCTCTCAACTACAAAAGACCTATAATCTTAGGAAGCCAAGAAATGACACTGAGCTACCTCAGGCTAGTGCTCCTACTCAAAGTGGTGCAGATGAGGCTGTCTCTAAGGAGAGGGATGACAGTTTGGAAAGGGCGGCCACCACTGCTGCTAGCTTAGATGCAGAGTAGGCCAGTGGTAACATATCTAAGACCCAATCCAAGGAAAGATCTAATCGATCAAGTTCCCAAGGAACTGGTTCAGGTGATGGAATCCCCAGCCGCCAAGAGACCATGGGGGCACAGATGCTCAAACTAGGTTTGAGACTGTGTCTAACATACCCAATGATTCAGCTCTAGGGATAGGTAACACAATCCGAAGTGATAAGGATATAATTGAAATTAAGGAATTGATTTAACTTTGTACCAATCTACAAAAGGTGGTCTCTGACTTGAAGAAGACCACTTCCTCTCAACAAACTCAAATCACTAAGTTAAGGAAGAGGGTCAAGAAGCTGGAAGGGAGAAAGAAGTCAAGATCTCGTGGGCTAAAAAGGCTTTACAAAATTGGTGCTAAGACTAGGTTGGAGTCCTCTGATAATGAAGATGTTCTAAAGGATATGGAAGAGGATGCTCCCAAACACATAAGGAATGAGAGCATGGGTACAGGGGAGGATACACAGATGGAAACAGGGGAGGATGAGGTAATAGAGCATGAAAGTGTTGAGTTTATGGTTGAACATGTTGATGAAGGTATGACTGAGAAAGAAACAATTGTTGAAAAGGTAGATGAAGTCATTAACGTTGCTGTTGAAGTTAGTACTGGCAGTGAGAATGTTAGTGCTACTGGGTTTAAATATACTATTGCTAGTTCTGCAGAAACAGTTAATGCTGCTACAACATCTGTTATTGCTGATGAGGTTACTTTGGCTCAAGCCCTTACTGAATTAAAAAGTTCAAGACCCAAGGTGAAAGGGGTGGTGATTCAAGAGCCAACTCAATCAACAAAAACTGTTCAAAAACATGTACAGGATAAAGGGAAGATTATTCTGATTGAAGAGCCTGTGGAAAAGCCTTTAAGCAAAAAGGAACAACTCTTGCTTGATGAGGAAGAAGCAAGAAAACTTCAAGCAGAGTATGATCAAGAGGCAAGGCTTGCAGCTGAACAAGAATAAGCTAGCATTGATCTTATTAATACATGGTGTTAGGAATTAAATGATTGAAGACTTAGTACTGTTGGAATAACACTAACAGTACAAACTGCTAGTGAACTGCTGAAGACAACTAACAGTACAAACTGTCAAGTTAGTACTGCTAGTATAGATGAAGGTACTGCTGCATGATAAGGTTTTAGAAGACGTGTAGAAGATAAGTATGTAATAGATTGTTTGTATATCACAATTAGTTAGAATTATACGGGTAGATACTTATCTTGTAAAGGACTCCTTATGCTATAAAAGGAGTTCCTAGGTTAGATCAGTCATATACATTTTTGTTTAGATTCAAGGTCATTGTAACCCTAGTGATATTGAGACCACGCGCGTATTATTGCTTAATAATATTGAATAGTTTGAAGTTACTCTTTGTGTTCATTGTTCATCAAAACTGTTTTACTGTTACATCAAAACCAATCTTTTAAATGTTATCAAGTAGATTCCGCATACTTGGTAATATAACCTCAAAGTATCCTTAACACATTCTAAAGGTGTTTTGATCCTCTCAAGTGGTATCAGAGACAAGCTAATAATTTGATTTAGAAGAAAAGATTATGGACATGGAAACCACACAGACTAATATGGCTGCTAAGTTACCTATGCTGAAGCAAAACGATTTTCAGATGTGGAGGCTTCAAATCGAACAGCAGTTCCAAGTGCAGGACTATGCACTCTCGGAGTACATTGAAGAAGGAAACTCTTTTAAACCTTCAACATCTGTAATAACAGTTAATGGTGAAGAAAAGGTTGTTGTGAATACCTCTTCAGTGACCGCAGAAGAGAAGCTGCAAAAGAAGAATGATGTCAAAGCTAGGAGCTTGCTAATGATGACCATCCTCAATGATCAGCTCCTAAACTTTAGCAAATACAAGGATGCAAAATCCTTGTTTGAAGCAATCACTACTCGGTATGGTGGTAATGAAGCCACCAAAAAGACCCAAAAGACCTTACTAAAACAGAACTTTGAAAATTTTAGTGCTACCAGTAGTGAGTCTTTAGATTATATGTTTAACAGATTGTAGAAGATTGTCAGCCAACTGGCGGTGCTTAGAGTTGAAATCCCTTAGGAATACCTAAACTCTAAGTTCTTAAGGAGTTTACCTGCTGAATGGGCTATGCATGTGGTGGTCTGGAAGAATAAACCAGATATTGATAGTATGAGTCTCAATGATCTATACAACAACTTTAAGATTTTTGAACAAGAAGTGAAGAAATCTGGAGGTACAAGTTCAAGCTCAAGCTCTGGGAATATGGCTTTTATGTCATCAACCAGTACTACAAGTCCAGATGAAGTGAAAGTGGCTGCAGGAGTTAGTACTGCTAACCCTAGTGTTAGTACTGCTAGCTCATCAACTAGTATTGGTATTATGAGTGATACTACCTATTATGCATGCTTGACCAGCCAAAACAATGGGTCTATGCTACCACATGAAGATCTGGAACAAATTGATGATGATGACTTGGAAGAGATGGACCTCAAGTGGCAGATTTCACTTCTCAGCATGAGAGCTAACAAGTTCTATCAAAGGACTGGCAAGAAGATCAACATCAGTAGTAATGATACTGCTGGTTTTGACAAGTCTAAGGTGGAGTGCTTTAACTGTTACAAGTTGGGGCATTTTTCCAGAGAGTGTAGAAGACCCAGGCAACATGATAGCAATAATAAGGGGTATGGAAGTAAGCCAAAGGCAGTTGATGCGTGGTTTTGCAACCTTACAACAGGTTTTACCTCTCGAGGGATCTCAAGAGGCTTACAACCCCACTAGGCAGTGTACCTGACCGATGTAGTATAGTGTAGTGGTAAGTACGGGGGATTGATCGTTCTCCATATGGAATAGTGTTCGTTAGGTATGAAAAACTACTCTAATAGGTCTAAGGGTGAGAGAAGATTCTTTTTATGTTTTTATATTTATAATTTTATGAAAGCAAGTAAAATCTCGGGTTTGAAAGAGTGGGCGGAATTAGTTGCTAGTCAACTAACCCAAGTTACTACGAATGCAAATAAAATAAAATAACTGAAAATGAAAAGATGGTAAAACTTATGTGGAGAGAAATGTGTTTACTTAGATTTCCTTACTCCCTAACTATCTTTTACCGGTTGATTAGTGTGTATTAATTGCGTGGATGACGGGTGTATTCCTTAATACCATTCGTGGGGTGGCGTACGTACTTCCCCAACTCTATGAACTCCTACTTCACTCCTATGTCGAGCCGACTAGGAAGCTCCTAACATGGGATCACTAGAATTCGCTCATGCATTAAATACAACCATAAAAACCTTTAGTACGCATTGGTTCATGTTTCTTAAGACGTTCAAGCAAGTTACCGAATAGGAAGTTAGCTAGTTTTCTTAAGCCTAACATAGATAAACAATCATCCAATACAACTAATAACACACTAATAACCAATAATCAATAGCTAGGTTTCATTAGATCTAAGCAAACACAAAGAAAACCTAGCCTAGCATGTTAAACAAAAGACAAGAACAAGATAGAATCAAACAACATATAGACATATTGAATGATTAATTGATAACTTATCTTCAATTTAACATGGAAGATCTCAAGGCAAAAAGCCTTGAAAAAGCTGCTAAAATCGTCTTAGGGTTTTCACACACAAAGTTCCACAATACGTTCCACACTAATGACAAAAAATTGCAAAACTATATATAGACTTTCAAATCTGACGGCGTCACGTTATGGAGTGTGACGCCGTCACCTCGCCGCTTTTAGGGTTCCCGGATGGCCTTCTTGACGCCGTCCCTCTTTAGCTCCCCAAAATCCGTTCTGGCTTATCAAGGCTTGACGCCGTCGGAATTAGGCGTGACGCCGTCTGGCTTTAACTTATACCGTGACGACCTTGATCATTCCAAAGGGTGACGCCGTCAGAATTCCCATGCAAATTTCTCTGGCTTATCATGAGTAATTTTCATATCCACCACTTTTGCCAAGCCATGACGCCGTCAAGAACAAATCCTGACGCCGTCCAAGGTACTTTTCAGCTGGTTTTTGAGACTTTGTCGTTTTCTTCACTTTTATGCTCCAAAAACGTCCAAAATGCTTCCTTTTCCAGATTTCTTCTCCAAAGTACCTAAAATGACAAAAGGAACGATTTAGGGCAATATTTGATCAAATAAATACGATTTAGGGCTTAAATGACCCCTTAAAAGCGGTACACTTTTCGCTTCATCAAATACCCTTACACTTGAGATTTGCTTGTCCTCAAGCAAATGTGCTTTTATTCTAATCAAAATACAAGTTAGGGGTCATTTAATGCTAACATAAAAGTAATTACAACAAATATTCATTCCACTTTAATCATAATAAGCACGGAGATTACAGACTAGCACCTCACAAGTAGTGTTTAGATACTCACATCTCTCAAGTGTCATCAAAATAAATCTCATAAATGAAAACGGATAATATCTCTCACTACCTGTAATAGCAAATAGATTACCATAGGCTTGGGAAAGGATCGAAAACCTCCTCCACTAGGCGTAAGCACCTAAGATAAACTATCAAAGAGGGCTTTTACATGGGTTATAACGTTAGGTGTAGGGATATGATAAACACGGTTTTGTTGGATAAGGGATATTTTACTGGTGGCGAGTTAAAGATCTTGATTAATTACATGTACTATACAATGTTGCTAAGCCAAGACTCGACTCAATCTTAAACTAAAAATAAAATAACAAAAACATAAAATAAATATAAAATGAAACGGGATGGTAGTCCGTATGTTTTTTTTTTTTTTTTTCTTTTTCTCATTTTTTTTTTTGTATTTTTCTTTATTTATTTATTTTTATTTTTATTTTTTTATTTTTTTTGCATACACTCTTGCCCTACCATCCAAAATAATACATCATAGGGGCGTTGCATTCCCCTTACACTTGAACTTTTACATAACTTTACAAATAACTATTCTAATGACTCGAATTAAGATAATTAAAACACTTGGAGTACTTTTAAAATATTTAGCACATATGGGGGTAATAAATGATGTTCTTCCCCATTACTCCATTACACTAGTACTTTACCCATGAGTCCCAATCGTCCCAAAACAATATGTACAAGGATATGACTCGACTTAGCAACCATGTAATCAATTAGATAATTAACTTGGGTTTAAACAAATGTTGTCACAATAATGCACTAAAGATGAGTGCATACAAGGTAGGCTAAGGCGATTTGGGTGTACATTTTAGTGGGGCGTAACAAATTCTTCCTTTAAGTAAAATGCTTAAAGGTCAAAACGAAAAGATAGGCTCTGAGGGGTGTACTAGGGGTATCGTGTACTAAAAGTGAGTACAACGCAAAGGGTGTGGGAGAATTACTTGACCAATGTGGCCAAAGTAATTATAACAAAAACACAGGTGTAAAACAATGGGTTAATCCTAATGCCTCTTATCATGTAGTAAATCTAACTACACGAATGTAGTCTCACTTGTGGCCTCGGAATGGTCCTAACGCAAGTTCTAGAATCTAAGTGCTACCGGTACACACATCATAGCATAAATGCTTTTCCTACCAATTCTAGGGGCGAACCTCAAATATTTGGGGTGGAAAATTTTTTTAGTGGTACGGTTTTTTGTGCTAGTCATATAACTCCTATCCGTGAGACGCTCATTAGAACTAAAGTTTCACTCCTAAATGTTGTAAAAAATTTTAAATTTGGCACTAAAATTATCCTAACAGGTATTTATCTCAGTTTTATTACACATCTACTATTAAACAAACAAAAATCAAGCGTAATAGCATTCTCTAATCGTACTTTACCCCCCCTTACACTTAAGATGAACATTGTCCCCAATGTTCAAATAACAGGATGCAAAAGTAATAAGGTAAAAGAATGAAATCAAATATTCCCCTGATTCGCTCCGTGGATAATGTGGTAACACGGTTAGATCTTCTTCCAAAGTAATGTTGAAGCTCCATGACTAATGCATCGCCATAAGCTTGATCCAACAAACATTTCCTTGTCCAAAATAACCTGTTAAACCTGAGAAAACAAACACGAAAACCTGCATAACATCGGCGGGATAAACTCTATATATAAGGATATAATGCTTGTGGAATGATAATTTTGCAGATTCCTGGAGATTATAAGTTATAGATTTAATAAAAACTTTTTATGAAAACAAAACTTTCAAAAATTTTCAGAAAATTAAACCTGACGCCGTCAGGTTGTAAAGCCTGACGCCGTCAGAAATGATCTGACAGAATTCTCATGTTATGTTTCCGGAAAATTTTTGGAAAAGCCTATACCTTACTTCCTGAAAATCCTGCAAAACATCATTATGACTCGATACAAGCATTTGACTCAAACAAACACTAATATGTATGTTAATTTATTATTATTATGATTCATGTTCATTTGTGTTCTAATAAACCGATTTAGATTTCCCTTACACTTAACTTTTGCAAAATACCTTTATATGTAGTTAAGACGAAGTTAAAAACAAAATAAAGCATTTTCACAATTTAGTTTTGAACATGAATCAATAATAATAAAATTAAATCATACACACGGAAACAAATAAAATCAAACAAACAAAGAAATAAACACACAAAGAAAATAAAGCTTGGGTTGCCTCCCAAGAAGCGCTTGTTTTTGTTCGAGTCACGAGCCTGACTCTACCCTTATTTAACAGAAATAGGGGAGGTTTTCCCTACACTTAGGATTAAGTGTGGGTGAAAGTAGCGATACACACCCTTAGGGTGGAAATATGCCACGTGAGGTGAAGGGGGTGAGTGAATGGCTTCCTTCATCCTAAAACTACCTGGATAATAAGGGTTGATGGGTGGGTCGGTTCCTCTTTTGTCTCCTAGAAATATATCTAAGGATGGAAAGTTGTGTAAAGGTTGAGGTTCCGGTTCATCAACACTAGGAAATTCCCTGGAACTAAGAGTAAGGTTATCACTATAAGTATTCAAACCTATATCCTCTAGTGGTGCTTGGTTCAAGGGTTCTATCTCCATTGGGATTCCTAAAGTTTCTTCTACTTCTTCCGGGTAAGTCACGGGCGGTGTGGGTGCCTCAAATGATGGTAGGACTTGTGGGGTACTTGGTGGGCTTACATTTCTAACCTCATTCTCCATAGTATCTAAATCACCTATATGTTCATCATGTGTTTTGGTGAAATCTATCCCACTCATGCAACTAGGTAGTTCAACACTAACCATCTCAGAATCTTGGTTTGATTCTAAGTCCATGTTCTTAGAAACTAGGTCTCTTTGCTCATACGAATCCACCAATTCGTTCCACTTAAGGGTCATGGTTAGGAAGCTTTCCTCAAAATTCATCCAAAGGGCCTGACTAAAAGGAATTGATCCAGATAATGCTTGTCTAATAGAACTCTCACATGCATAGAATTCATTAAACCCATCTAACCTTACCCCTAACTCCTTTTGGAAATCACAAAGATCACACAAAAATTCATAGGAATGATAGGAAACAAATCTATTGGTGAAATATAATTGTTCCCCTATTGATAATGATCTAAATGGAATTTCATCCATCATAGTGACAAATGAAAATGGTTTTACAAACAAATGGCACAAAGAAAAAGATAGACTACAAGAAATCCTAGAAAAAATAAAATAAAAATCTCACTAGAAAGGAATCTAGTGAGTAGACCTATAAAATAAAAATTCAACCTAAACAATAACTATTCCCCGGCAGCGGCGCCAAAAACTTGATGCGTGGTTTTGCAACCTTACAACAGGTTTTACCTCTCGAGGGATCTCAAGAGGCTTACAACCCCACCAGGCAGTGTACCTGACCGATGTAGTATAGTGTAGTGGTAAGTACGGGGGATTGATCGTTCTCCACAGGGAATAGTGTTCGTTAGGTATGAAAAACTACTCTAATAGGTCTAAGGGTGAGAGAAGATTCTTTTTATGTTTTTATATTTTTTATGAAAGCAAGTAAAATCTCGGGTTTGAAAGAGTGGGCGGAATTAGTTGCTAGTCAACTAACCCAAATAACTACGAATGCAAATAAAATAAAATAACTGAAAATGAAAAGGTGGTAAAACTTATGTGGAGAGAAATGTGTTTACTTAGATTTCCTTACTCCCTAACTATCTTTTACCGGTTGATTAGTGTGTATTAATTGCGTGGATGACGGGTGTATTCCTTAATACCATTCGTGGGGTGGCGTACGTACTTCCCCAACTCTATGAACTCCTACTTCACTCCTATGTCAAGCCGGCTAGGAAGCTCCTAACATGGGATCACTAGAATTCGCACATGCATTAAATACAACCATAAAAACCTTTAGTACGCATTGGTTCATGTTTCTTAAGACGTTCAAGCAAGTTTCCCAATAGGAAGTTAGCCAGTTTTCTTAAGCCTAACATAGATAAACAATCATCCAATACAACTAATAACACACTAATAACCAATAATCAATAGCTAGGTTTCATTAGATCTAAGCAAACACAAAGAAAACCTAGCCTAGCATGTTAAACAAAAGACAAGAACAAGATAGAATCAAACAACACATAGACATATTGAATGATTAATTGATAACTTATCTTCAATGTAACATGGAAGATCTCAAGGCAAAAAGCCTTGAAAAAGCTGCTAAAATCGTCTTAGGGTTTTCACACACAAAGTTCCACAATAAGTTCCACACTAATGAAAAAAAATTGCAAAACTATATATAGACTTTCAGATCTGACGGCGTCACGTTATGGAGTGTGACGCCGTCACCTCGCCGCTTTTAGGGTTCCCGGATGGCCTTCTTGACGCCGTCCCTCTTTAGCTCTCCAAAATCCGTTCTGGCTTATCAAGGCTTGACGCCGTCGGAATTAGGCGTGACGCCGTCTGGCTTTAACTTATACCGTGACGACCTTGATCATTCCAAAGGGTGACGCCGTCAGAATTCCCATGCAAATTTCTCTGGCTTATCATGAGTAATTTTCATATCCACCACTTTTGCCAAGCCATGACGCCGTCAAGAACAAATCCTGACGCCGTCCAAGGTACTTTTCAGCCGGTTTTTGAGACTTTGTCGTTTTCTTCACAAAAGGAACGTTTTAGGCTCCAAAAACGTCCGCAATATTTGATCAAATAAATACGATTTAGGGTTTAAATGACCCCTTAAAAGTGGTACACTTTTCGCTTCATCAGCAGTGGAAGAGGCAGAGACATCTTCCAAGGCTATGGTGGCAATTGATGGTCTTGGCTATGACTGGAGCTTCATGACAGATGAAGAGGAAGCACCAGCTGAGATGGCACTTATGGTCGTCTCTGACTCAGAGGTACTCTCTGCTAAAAATTGTTCAATAACTTGTTCTGCTCTTAAAGAATATGAAACTTTAAAGAAACATTATAATGAGCAAAGAATTGAGCTAAACCAAACAAACTATAATTTGTCTAATCGTAAAAGAGGTTTAGCGGTTTTAGAGTAACAAATTGTGCATTATAAGAAGAATGAGGCAGTCTTTACAGAAGATAAAGTTGTTCTTAAGAGAGACTTGACACTTAAAAATGTTGAGATTAGTTTGCTAAAAGCTGAGTTAGATAAAATCAAAAATGCAAAAGATAATATTCAATTGAGTGTAGACACTTTAGAGTTTGCTTCTAAGGGAGTAAATAAAATCATAGAGTATCAATTGATTAATAAGGCCAAATCTGGGTTTGGCTATAATAAATGTCCACCTCCTCATAAAGGACTACCTGCACCCCCAGGAATAGACTTAGAACACACAGGTCTAGCTGAGTTTCAAGAGCCAGATACTCCCATCATTAAAGTAAATACACCTGATGTGTTGAATGAGCCTTTTGAGAGTGCTAGTGACACCTCTCTTGCTGAGGACAAGGTGTCAACTGATAGGAACTCAGATGCTCCCATCATTGAAGATTGGGAATCTGATGATGAAGATCAGGTTGTAGCTAAACCTGATGTAGTAAAACTAGAAGGAACTAATGGTTCTAAGGTGGTTAGTGAAGAAACTGTTAAGCCTACAACAAATGTGAAACCAGTTAGGAAAACAGTTAGATATTCTAAGATGTATAGTTCCACAAGCAAGCCAAAAGGTAACCAGAGGAACTGGAATAACCTCAAGTACCATCAACTATGTAGTGCCTTTGTAATGTACAACAAGGCTTGTTTCTCATGTGGTAGCTTTGACCACTTTTAGCCTTTTTGTCATAACCATCAAGGGAGAAAGATGGTTACAAGGAATAATAGGGTAATTAGGAACAAAATGGATAGGGTGAACTTAAATAGGTCTCAAACTCACCCTAATGCTAATAGAATGACTCCCAGGGCACTTTTAATGAAGTTTGGCCTCAAACCAATTAGTACAGCTCGACCAACAATTAGTACTGCCAGACCATTTAAAACTGTTTACCCTAAACCAACAGTTTCAAGTGCAAAACCAACTTTTAAACATGCACAACAAACTGTTAAAAGGCCTTTTCAAAAGAAAGCAGTGTTTCAAAACAAATTTTAGAACTCAAAAGTAAAAACTGCCCGGCCAGCAGTTAAAACTGCTAGACCAGCAGTTAGTACTAGTAAGCCTAAAAACACTGCTAGGGATAAAAGGGCAAATGCAGTTAAGCCCTTAGCATGTTGGGTATGGAGACCAATCAAAACTAATAGTGCATCAATTGTATTAAAGAGATTTGACTATATTGATGCACGAGGCAAACCCAAGTCAGTAATGGCTTGGGTACCCCAAGGAAACTAATTTCCTTCTTTTATGTGCAGGGACATCCACAAGATGATGAAGAAGATCAAGGTTATGCAGATAGTGGATGCTCAAGGCACATGACATGCAACATGTCCTATCTTTCAGACTTTCAACCAATGGATGGAGGATATGTTACCTTTGGGGGAGGAATAGGTGGAAGGATTACTGGGAAAGGCACATTGAAAACCAGTAAATTTTGTGCAAGAGCTAAAATATAACCTTTTTAGTGTCTCACAAATGTGTGACAAAAAGAACAATGTTCTTTTTACTGACACTAAATGTCTTGTACTTTCCCCAGACTTTAAATTACCTGATGAAAGTCAGGTGCTACTTAAAGTTCCAAGGAAGGGAAACATGTACAGTGTTGATGTAAAGAAGATTGTTCCTAAAGAGGCGCTTACTTGTCTTGTTGAAAAAGACACATTGGATGAGTCCATGTTATGGCATAGAAGACTTGGTCATGTAAACTTTAAAACCATAAATAAAATTGTTAAAGATGGTTTGGTAAGAGGCTTGCCTCAAAAACGTTTTAAAAATGACCAAACTTGTGTTGCCTGTCTCAAAGGCAAACAACACAAAGCTTCTTGTAAGCCCAAGACCCAGAACTCTATTACTCAACCTTTGTTTATGTTGCATATGGACTTGTTTGGTCCTACATCTGTGAGTAGTATTATGCATAAGAAATATAGTATTGTAGTTACTGATAACTATCGTAGATTCATATGGGTTTTCTTTTTAGGATCTAAGGATGAGACACCTAGCATTCTTAAGACATTTATAACTAAAATACAAAACTTAATGGATAAGAAAGTGAAGTCAGCAGGTGTGAAAATGAGACGGAGTTTAAGAATAGAGTTATGGATGATTTATGTAGGGAAAAAGGTATTAAGAGATAGTTTAGTGTAGCTAGAACTCCTCAGCAAAATGGGGTTGCTGAAAGGAGGAATAGGACACTAATAGAAGCTGCTAGAACCATATTAGCCGACTCTAAGCTGCCCATCACTTTTTGGACTGAAGCAGTTAATACTGCTTGTTATGTGTAGAACAGGGTTTTGGTAGTTAAACCTCACAACAAGACACCATATGAACTGTTTAGGGGTAGAACACCTGCTTTAGGTTTTCTAAGACCATTTGGGTGTCATGTTACTATTCTTAATACCTTAGACCATCTAGTCAAATTTGATGGCAAATCTGATGAGGGTTTCTTGGTTGGGTACTCACTAAATAGCAAAGCATTTAGGGTATACAACACAAGAACAAGGAAAGTAGAGGAAAACCTGCATGTTCAGTTTATAGAAAATAAATCTAATGTTGCAGGTGAAAGTCCAAAATGGCTATTTAATCTTGATACTCTAACCCAGTCTATGAACTATGTGCCAGTTTTTGCAGGAACATTTTCTAATGATTTTGTAGGTTCAGAAGATGCTGTTGCAACAGATGAACCAAGCTTAGGAAAGGAGAAAGATCAAGATTATATACTGATGCCAATATGGAATAGTGTGGATGCATCTTCAAAGAATGCTGAACCTTCAATTGATGCAGACAAAGAAGGTTTTGAAGAGGGATATAATGAAGATGGAGTTGAAGAACCTGATAATCAAGAAAACTGTACAAATGAATATTGTACTGCTGAGCCTCAAGTTGGTACTACTGGGAAAAATAATCATACTGCTGGCCCATCAGGTCCTAATACTAATGATTTCTCAGAAGATGAAGTGGATATCAACAATTTGCCACTCACCTATCAAGTTCCCATAACTTCACACACAAGAACATACAAACATCACTCCGTAGACAATGTGATTGGAGACATACAGACTGGTGTGAAGACAAGAAGGCAGACCATGAATTTAGATCAACAAGGCTTTCTTAGTACTGTTTATGAAGATAAACAACATGAAGCTGCCAACACATGTCTATTTGTATGTTTTCTTTCCCAATCAGAACCCAAGAACATACTTAAAGCCTTAGAAGACTCAAGCTAAGTAGAAGCTATGCAAGAGGAGCTTCTTCAATTCAAGATTCAGAAGGTTTGGGTATTGGTTGATTTACTAAATGGTATGAGAGTCATTGGAACTAAATCGGTTTTTAGAAACAAGAAACATGAAAGGGGGATAGTGATCAGAAACAAGGCAAGACTTGTAGCCCAGGGGTATATACAAGAAGAGGGGATAGACTATGCTTATGCTTCTTTCATGGGCTTTACTGTTTACCAGATGGATGTCAAGAGTGCCTTTCTCTATGGTACTATTGAAGAGGAGGTATACGTTTCTCAACCTCCAGGTTTTGTAGATCGAGAACATACTAAAAAGGTATACAAGGTGGTAAAAGCTCTTTATGGCTTGCATCAAGCTCCAAGGGTCTGGTATGAAACATTAGCTACTTATTTGTTACAAATCCTCGACGTGAAATATAATCCCAAAGTACTCCAAAGACTCAAATATAGAATGGATTTCAAAGGGGTAAGATTGATCAGACTCTATTTATCAAGAAAAATAAGGGGGATATCTTGCTGGTACCGGTTTATGTGGATGATATTATATTTGGATCTACAAAGAAGGAGATGTGCTTAGAATTTGAGAAACTTATGCATGATAAGTTTCAGATGAGTTCCATGGGGGAACTTACCTTCTTTTTGGGGTTGCAAGTGAAGCAATCAGCCGAAGGCATATTTATCAATCAAGATAAATATGTGACTGAGATACTAAGGAAGTTTCAATTTACTGATGCTAAAGTGGCAAGTACACCTGTTGATCCAGAGAAACCTTTGCTTAAAGATGCAGATAGAGAAAGTGTTGATGTACACACCTACATGTCCATGATAGGGTCTTTGATGTATCTTACCTCATCAAGACTAGATATCATGTTTGTTGTGTGTGCATATGCAAGGTTTCAAGTCAATCCCAAGGCTTCCCATTTAACTGTTGTAAAGAGGATCTTTAGGTACCTTAAGGGTCAACCTAGGTTGGCTCTATAGTACCCTAGGGAATCACCTTTTGATTTGGTGGCATACTCAGACAGTGATTATGCTGGTGCTAGACTGGATAGGAAATCAACAACTAGAGGTTATCAGTTCCTTGGTTGCAGACTTATATCATGGCAATGCAAGAAGCAAACAATTGTGGCAATTTCTATAACTGAAGCTGAGTATGTAGCTGTTGGAAGTTGTTGTGGTCAAGTATATTGGATTCAAAATCAACTGCTTGACTATGGGTATAATTTTATGAATACCATGATATATATTTTCAATAGCAGTACAATATGGATTATTAAAAATCCAGTGCAACACTCTAAAACAAAACACATAGAAATTAGGTATCATTTTATAAGAGACTGCAATGAGAAAAAGTTAGCTCAAGTTGTTAAAATTGATACTGATCACAACTTTGCAGATCTTCTCACTAAAGCTTTTGATGTTGGAAGATTTCAATACTTGGTAGCAAGTATTGGAATGCTTAACCCTTAAAAGTTTTTAATCTATGTATATTTGTACCTTAAATTGGATTTGTACTATTAGGTTTGTCAATTAGTACTGTTTTGTATTGTTTGTACTGCTAGTACAAATTAGGCCTGTTATATTTGAACTGTTAGTCATATGTTTTTACTACTATGAAGCAAATGCTTTGCCATTTGTTTTCTTGGTTTTGGACTAACAATTGCAGGTATGTAGTTTAAGCACAAAGGAATTACTAGTGCATTGTATGAGCAGTAAATGGTGGATTAGTTACTAACATAATAGATTGTTGATGGACAGAATTTGGGAGTCCCTTAACAAAGTTTTATACCTAAGTTAAGAGATTCTTCAAAATATCTTTCTTAAAATCTTATTATGAAGTTTTTGCATTTGAATTGATGACATAGTTAGTTAGATAGTAACTGATCTAAATCACTCTCTACCATTTTATACTTTTAGTATAATGTGTTAGTCCAAGGACATCTGGTAGAGAGAACAGCGAGCAAACATGAATCTAACACAATTGTGTTAGAGGCAACACCTGCCACGAGCTGGAAACCCTGTCAAGAAAGCTCTTTGAATAAGTTTTTCTGATCACAGGCAGTTATTTATAACTGAAACTATTGGTTCTCACACAACCAGAGGTTGCATTAAATCGTAATTATGATTAAGTGTCTGTCTTTACACTTAATCCTATCAAAATGGCTATAAGCAGTATTGTTTTAAAGTAAAATTAAGTTCATACTGCTAAGTCAAATTTTTTCCAAAAAGTTAGTACTGCCAGGCAAGAAGTTAGTACTGGTTGGCTTAAGTTTGTACTGCTGGATAACCGTTAGTACTGGTGTGAAATAACAACTTTTTGAAAATAGCCGTTGAGAAGTTGTTGAGATTTTTACTGATCACAATCTTATCTTAAGGGTTTCCTTTTTGGATATTTTCACTTTTAATCTATTATATTCAATTTTCTTCAATCAAAAGTTATCTTTTTATTGAAGTCGGTCCAATAAAAACCCTCATAAGTCTTCTAAAATATATCAATTCACTTTCTTCAACCTAATTTCGAACCTAAATTACTCTAATCCCAGCAGTGAAATCAATATTTTACTAACACTAATGGCTACTTTAACTTTTGTCGAAAAACACAACATGGTAGCATATTTGGAAAAACCAAAGGAGGATACTCAATTTCATCAGATAGTGGACTTTTTAAATGCTTCTTACATAAGGTATTCTCTAATACTTAATCCCACTATCTATGTCTCCCAAATCAAAGAGTTTTGGCAGACTGTTACTGTCAGAACTATTAAGAATGGGGAAAAAGGATTAAATGCAACAGTAGATGGGAAAACCATTACTATTACTGAGTCATCACTTAGGAGGCATCTCCACCTTGATGATGACAATGGTATTAGTGCTATGCCAAATACTGAAATTTTTGAAACTTTAACTAGAATGGGGTACAACATCCAATCACAATATTTAACTTTTCAAAAAGGTTGTTTTGCCCCCACAATGGAGGTTTTTGATTCACACCATCCTTCATTGTCTCAGTCCTAAGAAAAATTCATGGGAACAATTCAGTAGCAATATTGCAACTGCTCTCATTTGCTTATCAACCAATAGGACTTTCAACTTATTAAAACTTATCTTTGAAGGAATGGTGAAAAATGTTGATAGCAAATCAAATTTTTTGATGTATCCAAGATTCATTCAAACTATTTTGAACATGAGGAAACATCAGCTTCTACCTCATAAACATGTTTATCAAACAACCAAACTTACCCAAAAACTTTTTAGCAATATGAGGATGGCCTCAAAAGGGTACAGTGGGGTAGAAGTTCCTTTATTTGAATCAATGTTATAGGTACAGGGTGAAGGGTCAACAACCCCAGTTGACTCCCAACACACACCCACAAGCTCAGAACAATCAGCCTCATAACCCACCTTATCACCTGATAGGTATTCATCCAGAGAGGGTTCTGTTGTACCTCAGTACAGAGTTCCTGCCCCTCCCCATGTTGCAGATGAGGCTGAAATTGTCAGTATAGGAAGGGTTGCACCTACTGTCATAGGATTAGAAGCTGGGCAGGAAAGGGGTAACATCCATATGACCCAACCTATGGCAACACCTACAGTACCAAGTTCTTTTAAACCCAGGACTAGTGGTGGAATCCCAAGCCAACCGAATTTATTGGGTGGCTCAGATCCTCACCATGTGGTGGAGTCTGAGTCTATGCCCTATGATGCACCTCTCCCGGAAGGTCACACATCAGGAAGTGCTGAGGGTAGTAAGACACTAAATGAATTGATGGAACTCTGTACAAAATAGTCTCAGAAGGTCACTACCTTGGAAGCTGAGCTCACCACCCACAAGAAGGTGTTTTGCAAGGTTTGTACTAAGCTGGTGTTGAAGGTCAAGAAACTGGATCAGAAAGTAAAGATACTACAAAGAAAGAGGTCAACACATATGGTGGCATCACCTTCTTCATCCAGTTCAGATGATGGTCAAAGTGAAGACAAATATGAGGAATCTTCCAAACAGGGGAGGAACATTGCTCAATTAGATGAAGACCCTAATGTCACATTGGTCCAAGAGGAATATGGTAATCATGGGAGGCCAGATAAATAAATGAAAGAAGGTACTGCTCAAGAACAAGAAGGTACTGGTAGTACAATACAAGGTATGCTAGTGCCATTCAAGGTACTACTGGAGTAGTTTATACAAGAAGACCAAGAACAGACAAGAGAAAAGGAATAATGCTTGAAGAGGAACCATCAGTGAAGAAAAGCAAGAAGAGCCAAGCTCAAATCGCTCTTGATGAAGAATTAGCTCAAAGGCTTCATGAAGAAGAATTAGCAAGAGCAGATGAAGAAGAGAATATTGCTCAATTATTGACTGAGCAAAAGCTATTGACTGAAGTACAAGAATTAGCTGCTCAAGGAGCTGCTGATAGGGAGTTAGCTGCCAAGTTACAAGAGGAGGAAAGGTCACAGTTCACACAAGAATAACAAGAACATGCAATCAATAACCTTTGGAGCATATCAGAAAAAGTCAAAGGAAGAAGAAGGCTTCAATGAAGAAATCTCCTACAAGAAAGGAACAGTTAAGCTACATGAAGACCTATCTAAAGCATCAAGACAACTGGAAAGAACAACACTTCAAAGGAAGAACTTATGAAGAAATAGAGAAGATATACATCAATATTCATAGAAGACTTCACATATTCCTAAGAGGTGAAACTGAAACTGTTGAGACTGAGACTAGCAGGGGTGAGAAAAGAGCAGCAGAGAAATTGGAATCTAAGGGGTCCAAGAAACATAGAACTGATGAAAAAGCAGTTCAAGAAGCAACAGTTGAAGAAGAAGAAGCTGAGGAAGGAGAAGAAGAAATATTGATGATGAATAGATCCATGGTATGATGGTAGTAGTTCTAGAAGCTCTTAATGTAGATCTCATTCAAGCCAAACATCCCATCATTGATTGGGAGGTTTATTCAGATGGAATGATTAAAGGATGGAAAATTATCAGAGTAGGAGGAAAATTTGAAGTATGCAAATTCTTTGAAGACTTGGTCAAAGTATTTGACAGAGAAGACTTGGATAAGCTTTGGAGCTTAGTTCAAGAAAGGTTCAAGTCTGCTAATCCTACAGATGATAAAGACAAAGAGCTATGGGTTGAGCTGAAGAGGTTATATGAGCCTGATGCAGATGATGCACTATGTAGATTTCAAGCTCATAACATGGATACCACATGGAGATTATTTGACAACTGTGGAGTTCATATAGTTTCTACTAAAGCAGGAGTGAAAATCTACATGTTAGTAGAAAAGGATTATCCACTAAGAGCGGGAGTATTACTTGTCATGTTATCATCAAAGCTTCAAGTTGATGAAGAATCTGAAATGGCAAGAGCATTGGTGAGAAAAATATTTCAGCCAGCAGAAGACATGAAGACCAGAAGATAGTGTTTGGAAGAGTCCTCACAATCCTCATAAGGTATTCATTTAATTTAGAAAACTTGATGATTTAGGGTAAATCACAAGTTTAGGGAAGGATTGTTAGGAATTAAATGATTGAAGACTTAGTACTACTGGAAATAATACTAACAGTACAAACTGCTAGTGTAATGCTGAAGACTGTTGAAGACAACTAACAGTACTAACTGTCAAGTTAGTACTGCTAGTATAGATGAAGGTATTGATGCATGATAAGGTTTTAGAAGACGTGTAGAAGATAAGTATGGAATAGATTGTATGTATATCACAATTAGTTAGAATTTTACGGGTAGATACTTATCTTGTAAAGGACTCCTTGTGCTATAAAAGGAGATCCTAGGTTAGATCAGTCATATACGTTTTTGTTAAGATTCAAGGTCATTGTAACCCTAGTGATATTGAGATCACTCGCATTATTGCTTAATAATATTGAATTGTTTGAAGTTACTTTCTGTATTCATTGTTCATCAAAACTGTGTTACTGTTACATTAAAACCAATCTTCTAATTGTTATCAAGTAGATTCCGCATACTTGGTAATATAACCTCAAAGTATCCTTAACACATTTTAAAGGTGTTTTGATCCTCTCACATAGGATGATGTGCAAGCTAAATGTGAATCTGATCAAGAATTGGCTCAAAGGATGTTGCAAGAAGAACAAGAAGAGTTATCCATGGAAGAAAAAGCCAAATTATTTAAGGAACTCTTAGAAAAATAGAGGAAGTTCTTTGCACAAAATAGGGCAGAAGCTAAAAGGAACAAACCACCCACCAAGGCTCAACAAAAATCATTAGTGTATACTTACTTGAAAAACATTGATGGATGGAAGCCTGCTCAGTTCAAGAACATGAGATTTGAAAAGATCAAGGAAGTGTTTGACAAAGTCTTCAAAAGGGGTAACACATTCATAGATATGGAAACAGAGGTTGTGGGAGGTTCTAAGAGAGTAGGAGCAGAGTTAGAGCAGGAGGTGTCTAAGAAGCAAAAGATTGATAAGCAAAAGGAGCAACAAGAAAGTGATGACAAAGAAACCACTGAGATCCAAGAATTAATGGTAATTGTTTCAGATGATGAATACATAACTATTGATGCTATTCCTTTGGCTACTAAGCCTCCAAGTATTGAGGACTGGAAGAGTTATCAAGAAGGAAAAAAAATTCATTGGGAGATTATAAGGGCTGATGGAAAATCCCAGGTATTTATCACCTTTGGTAACATGCTCAAGAGTTTTGATATGGAGGATTTAGAGACACTGTGGAAACTGGGGAAGGCTAGGTTCGATCTACAAGGCCAAATGCTATCATGGATAGAGTCTTATGGGGTGATTAGAAAGTTATGTTTGAACCACATCCAAAATATAAAGTAAGGCAATATCAGTTTCAGAATGAAGTATTGTTTTGGAACTTGTATGATTCCTGCGGAGTTCACAGATGTTGGATTAAAAGCTTCAAGCTGATGTTGGATAAAAATCTTCAGATTTGGATGTTAGTTGAGAAAACATATCCTCTATCACTAGCTATAGTTACACAGATGTTGGATAAAAAGCTTCAAGCTGATGCATATGGTGTGAAACCTATGATGCTCATAAAAAAGTATGTGAAACAACTCAAGAAGAAGTAAAATGTTTGGAAGCATCCTCCTAGTGTTGATGAAGCTTGAATGAAGAAACTTGATGATTTTTGGAGAAAATATCAAGTTTAGGGGAGGATTGTTAGGATTAAAGCTTCTTGATGTTGGTGCTGCTCATCTTGATCTTACTACTGCTCTAAAGAATTAAAACTACTCAAGTACTTCAACGAAAAATCCTCTAAGTGTTTAAGATTATTTATGAAACTTAAGACTGCTGGAACAAATTAGTACTGCTGATGAAACTACAAAGAATATACACTAAGTGTGTTAGTGCTGCTAATACAAACTTAGTGCTGCCAGTACAAAGTTACAACTGCTGAATAGTTAATGCTGCTAGAGTTACAATTAGTGCTGCTCAGTCAAAGTTAAGACTGTTAGAATATTTGTTAGGCGGTTTATGTTTATAGTAAGTCGTGTAATTCAAGTTTTGTATAGGATAAGTAAAGTAATGATTTGATATACATTCCTTATAATTGTAAGCCGACTAAGACTCCTTGGTGTATAAAAGGAGGTCCTAGGGCATAGAGTTACATAAGAATTTACAAGTTTACAGAATTACATAGAGTCGATTAGCTTTAAGGTTGTAAACCCTAACACAGTTGAGTATTCGTATTACCGTCAATAATATTTAATATCTGTTAAATTATCCATATATTTTATATTGAAATCCTTATATTTATGGCATAATGAATAGCAAAAATGTGTATTACAAGTGCATATATCGTTAAAATGTGTTATTAATCATTGTAGGTACGAAACGTGGATATTTTTGCAAAAGACTCGAATTTTGATAATTTAATTAAGATTATTGAAGCCCGAAGAAAAGCCCAAAGATTAAACCCAAGAATATATATTGCATACTATAATTTTGGCCCAACAGGATAGATATTACAACCCACAAAAGAAGTGAAGGGCTGACGTCACATTTGGAGAAAGCTAATAGCGTTTGGTGCTTATATATTTCATGATTGGTCTCACAAAGAGAGGGGGTGGGGGGGGGGGGGGGGTTGGGCAGCCGACACCACCATAGGGACGGTTTCGAATCTCATTTACAGAGCCATCATTTTTATTATTCGAATCTCATTTACTGAGCCATCATTTTTACTATTTAGTGTTTTCATATAAATCTTTTATTGTAGTCTTTATATTTATTTCAGTCACTATGAGATCATTGTTTTAATCATTTCGAGTTTTTCTTAACAACTATTTCCTCCGTCCCACATTAAGTGTCCACTATGACTTTTTTAAGACTTTTTACTTCAACTTTGAATTAAAATATTTTGGTTCGTGTTATATAGTACTTAATGCAAGATATATGAATAGATTAAGTTTCTAAATGTTTTTTTCATTTGTATAATTTTTATTAAGTATTATATAACACAAACATATATATTTAAGGTTAAAGTTGGAGAAAAAAGACTTAAAAAAGCCATAGTGGACATTTAATGTGGGATGGAGGTAGTAGTTGGTACAAAGTATTTCTAGTTATGGTTTAAATGTCTTTTTTGAATTTACTCTATTAGTTTAAGCAATTTACTTCACAAAATCTTTCCGTAGCTAAACATTTTCCTTTTAGTTTGTTGAACTTACCTAAATCATTCAATTTTGCATTAAATTAAATCTTTGTTTTCTTTAGTCTAGTTATGAGTAGTAAATAATGGTGACTTTGGGCTACGTCCTTAAATTAGAAGTCGATTAAAGAATAATAGTTGGTTATTCACGTGGAGTTTTTGGATGGGTTTGGAGCTTATGGAGTTGTCTCATTTTCTCATCTTTACATCTTTATTCCGAGTTTCAACTTTTATTTTATCTCTTTATTTTTAGTGTGTTTATATTAATTGCCATGTTTAGCTTAGTAGTATTATTGTTGCTTTATTTATTGCTTGTAGTGTAGTTTAAATTATGCGCGAGTAGTTTAGTTTATATGTTTCTTTAGAAATTCGTTGTTAGGATGTTGTGATTATTTTGGGGAAGCTGTTGGTGATATTAGTTGTTAGTTGAGGTTAATAGATTGACTAGATATTAGGTTAGTCGTTTTTAGTAAACGGATATATTTTTGTGGTTTAAAAGTGATTCTTTATTAAAATCGTGAACGCTCCGGCCTTTTCGATTTTAGGACCTTACTCTTGACTAGACAACTCTATCTCAAGATAAGGTTAGTAAGATGCACATTTAATCAATGCGGTTATCCATTTATCAAAAATGCCTAACTTAGTTTAGTATACCATTAACGGGAGACATCCGACTTATGGTTTAGTTAGATTGTTTTTATTTAATTTGACGGGCAAAAGCCGTCGGAAAGAATAAAATTCTCTAGTAGTCAATATCTTAAACTAGATTAGCAACTAATTGGTTTATTGTGCGCGTATAAGGGTTTAAATTGATATACGAAAGTATAAAGAGATTAACCCTTGTACGAGTTTTTGATCACCAAAATACCTTCCTTATTAATCGTAATATTTTAACCACCGTTTCTAGACAAGCATATTCCTTAGTATAAGCTTAGTTTAGTTTTTAGCTTTCCTTTAGATAACTTAGCTGCGTTAGTTTATTGTTTTGGAAAACCAGCAAAAACCAATTTTGATAACTGAGCATCAAACAAAACTTGACTGACGTATTTCAATTCACCACTCCTTTGAAACGATACTCGAGAGATCAATACTTACCAAGATACTTTAGTATTGAGGTTTGTATAGTCTCTTATCCTCTATATTTGTTTAATTGTTCACTATGTTCACTTCTTACCTTTATTGTTGTCAGTGGTGTGAGGGTCCTCATAATGGTGGAAATTGTCCCAGTTGTAGCATGGTAGAATCAGGAAACGGGTTTGTCTATGACCAAAATCCTTATTCTTACCATGAAACAACCGACTTCTTCAACCTTCCCCCACAACACGAGATGGAGACATACACGTGTGAGTTTTGTGGAGGTAGGCCTCACCTGGGTTTTTATTGTCAAACAGGGAACATGCTTGTCTATGAGCATGTTCCGTGTAATATCAAAATTATGGTAATGACCAATATCCATATGATTCACAGAGTCAGTCACAGCAGTTCTACTGTTGTAAGTTCTGTGGAGGTCCTCCCTATAGCTCTGATTGTCATACTAGGAACCCGCTTGTCTATTAGCATGTCCCTTGTAACAATTATGACTTACCATATCTTGACCAACCTCCACTGTACCAAATGGATCAGTCACCCCCCGCATCCACTTCCTCAAGAACAAGATAACTTGAATTTTCAAGTTAACATCCAAAAATTACAAGCTGAAGTAAACCGTCTTCAGGAATTGGTTCTTAGACTTATACCACAAGATCTTCATGTTGACTCATTTTATCATGAGGAAAGTGATGAGGAGGATACGGAGACTATTATGGACGAGGTGCATAACTCTAGCCTACAAAGTACCGCACATGTCCTATCTCTGCCACTAGCATACACAACATCCTTGCCTAGACTTGTTGTTTTGGGAGACGAAAATTTAGATATCGACTTACCTTTTGGAGAGCATATAGACACCCTCTCAATGGGGGATAGGGAAATTGACTTCAATCCTAGTGATATAGAAAGTTTACCGACCAATGACCCTGTCCCAATCCCAAGGATGTCTGATGAACCCTTAGGTAATTCTGATTCGATTTCTAGATCCATCAATGTGACTATATCAAATCCTCTATTTGACTTTGATGACAACTTTACATTAAGAATTGATAACAAAATTTTTGATGAAGAGACTGAGGATTTGTGTAGCTTAGACCCCCCCTAAGTCAACATTGTTAATTGATGAGTCCACCCTACTAGTTACACCACTTCCCTATTTTAAGCAAATTTGCTTAAGGGAAGTGGAAAGATTTGATCCTTTTTTCTCCCTGACTCAGTCGGGTGATGGATAAACCTTTTGTTTGATTTCACCATATGCCATTACCCCGTCAGGTGGCATACTCACCTAAGGTGGTGTTGTATTGCTTTTACCATCCTAACTTAACATTAAGTGATGGATGTGACCCTGAACTTAGAAGTAATTAACCCTAGAGTCAAGCTAGAGACTCGAACAAAAACAAGCGCTTCTCAGGAGGCAACCCATGTTATCTTAAAATCTGAATAAGTAATTTATCTACACTTAGGTTTATTTTAAGTAACTTAGGATTTTAGTAGTAGTAATGAACAAGGCATTTTGGCTTATAATGGGTTTGAATCTTTGTGTATGTCATATTATTGCATCTTCCTGTAACATTTCCTTTGGATTTCAGGAAAGATTTGAGTGGTATGTGTTAAATTACATACCTTTTCTTTATAAAATACGAATTCAAAAGATCAAAAACTGATTATAAATGCCATATATATGCTTCTTTTTAGGTTTATGTATGTGCAGGTAAGCATATGAGAAAATGACAAAAAGAGAGTCAAAATGGAAAAACACAAGCACGGGATTGGAAAGAGTGTGAAAAGCCGGAGCTGGGGATGTGTTTCTACATTTTTGATCCAACTCTAAACACTAAAATACCAAACCTAACCCTAATCCTAAAAGAATTACATAATTAGTCCTTACCTTTTACAAAGTTAGTCCCAATTTTCTAATAAAATTGATCCAGTCCAATCCTTAAACTCAACCAAACCCAACAATAACAAAGTCCAGTCCAACAACACAACCCGACCAGCACAACCCTTATACCCAGGTCAAAATAATTAAACCCGGGTCAACAAATAAAAAAAAGGCGGGTGAATTAGTTGTGTACTATTCACCTTCGTCCCCAAATTTACCCCGACCTCCCTAAATTACCCACCTTAAATGAATGATAACCCCTTCTAGAAGGCTGACAAAGGTACACCGTGGCAATTATCAAGCATACGATTGGTCGAGGTGTGTTGGCACTTGATCCAAGGGTATGGATTGGAGCTTGATGTCGACATAATGGATTGGATGGCTATGATTAGAAGGGCGAAACCCTAGATACATCCTTAGCCATCTATAAATAGAGGCCTCTTCACCAAGCACATGGAGTTTTTTTTTTTGGAGTCTTTAATTTTAATGTCTTGTATTAGCTTATTTTAGTGCTTATTGTCTTTTAAATTCTGTCTTTATTTCAAGTATTGCAATAATTTTTAAGTCTTAATAAAATTGAGTTTTTTTTTTAATTTCATTGTCTCTTTTACTTTATTGTTTAAGATGTTTTCATGTGGTTGAAAAAGCTTTCATAAGCTCTAATAAGCTCTCTCCTTAAATACTATTTAGAACTCAAAACAAGCTCCTCAATAGCCTGTTTTGGGTTTCTGCTACTCAAGTTTGATTTGAATTCAGTTATGTTTACGCAATTTGGTTTTAAGGTGAAATAAGCTTAGGTTGGATGATAAGCCAGATTTGGATGGGCATATCGGACTTTACCAGCATGTTTTAAACAAGCTGGAGCTTGTAGATCAGCTCTTGGAACATATTTAATCCTTGTTTGAGCAAAGGACCAAGTAAGTTATATTTTTACATTTTTAGCTTATTAAATTGCTTATTGTTTATTTCTGCTTATTATGTGCTTATATGTGTTTAATATGTCTTTTATATGCTTATTAGTTGTAGATCTATCTATTTTATTGCTTATTTCATAATTTAGAAGTTATTTGCTCTTATAAGTGTTTTTATTGTCAAAATAGCCAATAAGCTTTGCTTATTGGTTAAGTGTTTATTTCTTATAAACTTTTGCTTAAAAACCTTTCAATACACTTAAGGTTAATCTGTTTTAAATAAAACATGAGTTTTACAGCTTAATTCAGTTTAAAAATCAGATTTCAGTTTTTAAAGGGGTGTTTGGCATAGCAGTACTAACTTAGTACTGCTAGTAGTTGTTTTGGCCATTAAGTCAGATTACTTAAGCTTAAAAATAGTTTTTAAATAAGTTTAAACCAGATTTAGCAAGTTTCATATGACTTAGCTTAATTTTCTAAATTTCATAGTTTTTAACACATCATATCAGCTTCTTTTGAAAAATCCATAAAAAGGTCTTTTTAGTTGATGTTTTTGAGTCTAAACAAATCTAATATGCATACTTTCAAGTTCTAGTTATGTGTTCAAAGGTGTTTTGTCCAAATCTCAGGTCTGCAAGTTTTTGAAAAAGTTAGAAAAACCAAAAATATTAGTTAACTGTCATAATATCATATCAGTTTTAATAGCTTAAAACATGATAATTTGTCCTAATAATTGCTTCTATTTGTTCATTGGTGGTTACTCTACATCTGTTCTTAGGTTTCTAGCTTATTTTATATGCTTATCAGACCTTAATCTAGTGCTAAAAGTAGTGGTACATTCTGTCTTTTAGTCTTTTAAGTTTTTAATAGTGTCTTTAGCTATCTGTTTCACAGCTTATTTTTAAGCATCTAATTAGCTCTAAAAAGTCTAAAAATGGTTTTACAAACTCTTTGTTAGCTTATTTTAATCTGTTTTCAGGTTTTGTGGTCTAGCTTATTGTTTAAATAGCTTTTTGAATAGTCTAAACTTGCCCTCTTAGGTTGTCTAGTTGTCAGATTTCATATTGGCTTGACCGAGTTTTTGGCTTTTTAGCTTATTAGAATAGCTGAATCTAGGTTAGTATTTCTTATTAAGTTAGTTTTCAGGGTTCTTATAGCTTATTAGGTATAGGATTAAGTTTTTAGCAGCTTATTTTGCTTATTCAGTTTAGCCTTTAGCTTTTATTTTCTTAGTATAACTGTTACCTGTTTGGCTTATTTTCCAGCTTATTTAACTAGTTATAAAAATTTTGTCTTCATTAAAAGTGCATATTTTTAAGTGGTTAAAATGTTCCATAAAAAGTTTTTTTAAAAAATAAAAAAATTGAAAGTTGGGAAGCCAAGGGTGAGCAGGGCTCGAACCCCTGACCTCAACCAACCTCAACCATTTAACACACCACACCAATACCAACTGCGCCCTTGGGTCTTTTTCGACTAAGAGTTCATTTGAATTTTACTTAACTAGTTTTTCCTTATTTTGCTTAATTTTCCTTTTAGCTTATTACCAGCTTATTTCTATAAGTTGGTTCTTAGGATTTATTTTTCATAGATTCCACTTAGTCTTAAGTATTTTTTATAAAAATTTCAGATTTTTCTTAAAAAGTTTAGTATTTTTAATATTATATTTAAACTAAAAGTGTTTTTAATTAATAATAATTAAAATAAAAAGCAAAAAAAATATAATTCTTTTTTCTAAAATTATTTTTAGTTATTTAGGACTTTTAGCAATCAAATTTACACATCTAGGGTTAATTTTCGATTTTTAGGTTTTCTTAGGCTTGTTTAATTCCCATTTAGAGCCCGTATTTTAGTTTAATTTGCGTTTTTGCTTATTATTGCTTTACTTACTTATTTTATATGCTTATTGGTTGTTTTTTATTATATGTTTTCTATTTTTAGTCATAATCCCAAAATATCACAATTATTCTAATCATCCAATCACGAACGGAATTCCTAGTTCCATTCACACTTCATCGGGACTTAACGACCCGGGAATAAAAACTACTTCCGGATAAATATTTGGTTTCATTTTCTTTGACCTTTTGGTACATTCACTCTTGGTTAGAGAGAGAATTTACCTTTTGGTCAGAGTTTTCTTACTCATATATATATATATATATATATATATATATATATATATATATATATATACACTTGTGCACGAATCAAGTTTTTGGCGGCGCTGCCGAGGAAGTTGTGAAACGAATATCGAGTTACGTTTGAAGATTAGTGATTTGAAGATCCTTCCCCGCGAAGTTATCGTTTTATCTTGTAAATATTTTCTTATATTATAAAAACCAAAAAAAATATAAAATCACTAATACTTTTCCTAAAGTATTCAAAATATCAAAAAAAAAATTAAAAAACCAACAAAAAAAATCGTGAAGTCAATTGTTACGTCGACTCACCTTAGATTACAAACTATAAAAGGGTTTAAGGAGATTGACTTAATTGTCGAACCGAAGAAACGGGTTTTTAATTATCATTTATTGTGGACCTTTGTTTCTCCGCAACTTTGCGAGTAATTCTAGAGAGCTAGCGAGCACCGGTTGACGAATCAACTACCAAAAATATTTGTTTTACAAAATTTTCTAAATATAAAAACCCAAAAATATTTTCTTTTTCAAAATTTATTTTTCTTTTAAATTTTGTGTTTTTAGTGTATGCTCACTCATTCTAAATCGAATTTAATCGACAAATCTCCTACAATACCGACTCAAAGTTATCGTCGACGTATTAAACGAGTAAACATACCTGAGATACGTACTCTTGTTGAAGTTCCCATTACCGAAATGGCAGATACACGTACTATGTCTAAGTTGCTCTAAGCACCCACCGAGGGTTACGGAGATGCTACTGTTTTACCACCAATTCTTTCCGAAAATTTTGAGTTAAAAACCGGTTTAATTCAACTTATAACGTCAAACCAATTTCATTGTTTCGATAGGGACGATCCTCACGCTCACATCCGATGGATTAATAAGTTGACTTCGACTATGAAATATCTGGATGTTCCTCATAGCACGATTAAGTTGATATTATTCCCATTTTCTCTCGAGGGGCAGTCCGGATTTGGCTCGAAAAAGAACCCCCTCGTTCGATTACTACTTGGGAAGATCTCATCTCTAAATTCGTGAATCATTTCTTTCCTCCTTCTAAGACAACAAATCTTAAGAATGATATCCCAAATTTTCAACAACGTTTTGATGAAAATTTTGGTAAGGCATGGGAACGTTTAAAAGATCTCCTTCGTAAATGCCCACATCACGGTTTCTCGGAATTGCACCAAATCGATACGTTCTATAATGCTTTGACTCAAACCGATCAAGATTCGCTTAATGCAGCCGCCGGTGGCAATATCTTGAATCGCACTCTGAGAGATATTTTGACTATTATCGAGAACAAATCAAAAGTTCGCACTTCATGAAACAAACCGGCTGTTTCCAAAGTGAATGCTTCTACTTCTTCTTCACCGGCACATCCATCGGAGATGGCAAAACTTACGGATGCTATAAGATGTATGATGAGAGAACTTAAGATTCAAAAGAAAAAACTGGACCCCGTTAAAGCCGTTACCGAAAATTGCGTAATTTGTGGTGGTCCCCATCCTTATTATGATTGTAAAACCCCAAAATTAACACAATCCGAAATGACTAAAATGCCTTCTAAATTTAAATTTTAAGAACTTATGAAAATTATGTAAGTAACATCATTGTACTTAACCTAAAATGATTATGTCCTAAGTTAACTAAAGGACTAAGCTACCAAATAAAAACCTTACGCTATAATTTAAATGTCACAAAATAAAAAATTCCCTACATCTAACTATGCTAGTCGACTTCATATGTGTTACAAGCTCAAAAAATTTCGGCTAGGCATTAACTAAAGAGATAAGTACACATTAAATTAAAATATTGTCTACTCCTAAAATATTGGCATTCCTTGTTTTATATCTATCAAATTACTCGGTTCTTTACTCCCCATTAATACCGAAACAATATCATTTTCCCACTTTGTCAAAACCCTAAAATCCCTCTCCATTCCATCTCATTTGTACGGTTCAAAAGAAAAACAAACCAAGAAACCCTAAAACTCTCTCTCTAAAAGAATTCGGCTGCCATTGTCCTTCTCTCCTCCTGTTCGATCAGTTGCAGCAGCATAGGAGGTCGTTGGTGCTTCTAATTGGTGTTTCTATTGTAGTGCTACAGCAAGGTTCAAAGGGTGATAAGTGGTCGTCGGTTTGAGGGCAAATTTGAAGGGAGTTTTGGTAGGCATTCGGCTGGGATTTTCTAGTTCAATCCATTCTTGTTCTTGTTTCGTTGATCACGCATCAAGGGTAATCGTATCAATCTTTGTTCAATACAATCCTTCTTGATGATTCTTGTTTCGTTTCCTTGATATTATGGTCGTTTAATATACTCACGAGATAAGAGAAAAGATCACATAAAATGATAACATGTATACATAAAATAACGAATATGAGAACCCTAATATGATCGACCTATGTATATTGTTTGGATTCGAGTTGTTATAAGCATGTTAAAGATAATATATGAGTCGACCCATAAGTGTTTTATACCATTTATACCCGTTTGTATTAATATATGAGTCGTTGGAATAGTTACACATGAAATAATAAAACTCAGTTTGCTGTCAGAAACATTAGGTCAATTTTATTCGCATGGATCTTCATGATAACAACGTGTTTATGAGTTTTTCTTGAGTCTTAAAATAATTTTAAGAAAAGAGCTTTCTGGAAAAATAATCCTTGTAATTTTTAGAGGTCGGTAAGGCAACTTTTTGATTTTTAGAAGTTCAAGTGTAAAACTAAATTCGTATGTCTGGAAAAACAGTCCGTGTTTTTTATTTTTCATTTGCAAACCATGTCGAATTAGAAGATTCCCTTTTAACTGAGTCATATATCATATGTCTAGTAATTACTGGAATTTTTGTAGATTCGTCTAAATTTTTTAGATGGGAAATTGAAATACAAACTTTTCGGGTGTTTCATTAGATCCGATTCGGGAACATGTTGTGGAAATTGATTTTTCATTTGTACTTCTTCTACTGAATAAAATCTGAAAAATTACATGAAATACTTAAGACATTGAAGTATCTCTGGGAATTTTTTGGGATTTTATTTCTGAGTTCTTATATGATTCATAAATTAGTCAAAACGTGACCAGTTCATATATAAAATCTGTCAATAGTATTAAAAAGGTTAAAAAGGTGTTATGTGTATGTTTTCTAAACTAAAGTGTTTAATTTGTCTTTTTTTCTAAACTAAAGTGTCTAACTTGTGAAAATATGTAACTTTAGAATATTTACATTTCATACCCTAATCTTACCATAATGACACTATAATCCCTAAACTTGTTATATTTGCATATTAAACCTTAAAACTTACGAAAGTGACACTATGAACCCGAAAATTATGTAAATGACATTATGAACCTTAAGTTACTATTTTCGGAAAGTTACTAAATATGGAACTTGCTATTTTGGAAAGTTACTTAAAATGGAAGAGCCGACTAAAATAAGTAATCTGATTTAAAATAAGTTATTAATCAGACGATCATAAATTCGTGTAGATTCGCTGAAGATGGAGTTTACTTCCGATCTTTTCGTTTCTAGTTGTGTGGTCACTTATGGTCTAAGGTACAGATATTCTACCCTTTCTTAGTAAGGGTGCTTTCCTTCTCATGACCTTCTTGATCTTGATTCATTAGGATTCCTTTAGCCATTGCTATGTTCCCTTATACTTGATTCGTTCTTCATGATCCATTTGACATTCGTCATTAGGACCCTATGACATAAGTATTCGAATCACTTGATGCTTAGATGCTTCATTTGATTTTTTAACTGGATGTGAAAACCTTTCTTAATTTTTATCATGGAAATGTTTTGAGAAAAAATAATCTTAAAATGATGTTTATGAACGATGCGATACCACTTTTATATGAAGTTTTACTAACTTTTATGAAAATTACTTTTAAAGACTACTTTATGAAAACCATTATTACAAGATTTTTTTAAATGAACATTTGATAGAAACCTTTGAAGTGAACCTTGCTATGAACCATTTGATTTCGAACCTTGATTTTGAACCTTTGAGATCCTATGCCTGATATGATTTCCTCATTTGACTCATGACATTCATTGTATGATTGTTATTCTTATTGTTTCACTCTGACATTTATTTTAAATGTCTCTGCTATGTCATGCTTAGTTTCCCATGTATTTGAGTTACTATCTTGTTTCTTTTTCCATGCTAGTTTGTTATTGTTGTATGCTATGATAGATCTGTGCCTGAGCTTACCTAGTTGTGGAGGTACCATGACCATGTCTTGGATGGCACCCTAGGCATGACACTCCCGTAGAGGTGTGATAGATCTACGGCGTTCCCCCTTATGTTTATGTATTATATTGTGATCACTATTGGCCATTAATGCGTGTGTATGCTTAGTCTAGTACTGACATACATACTTATGTTAGGGAGCGTATGGATGCATCCTAGGTTTTATGTTTTATGTGATTATGGTGACCAGGTGGTGTGTGCCTTGCACTCCTTCTCACATTTTTATTTTATTTACTTAGAGGTCTCCCCTCTTCGTATACTTGTATTGTTTTAGTATGATTTGATAGATTATGTATGGAGTTCTTATGGCACATCCTTATATGAACCTTTTCATTTTTTTTTCATTTCATTCCTTGATTCATTTTTATTCAGTTCTCATGTACTCTTGATTCTTAGTTCACCTTCATGATTATGCTTTTCGTTTCGTATTCTTATTCCTTCGTTGCTTATGCTTATTTACCATTATGTTACGTTATATATATCTGTTCACTGGGCTTTTTAAGCTCAGCCGCATTTCTTTTCCTGCGGCAGGTTTTAGTTGGAAGCTGGGTTATGAGTGGAGTGCTTTGAGCTTAGAAGGTTATACTTAGATTACTATCCTGGATTTAGAGATGACTAGAAGAGATTTGCATTTCAGACTTAGTATTTTGTTATTATTCTCATTTGTAACCTTGTAGTTTCAGATTTTCCCTTTGTAACCTTTGAATTTCATTTGTATTATTTAAGCCTTATGCTTGTGTTTGCTTTGATATGTCACCATAACGTAATACTTCTACCCTTACCGGGTTGGGGTGTTACAATGATTGTCAAGCCACCGATGGCCACATTTTCAATGCTACCGCAGCAGCAACAAATTACAATCAAAATCAAGGATTTCGTTCTCAAAGAGAAACTAATTATTGTGCTAATAACCAAATGGGACCACCCGGTTTTCCTTCTGTTCAAAACAATCAAAACCGTTTCAATCAAAATAACCAAGGTTTTAATGTTAATCAAGGTTATAACCAAAACCGTGGAACAAATTTCAATCAAGGAAACCAAAATTACCAAGCTCCACCTCAACAAATTTATCAAACTCCTCCTCCTCAAGTTGGACCTTCTCATGATTTTTCAAACTTGATGAAGACAAATGATGTTAGCATGCGAGCTATGCAAAATCAAATCAACAATATAGAGGTTGAGCTTAGAAAGGAAATTGATACTACATTGACTAGACAAACGAATGAGCTTAAGAACATGATGAGTAGTTTTATGCAAATGAATCAACCCTCGAGTTCGAGTTCTCTTCCTAGCAATACCGTTGCTAACCCGAAAGGTGGCAGAGCGCTATCACCACCCGAAGTGGTGTTGCTTATGAAGGACCTACGATTCCTACTACTTCTTCTTCTCCTCCTAAAGTAGTGGAACGTGAAACCAAGGTGACAAAGGACACGGTGCCTCCTACTAATAAGGGAAGTACCGAAAACGTCAAACCTCCGGTTGTCCAAATTCCAGTTTCCTAGCCAGAAGTTGCTCCCGTTAATCCTCCAAAGTCTAATCCTAAACCGTCAATACCTTACCCGTCAAGACTTAATGATCAAAAGCTCCGCGAGCAAGCTAACAATCAAATGGAGAAGTTCTTCCAAATCTTTCAAGATTTACACTTCAATATTAGCTTCGCGGATGCCCTTATTCTCATGCTTAAATTTGCTTCGACAATTAAGAATTGCTGAGTAATAAGGAAAAATTATTTGAATTGGCTAAAACCCCGTTAAATGAGCGTTGCTCGGCAGTTCTTCTCAAAAAGTTACCCGAAAAACTTGAAGACGCCGGCAAGTTCCTCATTTCGTGTGATTTTCCGGGAATGTTTTAATGATTAACCTTGGCCGATCTTGGCGCTAGCATCAATCTTATGCCTCTTTCCATATGGAAAAAGATTTCCCTTCCCGAACTTACTCCTACTAGTTTGGAAATCGAACTTGCAGACCGTTCAATTACTCATCTGATCGGTGTCACCGAAGATGTCTTTATAAAAGTAGGAAAGTTCCATTTTCCAGTCGACTTTGTAGTCGTTGATTTTGATGCCGATCCTAGGGTTCCCCTCATTCTCGGGAGAGCTTTCTTGAGGACGGGGCATGCTTCAATTGATGTTTATGGTGAAGAAATAACCCTTCGTGTTAATGATGAAGCCGTAACCTTTAATCTCAATCAAACTTCAAGATACTCCACTAAGTATGATGATATATCAGTTAATCAAATCGATGCCATAGATTTTTCTTCTGAGGAGTATGCTCATGAAGTTCTTGGATTTTCGAAAAATTCTCCGAGTGGCAATCCCACTCCGACTTCTAAACCTATCCTTTCTGACTCTTCTCCTTCCCTCACTCTGTTTGAGGGAAGTGATTTTCTCTTGGAAGAGGTCGATGCTTTTCTTGCTTTTGATGATTCAATTTCACCGAAAATTGATTACACTTACTTTGATCCGGAGGGTGACATTCCTCTCCTCGAAAAGTTACTCAATGATGACCCGTCACCTTCTCTCCCTCCGAAGGAAATTAAAATTTAGGAAATAAAAGAAATTAAGCCCTCTAATCCTTCGGAGCTCGAGATCAAGGATTTACCTCCTCATCTTGAATACACATTTTTAGAAGAAACCGACAAATTTCCCATCATTATTGCTAAGGATTTAAAAGATGAGGAGAAGACCCAACTTTTAAAAGGGCTTAAGAATCATAAGAGTGCCATCGCTTGGAAAATTTATGACATTAAGGGTATTGATCGTTTTTGCACCTATAAGATTTTAATGGAAGATGACTTCAAACCCGCGGTGCAACAACAAAGGAGGGTAGACCCGAAAATTCATGAGGTTATCAAAAGGAAGTTCTTAATCTCCTTGATTCTGGAATGATTTATCCTATTTCCGTAGCCCGTGGGTTAGTCCCGTTCATTGTGTACCCAAGAAAGGGGGTATGACCGTCGTCACCAATGAAGATAATGAGTTGATTCCCACACGTCTCATCACCGGATGGAGAGTGTGTATCGTAAGCTTAATGATGCGACTCATAAATATCATTTTCCGCTCTATTTTAAGGACCAAATGCTCGAACGTTTAGCGGGGAATGAGTATTATTGTTTTCTCGATGGTTTTTCAGGATATTTTCAAATCCCGGTTGATCCACAAGACCAAGAAAAGACTACCTTCACTTGCCCTTATGGTATGTTTGCCTACCGACGTATGCCCTTCGGCTTATGCAATGCTCCGGGCATGTTCCAAAGGTGCATGATGGCCATTTTTCATGATATGATCGAGAAAACAATGGAAGTTTTTATGGATGATCTTTCGGTTTATGGAAATTCTTTTACGTCTTGCCTCTCCCATTTAGACAAAATGCTAAAGCGGTGTGAAGACACTAATCTTGTTCTAAATTGGGAGAAGTGCCACTTCATGGTTAAAGAGGGCATTGTCCTCAGCCATAATATTTCCAAATCCGGGATTGAGGTTGATCGAGCTAAAGTCGATGTTATCGCTAAGCTACCTCATCCCACCACCGTTAAAGGAATTCGAAGTTTCCTTGGTCATGCCGCTTTTTACCGTCGATTTATTCAAGATTTTTCTAAAATCGCCCGGCCACTGGCTCACCTTCTAGAAAAAGATACTCCATTTTTCTTCTCTAAAGAATGCATCGAAACATTTGAACTTCTTAAGAAGAAATTAACGGAAGCACCGATTTTAGTTGCCCCCAATTAGGACTTGCCCTTTGAAATTATGTGTGATGCTAGTGATTTTGCTATCGGGGCCGTCTTGGGGCAATGTAAGACTAAATATTTTCAGACGATACACTATGCGAGTAAGATGATGACTGATGCCCAATCTCATTATACCACTACAGAAAAAGAATTATTAGCCGTCGTTTATGCTTTTGAGAAATTTAGACCTTATCTCGTCTTATCGAAGACCATAGTGTATACGGATCATTCGGCCCTTAAATATGATGCTAAGCCGAGATTCCTTCGGTGGATCCTCCTTCTCCAAGAATTTGATATCATTATTCGTGATAAGAAAGGAGCAGAGAATCTCGCCGCCGACCATTTTTCTAGACTAGAAAATCCTCATCAAGGTGTTCTCAAGAAAAAGGAAATTACCAAAATATTTCCTCTCGAGACACTTGGGATGATATCGTTTAAAAGTGATTCTAGTACCCCCCCATGGTTTGCCGACATTGCAAATTACCATGCGGGGAATTTTATTGTGAAAGGGACGTCGTCCCAACAAAAGAAGAAATTCTTTAAGGATGTGAAACATTATTTTTTGGGAGACCCCTATTTGTTTAAGAATTGTGCGGATCAAGTGATTAGACGATGTGTACACGGCCAAGAAGCCGTTGATATCCTCACGGCTTGGCATAATGGACCCACCGGGAGACATCATGGTGCCAACTACACCGCTAAGAAAGTCTTTGATTCCGGTTTTGGAGGGGACATACCATCCATGGTTGTCCCGGATCTCCAAACTTTCCCCATGAACAATTAAATTCGGAGCGAGTCAAGCTAAACGACTCGAGAATATACAAGCGCTTCTCGGGAGGCAACCCGTGTTTCTATCTTCTTTCTATTTTCTAATAAGTGTAACGTAAGGAGGCCCACCTCTTCCATTTCTCGTGTTCTGTGGTTGTTGTTTTATGTCCAGGATTTGCCCGAATTTTGAAGACTCTCATGCAAGTGGTTTTGCCTTTCATCCACTTGAGTTTCATCCTTCAGTTCTTATTGGGAAATCCGATATCCTAAATCTTATCGATTAATGTTTATCTGTCAGCATAATTAATAAACGGCTTTAGATTTGCATAAGAGGACCCTTATTCCAAAACATTGATGACAATGTCTCGTTTTTATCTTGGGGGGGGGGGTTAATCTTTCGATTTGATTTTACCTTGCATTTTTCCTTATATTCTCGCAACCCCGTTTTTCCTCCAAAATTCCAAAAAAATGAAAAAATTTAAAAATTTTGCAAAAATATAATAAGTGTTTTGACACATTGTTGACTTTCCGTTGGTGAAAGTAGGAATAAATTTTTGACTTGATCGAGCGTGTTAAACTCTAGCTTGTCCTCTTAACCTTTATAATTGAAAATTGGGCTAGTCTCTTATACAAGAAGCTATAAAACGCGAATTTTAGCAAGAATTTGCAAGTTTCCATAATTGACTTTAAATATGCTCATCTTGATTTTATTAGACTAAGCATTCGCGGATCTTATTATTTATGATTTTAAATTTGCGAAGAACGAAAAATGATAGAGTTAAATATAAGTTAGATGCTAAGCGTGGAGTAGTTGGTACTCTTTAGAGCTCGTAGAGGTTAATTGTGGCTTTTTGCTCCCATCAGCTAAATAAACCCAAAAAAATAAAATTTCTCAATAGTTAAAGGTGCACGGTTTTGGCGATAATTAGTTTTTACTCATTCTTTAGAGAATTCTTGCTTATGAAAGTTGGGTACACATCAAGGTACTGCCAGTGTTGCGGGGAAATAAACTACTGATTCCTGATAGTATGTGTTATTGTTTCGGTTGTCGAAAGACCGCAGGACTCGGGATTTGGCACCTAATATATAAATAATAATAATCCAAAGCCATAAAAGTTTTCTGTTTCCTGACAGTTCGATCCCGTTGACTTAGACTTCAAAAAGGCAGAGGAAAAATCTCCATATTCAAAATAAGACTCCTAATTCCTAACAATTAGCTGCCATTGTTTTGGGTGTTTAAAAGGCCGAGGACTAATATGTGCTTAATAATGTTAATAATGCCAAATTTCGACTCCAAGGATATCATAATAAAGCTTCTGTCTCTGGACTCGTATATGAGTTGTTTCGGTCGAAATAAAAATGATATCCCTTAAATCATGTTAAATTAGGACCTTGATGTGGACCTCATTTTTATGGGCAACGGTTCTCAAGGGAAGGATTTTAAACTAGTTAGCATCTTAACTTGGTGCCTTTATCGGACTAAAAATCTATCGAAATAAAAAGAAAAAACTCATTATTTTATAAAATCCTTAGAGGAACTAGGAATAAGGGAGTAAGAAGTAACTGCACGTACACAATTAGCATCTATGGGTAGTGTTGGCATCTAACTTGTTTTTAATAGTGATTTCATTTTTATGCTTGGTTTGGGGACTTGTGAAAAATCAAGGACGATGAATTTTATCCATGTGGATGCTTTTTCATGAAAAGTGCTTCTTACTCCATGATCCTAAAAGTTATTTATTAAATAATGAAAGTCAACATCCCTTCATAAAAAGAAAAGTACAAAAAGATATTATACTTAATAAAATGGTCAAACGGGGCATTTTTAGAACTATTGATTTCTTAATCTCTTTTGAGGAATATTTTGCTACTTTTCAAAAATTTTAGTACAAGAGGTTTGTAATTTTTGGTTATAAAAGCGTGATGTAATGACATTGCGTGAGAACACGGCAATACCTTAGTATAGGGGATTTTGGTTTGTGTTAAATCACATACCTTTTCTTTATAAAAAACGGACTCAAAAGACCAAAAACTGATCATAAATGCCATATATATGCTAGTTTTTGTGTTTGTGTATGTGCAGGTAAAAGATACCAGAACAGGACAAAAAGAGAGTCAAAACGGACAAACACAAGCACAGGATTAGAAAGAGTGTGAAAAACCAGAGCCGGGGATGTGTTTCTACATTTTTGATCCAACTCTAAACTGTTGGTTATTAAACCAACAGTTAGTACTGTCAAGCTTAGAGTTTCAACTGATGGAGTTTACACTAATAGTACTAAGTCAGTTAGTACTGCTAGTATAGATGGTTAGTACTGCTTATGTTCTGAATACGTGTAATGTGATAAGTATAGAAAAGATATTGTGTATATCTTCTAGATATATATTGATACGAATATTAGTTTACTTGTAAAGGACTCCTTGTGTTATAAAAGGAGGTCCTAGGTTAGAGTTTATGTAAGTATTTTTTTTGAAAGATTCAAGGTTTTGTAACCCTAGCGATATCTAAGATCACTCGTATTATTAATCAATAATATTGAATCATTTTGGTTATTCTCAAGTCTTCATTGTTTTACAAATTCAATCACTCTTCCATTCATACATCAATCATACAATTATTTGTTGGTTCTAAAGATGCTGCTGTTTGTGAAATATGCTAAGTGTTACTCTGCTGATACTAAGTAACTCTGCTGTTAGTTTATTACTCTGCTGTTTGGTGATATCTGATGGTTGGAATAATAAGCTAAGTATAACTCTGCTGCTAGCCATGAAGACTCTGCTGCTAGAGAGATTATGTTGCTGCTTATTGGATATGTATAGTATGTTAAGGATAAGTATAGAAAAGATACGTAAAGATATTTTTCGTGTATAGAAAGTTTTGTAACCGACTAGGACTCCTTAGTCTATAAAAGGAGGATCTAGGGTTAGGTTTTACATACGTATCATTATTGTTTTACACTTCAAGGTTTCTTGTAACCCCGTTGCTATTCAGAGCAATCGTATTAATATATTGAAGTGTTGTTTGAGAATTCGTTTGTGTTTAATTCTTCTTAAGATCAAGTATTAATTTCCGCATAATATTTGATATACAACTCAAGATCAGTTTCTATACCGATTGCTTTAGGTTTATATCTAAAGTAATTAATAAGATCGTGAAGCTCAACTGGGATCAACAAGTGGTATCAGAGCTTGTGATCTAGAAACTGGTACCAAGAAGAATTACTGAATCCAAGATCTGTTAATCATCAAAGTAAGCAATGGAATCCGATTCAACACACATGGTTACTGCATCAAGAATCCCCATGCTCAAGACTGGAGAATACGAGATCTGGAAGATGAGAATTCAACAATACATGAGAATGGTTGATTACTCACTTTGGGAAGTTGTTTTATATGGTGACAGTCAGCCAGCCAAGACTGCTACTGGATCAGTCTTGACTCTCAAGACAAGTGAGGAGAAAGCACAGAGAAGATTGGAGGTCAAGGCTCACAGTATTCTCATGATGGGAATACCTAATGATTATCAACTAAGTTTTAATCATATTGAGTCTGCTAAGGAGTTATGGGAGGCTATTGAACTTCGATTTGGTGGGAATGAAGCTACCAAGAAGTCAAGAAAGAACCTAATGAAGCACCAGTTTGAAACTTTTACTACTTTGAGTTCTGAGAATATTGAGGGAACTTATGATAGACTTCATAAGATGACCAGTCAAATGGCTCTATTGAAGATTGATGTATCTCAAGAAGATATCAATCTAAAATTTCTGAGAAGCCTATCATCTGAATGGAACACTCACACAGTGATTTGGAGGCACAAGGAAGATTTTGAAAAGATGACATTGGATGATCTGTATAATAACTTGAAAGTATATGAATCTGAAGTAAAGGGATTGTCAAGTTCATCTTCTACCACAAACAATCTTGCTTTTGTGTCCTCAAGCAACAAGAATTCTGGTAGTCATCAAGAGCAGCACTCTGCTGCTGGTACTTTCATTCCTGCTGCTGGTTCACATGTCTCTGCTGCTGACTCTACCAACACTAACACCATCAGTGATGCTGCTATTTGTGCTTATTTGGCTGAACTTACTACAAGTACTGCAGTTATGCCTCAAGATCTGGATGAACTTGATCCTGATGATGTTGAAGAAATTGATATGCAATGGCAGTTTGCAATACTAACTATGAGGGCAAGAAGGTTTCTTAAAAGAACTGGTAAAGAACTTAAGTTCAGAAGAAACAAAAATGTGGGATTTGACAAATCAAAGGCTGAATGTTATAACTGTCATATGAAGGGACACTTTGCAAGAGAGTGCAGAGCACCCAAAAGAAACAATGAGAATATCAAGAAGCCTACTGATGAAGAGCCAAATCCTAATACTGCTATGGTGTCATGTGATGGGTTAGGAGAGTTTGACTGGAGTGATCATACTGAAGATGGTCCTAATTTTGCGTTGGTAGCTGATGAAGAACCTAAAGAACAGCAATTTGCTCTCATGGCCTACTCTTCCTCTGGATCAGACTCTGAGGTATCCACTGAATCATCTTGTTCTTTTAAATCATGTTCTGATACAATAGAAGTACTTAAGTCTAGCAATGGAAATCTTAAAATGGAGAATGAAAAACTTAAGTTAGACAATCTTAGTTATGAATATGGTTTAAAGAATGTAGAAGAGAAGCTTGAATTTTATAAAAAGGCTGAAATTGAATATCTTGATAAGATCACTAGTTTAGAAATTGAGCTTATTAAGAAAGATTGTGAGATTAAGGTTCTTATGGGGAAAGTAGAAGAGGCTGAACAGGCTAAAGATTCAGCTATAAGTGAGACTGAAAAACATGTTGTTAGGGTGGAAAAACAACAATTTGCCACTGACATCCTCAGTAAACCAATAGGAAGACACTTTGCAGACTCAGGCTGTGGTCTAGGATACAATGCTGTTGCTCCACCTAAGAGACTTAGTGCCAATGCCCCTCCTACTAGGATATTGTCTTTCATACCTGAGTCTGAGGCCAAACCTGTAGGTGAAACTAGTGAAACTAAAATAGAGTCACCTAAGGTTGAGAAAAAGTGGTCTGATGCACCCCTTATTGAAGATTGGGAGTCTGACAGTGATGATGAAGTTGTGGAATCTGATTCAACCCTAAGAACAAAAAGGAAGAAATTCCTGCTGTTGTTGAATCAAAAGTACCTAAAGCTAAAAAGGTTGAGTTTGTTAAGCCTAAGCTAGGTAGAGGTATCTCTAGGAAAATGGCTGAGTATGATAACACACCTAGAGTATACCCTAAGAGATCCAATAACTTGCCTAGAGGAAACCAGAGAAATTGGAACAACCTAGTTTCACAAAGATTAGGTACTGATTTTCAATTACTTAAAAAGGCATGTTATAGCTATGGTAGTTTTGAACATCTGCAAGATGAGTGCTACTACTATCAAAAACCAATTTGGAACCAATACACAAGGGTGAACCATAGAAATTTTGCTAGAAAAACTCACCCTCATCCCAAAAGAAACATGGTTCCCAAGGAATTTTTGATGAGAGATGGTGCTTCTAGAGTTATCTCACCTATTGCACCAAAAGGGCCCATAAAGAAGGACATAGTTGATACTGCTGCTAAGGCAGACTCTGCTGTTTTGCCAAAAGTGGTTACTGATACTGTTGTGGGCAACCATTTTTATGCTGTTAAGGCCTCAGCTTGCTGGGTCTGGAAACCTAAAGTTAAATTTTTGGATCATGTTCTCAGACACAGCAGTGCACCAATGCAGTTGAAGAAATTTGACTACTTTGATGCACAAGGCAGATCCAAGTCAGTAATGGCTTGGGTCCCAAAGAGAAACTAATTCTCTTACTTTTTGTGCAGGGCAATCTACAAGAGGAGCTAAAGGATAAATACATTTTTGATAGTGGATGCTCTTCACATATGACAGGAGACCAAAGCAACTTGGAAAACTTTGAAGCTTTGGATGATGGATACGTTGCCTTTGGGAATGACCCTAAAGGAGGTAAAATCGTTGGAAAATGCATCATCAGAATTGGCAAATTGGATTTTGAGAAAGTGTATTTGGTAAATGGACTAAAGTTCAATCTTTTTAGTGTCTCACAAATGTGTGACAGAAAGAATTTTGTTCTTTTTACAGACACTGAGTGTCTTGTCTTATCTCCCGACTATAAGATACCTGATGATAAATTAGTACTTCTTAAAGTCCCTAGAAATGACAACATATACAGTGTAGATATAAAGAACATTATTCCCAAAAGAGACTTAACTTATCTGTTTGCCAAAGCCACTATTGATGAATCCAAACTTTGGCATAGAAGACTTGGCCATTTGAACTACAAGGCTATCAACAAATTGGTGAAAGGGAATTTGGTCAGAGGATTACCATCAAAGGTTTTTGAAAACCATGAAATATGTGTTGCTTGTCAGATGGGAAAGCAACATAGAGCATCTTGTAAGTCCAAAGTGGTGAATTCTATTACTGAACCCTTGTTTATGTTACATATGGACCTATTTGGACCTACTTATGTGAAAAGCTTGAACAAAAAGATATATGGCTTAGTGGTCACTGATGATTTTAGTAGATTTACTTGGGTATTCTTCTTAGCTACTAAGGATGAGACTCCTGGCATCCTTAAGGCTTTTATTACAAGGATAGAAAACCTATTTAATCACAAGGTTAAAATCATCAGATGTGACAATGGAACTGAATTTAAGAACCAAGTGATGAATCAGTTCTGTGAGGAAAAGGGTATAACTAGACAGTTCAGTGTGGCTAGAACTCCTCAGCAAAATGGTGTTGCTGAGAGGAGAAATAGAACATTAATTGAGGCTGCTAGGACCATGTTGTCAGAGTCTAAGTTACCCACTATCGTTTGGGCTGAAGCAGTCAACACTGCTTGCTATGTGCAAAATAGAAGTAAGATAGTTAAGCCTCACAACAAGACCCCTTATGAGTTATTACATGGTAGGAAACCTCTGATAGATTTCTTAAGACCATTTGGGTGTCCTGTTACTATCTTGAACACCATTGACCACTTAGGCAAGTTTAGTGAGAAAGCAGACATAGGTTTCTTTGTTGGATACTCCACAGAAAGTAAGGCTTTTAGAGTCTTCAATCAAAGGACTGGGCATGTGGTGGAAAATTTACATGTTAAAATTAGAGAAACCACACCTAATGTTGATGGAAAAGGTCCTGAATGGATGTTTGATATTGATTCTTTAACCAAAAGTATGAATTATCAACCAGTCATTGCAGGTACAACTAACATGTCTGCAGGTACACAAACTAACCCTACTGCAGGTACTCAAGCTGAGGATAATGCATCTGCAAAAGAGTTTGTATTGATTGAAAGATGGAACATTGATCAGCCTTTCACACCTAATGAGGGCAAGAGTTCACTGGATGATGATGTTCATGCAGAAGTTCCAAAGAATGATGCAGAAGAAAGTGTTCAGCCTTCTCATGATGACAAGAATGATGATAAGGAAAGGGATGAAGAGTCACAAATTGATGGACTCCAAGGGAATAAACATAGCAGCAGTTCTCTCAACTCTGCTGCCAGGCCAAAATGCTCTGCTGTTAGGCCAAAACACTCTGTTGGTAGGCCAAAACACTCTGCTGCTAAGCTTGGTAACTCTTCTGCTATGCCCAAAGACTCTACTGCTGATATAGATGGTGATTCTTATGATGATTCTTCTGAAGAGATGCCCGAATTGGAAGAAGTGTATGTGGATACTGATGATGAAATTGTTGATGTCTTTGGTGTTGGAGCTGATTTATCCAATTTGGAGACTGATATACCTGTTAGTCCTACTCCAACAACCAGAATACACAAGAATCATCCAAAGGAGCAGATTATTGGTGATGTCAAATCTGCTGTTCAGACCAGAAGTAAATCAAAAGGTTTGAGTGATTTGCTTGATCAAGGATTATTTGCTCAAACTCTTCAAAAGAGGAATAGCCACAAGGATTTACAAAATTGCATGTTTGCCTGTTTCATATCTCAAGAAGAACCCAAAACCATTCACAAGGCTATGAAAGATGAAAGCTGGGTTGAAGCTATGCAAGAGGAGTTGCTGCAGTTCAAGCTTCAAGAAGTCTGGACATTAGTTGATCTGCCCAATGGGAAAAGGGCAATTGGTACAAAATGGGTGTTTAGATGCAAGAGAGATGAAAGAGGCATTGTTATCAGAAATAAGGCTAGATTGGTGGCTAAGGGATACACTCAGGAAGAAGGAATAGATTATGATGAGGTTCTTGCCCCAGTTGCAAGAATTGAGGCTATCAGACTATTCTTGGCATATGCCTCAATCAAGAATTTTCCTGTGTATCAAATGGATGTGAAAAGTGATTTCTTGTATGGAAAGATTGATGAAGAGGTAAATGTGATGCAACCACCTAGTTTTGAAGATCCTAAGTATCCTGATAGGGTTTATAAGGTGGAGAAAGCACTGTATCGACTACATAGCGCTCCTAGAGCTTGGTATGACACCTTATCCAAGTATTTGCTGGCCAATGGTTTCAAAAGAGGAACCATTGACAAAACCTTGTTCATTAAGAAAGACAAAAATGATATTCTACTTGTTCAGGTTTATGTAGATGATATTATTTTTGGGTCTACAAATAAGGTGTTATGTGAACAATTTGAGAAGCTTATGCACAACAGGTTTGAGATGAGTTCTATGGGGGAACTCACTTTCTTTTTGGGGCTTCAAGTCAAGCAGAAATCAGATGGGATTTTTATTAGCCAAGACAAGTATGTGGCTGATATTTTGAAGAAGTTTGGGTGTAAAGATGTGAAGCCTGCAAAGACAAAAATAGAGACCAACAAACCTTTGCTCAAGGATGAAGATGGGGAAGAGGTTGATGTTCATCTTTATAGATCAATGATTGGTTCATTGATGTATCTAACTGCTTCAAGGCCAGACATTATGTTTGCAGTGTGTGCTTGTGCCAGATATCAAGTGTCCCCAAAAGTTTCTCACTTGAATGTAGTTAAGAGGATTTTTAGGTATTTAAGGAGTCAACCTAGGTTGGGCCTCTGGTATCCTAAGGATTCACCTTTTGACTTGGTGGCATACTCTGATAGTGACTATGCTGGAGCTAGTTTGGATAGAAAATCAACCACTGGAGGCTGTCAATATCTTGGACATAGGTTGATCTCTTGGCAATGTAAGAAACAAACAGTGGTGGCTAATTCAACAACTGAAGCAGAATATGTAGCTGCTTCTAGTTGCTGTGGACAAGTGCTCTGGATTCAGAATCAACTGCTGGATTATGGGTACAATTTCATGACCACCAAAATTTACATTGACAACAACAGCACAATGTGTATTATTAAAAATCCTGTTTTTCACTCTAAAACAAAACACATAGAGATAAAACATCATTTTATTAGAGATTGTTATGAGAAAAAGTTAATTCAAGTGGTTAAAATACATACTGACAACAATGTTGCCGATTTACTTACAAAAGGATTTGATGTAGGTAGATTTCAATTTTTAGTTGCTAGTATTGGCATGATAAATCTTTAATCTTTAAACATCTTATCTCTGTATGTTTTTGTAAAATTGTGTAAGGATTTATGCTGTTGTTAAGTCAAAGTTTGTTATTTCTTGAATTGTCTGCTGCTATGCTACTCTGCCGCTATGCTGTCTTATGTTGTTATATGCATTATGGGATATTCTTGCTTGTGTTTTTGTGGCTTTCTACTAATCTTTTGCAGATATTCATAAGAGCACATCAAGTAAAGCAAGGAAATTTCAAATTCATTAATCACAAAGTGGAGTACAATATAAAGCTTCATTACATCCATAGTTCAACAAACATCAAGACACAAGATTCTACGACAAACAAAAGATCCTAATCAAGCTTTCTTTTACCCTTGTCGGTGAGGTCAGGCATGGTCTTCTTCCTTCCTCTACCTTCCATTTGTCTTGACACCTGTGGACATGGAAGACGCAATACAACTTGTCGGTGAGGATTTGAAGATGCTTGCTTTCTCTCTGGAATCGTGACCTTAGGCTTTGAAGATGTTTGCTTCTTCTCTGGTACCGGGATCTTGCTCATTCCTGCTACGACCCTCTCCATCTCTTTAGTAAGGAGTTTTGCTATGGATGGAACCCATGTTTCGTCATCCGGGTCAGTAGATGGGTCACTTTCATCAGTTGGAGGTGTGGAACGCTTATCGGAGTCTGAAGAGGAGATACTTATTGGTTCTTTGGGTTTCTTGAATCTTGCTGCTTCTTTCTTGGTTCTTCCTTTTGGTTTGCACCCTGGTGGATAATAGGACGACCATCCATTACCATTGGATGATGATGAATCAGACCATCCATCATTATCATTTGATGGTGAATCGGATGAAAGCTCAATGATCGGTATTTTTGAAGAACTCATGGTTATTGGATTATTGTGTTAGGGTTTGTGAAATTGGGGATTTGCTAAGATATTGAGGGATTTATAGACTTAAATGAGGAGTTGGTATCGTATTTAATCTGATTGAGGGATTAAATTTGGAGATTTTGGGAAAGTTGACTTTTAGTCAAACTTTTCATAACTCTGCTGCTGAGTTTGAAAGTAAAGGGGTCAACTTGTAAATTTTGGCGCGTCTTAAAACCTAATTAGATCAAAACGGTCTCAAAACCCAATTCGATCTCATTACATCTTAACTGCCCAAAGTTACACCCAATTCTCACCGAAAAACACTAATTCATCTCATTAAATCCAAAACCCCCAAAATCAAAATGGCTAGAAGAAAGTTTCCTGATGAGCACAATCAAATCGCTTTTCTTAGCAAGGTCCCGGCTGCTGAAGGTTTTCATGAAGTCATGGATTTTCTCAGTGCATCACGCCTAAGGTATGCTTTAACAGTTGATCCTCCCATATTTAAATCTCATATGCACCAGTTTTGGTCAACTGTTAAGCTTGATACTCTAGACGGGGAGGAAAGGTTGATTGGTATTGTGGATGGAGAGAGTATTGTTGTTAGTGAAACATCTATGAAGAGAAGCCTTCATCTATCCGGTGTTACTACACCCCCTAATCTTACCACAGATGTTATCTTGACTGAGCTAGAGAAAATTGGGTATGAGAGGCCTGAGGCTAGTGGAACATTTTATAAAGGTCTTCTTTGCCCACATTGGAAGTTTCTTTTAAATACTCTTCAACATTGTTTGTTTCCTAAAGTAGGTGGATGGAATGAATTTAGTGCCTCTCAAGCCACGGCCTTGGTTTGTTTGGCCACAGGATAACCGTTTGATTTTTCATCCATGATTTTTGAAGGTATGAAGAAGTATGTCAAAAAGCAGTTTTATTTGTATCCAAGGTTTCTACAACTCTTTATCAACCATCAGCTAAAGAAAACCTTGAAGCATACACATATTGAGCCAAGCAATAAAATGACTATCAAAATGTTTGCTTTTCTGCGGAAAAATGGGAAAGGTTTTTCTGGCACCATCACTCCCCTATCTCAATACATTTTGGACATTGTGGCTGCTGTTAATGAGGATGAAGAAGCTGGAACTCCCACAGCTTCCCATCACACATCCTCATCTTCAAGTTTGAATGAATCATCCTCAAATAAACCCCAAAATACCCATTCACCTAGGACTTCACAAGAAAAGGGCACTATGTTACCTCAGACTAGTGCTAGTATGGAAGCAGATGAGGCTGCCATAGGTGATGGAGATGGCATGAAGGAAGGGGCTGACACTACTGTCTCTGGTTTAGTAACTGAGCAGGCCAGTGTCAACATAAGTAAGACCCCAACCTTGGCAACATCTAATGCTGAAGGTTCACTTGAACCTACTGCACAAGATGGTAACCCCAGCCAACTGGCTAATATGGGGGGCTCAGATGTTCAACCTAGGGTTGAGACTGAGTTTTTGTCCCAAGATTCACATCTCAGGGAAGTTAACACATCCCGAAGTGATGAGGACAGTCATGGAACTACTCATGAATTGATGGATGATACTGTACACATTGTCAATGCCCATGATACACCTCTCGGACCAGGTCACACAGGTCGAAGTGTTGAGGCTAGTCTTGAAAATCCACATATTGAATTGATGGCTACTCCCCTTGTACAAAATGTCAATGTTAATGATCCACCTCTCGGGTTAGGTAACACAGACCGAAGTGGTGAGACTATTATGCAACAACTTAATGAATTGACGGATAAATGTACAAAATTGTCAAAAGAGGTTCTTGCTCTTACTGAAGAGTTGCAGGTGATGAAGGCTACTCAACACTCTCAAGATGAAATCATTAACAGACTGAAGTTAAGGGTAAAGCATTTAGAGAGAGTTCAATGGAAAAGAGCAAGATTTTCTCATCTCATGCAATCCAAGAAAAGGAAGATTTCCAAACCATGTTTGAAGGAGGATGCTTCCAAACAAGGGAGGAATGATCAGGAGGATGTAATAGGTTCAGGGGTGGTAATCAAGGATTCAGGGGAGGTTGTAATGGAAACAGATGAAAATGTTGCTGCTGTTGGTGAAAAGAGAGAAGGTTGATTCTGCTGTTGGTGCAGAACACTCTGCTGTTGGGATAAAGAACTCTGCTACTGATACAGAGAAGAATCTTACTGTTGGAGAAAAGGATTCTGCTGCCGGATCAGATGATGATACACTACCCTTAGCACAAGTACTGCTAAACCTTGCAACCAAAACATCCACACCATCCAAACAACAACATCTCCCACAACAAGAACAATCTGCTGTTGCTCCTACCTCAAAATCTGTTGTCTCTAGACCCAAGGCCAAAGGTATTTTCATAAGAGAGCCCATTCCCACACCAAAACCTGTACCATCATCCATTGCATCAAAGGATAAAGGAAAAGGTAAACTTGTTGAACAACCTACATCTTATCCTACACACCTTCCATTTGAGTTCTGGCCAAAAGAAGATCAGGATAGGCATGATGCAAATGCTGCAAGAAAATTGGTAGAACAAGATGAACAGGAAGAGCTTCAAAAGCAAAGGAAGTTGGCTGAGAATGAAGCAAAGACTAGAGCATTGTTGGATGAATGGGATAATGAAAGGGCTAAGAATGAGGCTGTGATCAGATGGGCTAATATGGTAAAGGAGGAGTTACAAGATGATTTTACTAATAAGAATGAGTTTGATTTCTTGGAGGAGTTTAGAGCAAAACAAAAGAAGAAATTGATTGCTGCAAGGAAGAAGAAGAAAGTGCTTAAACCTCCTACTGTAAAACAACTCAGAAGACATCATGAATACTACTTGAAAAATATGAAGAATTGGAAGCTAAAAGATTTGAAAATTTATTCAGATGATGAAGTGAAAACGATGTATGAAACAGCAAAGAAGGAGATTGATAGGAAGTTTGATGATGATGAGGTTGTTAAGTTAACAAGAAGAGTGGATCCATGGACTTATAAAACTCCAGAGTCAAGTGCTACTTTGAAAGTATCTGGAAGTGATTTGGAGAAGCAAGGTGATAAGCAAGCTATGGAGGTTGAAAGGGAAGAAATTAAGGAAGTCATTGGTTATAAGAGAACTGGTAAAAGAAGTAAGATGAGTGCTAGAAAGAAAAGAAGAGTTGCAACTGAGAATAGTTATAAGAACAAACAAGAAGAAGCTGATGCTATGAAAGCCATTATGGACTTCACAGTTCATAAACCACAGCCAGAACCTGAAATAATCAATGCAGTCCCCTTATCAACAAAGTATCCAATTATCTCTTATTCTTCTGATGTGTTTGATGTCTGTGATGCAAAATGGGAAGTTATGAGATCTAACTTTGCATGTGAAAAGTATGTTAGATTTTCTCAGATGCTGGATTACATGGATAGGGATGATATTGTAAAACTCTGGAAACTTTACAAGGAAAGATATAGTGACAAGAAACCAGAGGAAGTGCCTAAAAAAGTACATTATCTTTGGCTGAGTAACATGTTTGAGCCTGATGCAAGGTATACTGAATGGGAAAAGTTGAGAAGGTCAAAGAAGGTTGTCAAGTGGTACTTATATCAGTCATGTGGAGTACATGAACTGATTGGAGATAGTGGATTTGGTACTTACATGTTGATAGAGAAAGATTATCCTTTCTACAACAATATTGATATTCTTACTGATATGTTGCAACCAGGAAAGTTAATGTTACAAAGGTTATTTGTATCAGATTATCAAGCAGGTGTGCTAATTGAGAAGTATAAAAAGAATCTGCAAGAAAAGACTTCAAGGCAGTAAGTGTTTGGAAACATCCTCCTGGTGAGTAGTTGGGTTTAAAGGAAACTTGATGATTTTTGGAGAAAAATATCAAGTTTAGGGGAGGATTGTTGGGTCTAAAGATGCTGCTGTTTGTGAAATATGCTAAGTGTTACTCTGCTGATACTAAGTAACTCTGCTATTAGTTTATTACTCTGCTATTTGGTGATATCTGATGGTTGGAATAATAAGCTAAGTATAACTCTGCTGCTAGCCACGAAGACTCTGCTGCTAGAGAGATTATGCTGCTGCTTATTGGATATGTATAGTATGTTAAGGATAAGTATAGAAAAGATACGTAAAGATATTTTTCGTGTATAGAAAGTTTTGTAACCAACTAGGACTCCTTAGTCTATAAAAGGAGGATCTAGGGTTAGGTTTTACATACGTATCATTAATGTTTTACACTTCAAGGTTTCTTGTAACCCCGTTGCTATTCAGAGCAATCGTATTAATATATTGAAGTGTTGTTTGAGAATTCGTTTGTGTTTAATTCTTCTTAAGATCAAGTATTAATTTCCGCATAATATTTGATATACAACTCAAGATCAGTTTCTATACCGATTGCTTTAGGTTTATATCTAAAGTAATTAATAAGATCATGAAGCTCAACTGGGATCAACATTATTCTTCTAAGTATAACTAAGTAGACTCCGCATACTTAGTTATATCCACTCAAAGTATCTCATACACATTATACAGGACTAACATCCTATGTGTATCATCAATCCTATCAAGTGGTATTAGAGACAGGTTTGATACTTTTGATTTAGAAGAAAGAATGGACATGGAGACTTCTACAACCAATGTTGCTGCAAAGTTGCCAATACTCAAGCCCAATGAATTCGACATGTGGAGGTTAAGAATTGAACAATACTTCCAGGTGCAGGATTATGCACTCTGGGAAATTATAGAAGAAGGGAATTCTTTCAAGCCCTCAAACACTACATCTACAGTCGAGGGCAAGGTTGAAACAATTGTGCAGACAAAGCTAAATACTGCAGAGGAGAAGATTCATATGAAGAATGACCTCAAGGCTAGAAGCATGTTGCTGATTGTGGAGATCGTTTGCTCGAGGCTTGTTAGACCTCATATCTAGGATTAACACACTAATAATGAATAACAACATTGTACGCAGCGGAATAATCAAACGACTCATTATTATTGAACAAGGTAAGTCGAACGATTACAAACCCTAGGCATCCACTAGAGGACTTGATGCCTAGAACACACACACACCTTTAATGACTACATTGGGAAAACCTGTATATTAAAAACCTACGCCTCTAATCTCTTTATATAATAGAGATTAGGGTTACAAAGACTTTAATAATTAACATAAATAGTCCTCATCTTTATCTTCATAAGTTTCCTCCATCTTTCATCTTTTGTCAATATCAACTCATATTTAATTCCTAAGAATCTTCCCCTAGTTGATATGACAAAACCAAGCATATGAAAGATTTAGTCTTCCCCTTAATCCATGCATACCATCATGGATCTTCAAGCTGCAATCTTCAATAACTTCTTCCCCATTTTGTCACACTCAACTAGGACAAGAAAAAGAAACATGCAACTTTGGTCGTCATAATTACCAACCAGTACCAAACATCCAATCGAGTCTTCTAATGTCTTGAATTACCCACCATTAAGAACACCAAAACGCTTACTTATTAAATGAACTCAAGACATCAAAATCCCAAATCTTCAGTAAGAATACCAAGTAGCAATCACAAAAACCTTCACCTCAATGTAGCATAACCTCGATGTATTGAAGAAGAAAACTAACCATTACCAATTCGATGCTGAAGTAGAATAAACCAACCTTTGTGTCCTATAAGGAGATCGCAATCTCCAGACAAAAATCACTGAGCACAATAACGTAACTCCTTCAAGTGTTTTGCCAATTCGTAGTCTTGAACGAACGAATAAGTTATCTTTAAAGTGTGATGCAGCCACTTTAAGATATAATAAAACACAAACTTGAAAAATTCCACTTCACCGTCAAATAAGTAACAACGAATCCACTTCGCCAATAAAATCCGAGCCTTTAAACTTTTAACCAAATCATCATCTTGTGTGTGTGTTTCTCCTCTGTGTGTGTTGGAACCAATGTGTTACAAATCTCGTATGTCTTCCCCTCACTTTTATAATTCCATGCGCTAGCAGTACAAACCAGCAGTACAAAGTTTATAACCAGCAGTATAAACTTTTCAACTTTCAAAGCTAGCAGTACAAACTGTTGTCGAGCAGTACTAACGTGAAAACCAAGCAGTACTAACTATTAATCCCAGCAGTACAAACTGCTAGTATAAACCAATCAGCAGTACGAATTTTTAAAGTGAGCAGGAGAAACTGGCAGTAATATAATAACACACTGTCGTAAGAAACCAATCAGATCCAATCGATAAAAACAATTTAAATAGCTCCTCCAAATAATAAATCAGCCATCGTCCCACTGAATGAATTCTCCAATCGATAGCAGTTAATAACAGACACGTTGATAGAATAACCCACAAGCGACAAACAGAGATCATCCAATCTCCAATTAATTCAATCAGTACCACAAACAACCAATTAAATACCTCACGGACCCACTAACAAATCTTGACCAATGAAATCGTGAAAAGGCAGTACGATATTTTTATGGAATTATCAATCCTCATTAATGAACAAGCGACAAACATGACGCCCTTATCCACATCAATTAACCACTTGCTAAAACGACAAGAATTCTTTAATAAAATACGAGGTTGAATCTTTTAACAACAGCCAATCGATACCCTTTAATAAAAAATAACGATTACCTCAAACATTCACCAGTATGTGTGTCTGCTCCAACCTGCAACTGACTTCTTCAGATCTGCTCCTTTTGTCGACAGAAAACCTTGTAACATCCTAGATCATGAGCAACCTGGCTCTGATACCACTTGTGGAGACTGTTTGCTCGAGGCTTGTTAGACCTCATATCTAGGATTAACACACTAATAATGAATAACAACATTGTACGCAGCAGAATAATCAAACGACTCATTATTATTGAACAAGGTAAGTCGAACGATTACAAACCCTAGGCATCCATTAGAGGACTTGATGCCTAGAACACACACACACCTTTAATGACTACATTAGGAAAACCTGTATATTAAAAACCTACGCCTCTAATCTCTTTATATAATAGAGATTAGGGTTACAAAGACTTTAATAATTAACATAAATAGTCCCTCATCTTTGTCTTCATAAGTTTCCTCCATCTTTCATCTTTTGTCAATATCAACTCATATTTAATTCCTAAGAATCTTCCCCTAGTTGATATGACAAAACCAAGCATATGAAAGATTTAGTCTTCCCCTTAATCCATGCATACCATCATGGATCTTCAAGCTGCAATCTTCAATAACTTCTTCCCCATTTTGTCACACTCAACTAGGACAAGAAAAAGAAACATGCAACTTTGGTCGTCATAATTACCAACCAGTACCAAACATCCAATCGAGTCTTCTAATGTCTTGAATTACCCACCATTAAGAACACCAAAACGCTTACTTATTAAATGAACTCAAGACATCAAAATCTCAAATATTCAGTAAGAATACCAAGTAGCAATCACAAAAACCTTCACCTCAATGTAGCATAACCTCGATGTATTGAAGAAGAAAACTAACCATTACCAATTCGATGCTGAAGTAGAATAAACCAACCTTTGTGTCCTATAAGGAGATCGCAATCTCCAGACAAAAATCACTGAGCACAATAACGTAACTCCTTCAAGTGTTTTGCCAATTCGTAGTCTTGAACGAACGAATAAGTTATCTTTAAAGTGTGATGCAGCCACTTTAAGATATAATAAAACACAAACTTGAAAAATTCCACTTCACCGTCAAATAAGTAACAACGAATCCACTTCGCCAATAAAATCCGAGCCTTTAAACTTTTAACCAAATCATCATCTTGTGTGTGTGTTTCTCCTCTGTGTGTGTTGGAACCAATGTGTTACAAATCTCGTATGTCTTCCCCTCACTTTTATAATTCCATGCGCTAGCAGTACAAACCAGCAGTACAAAGTTTATAACCAGCAGTATAAACTTTTCAACTTTCAAAGCTAGCAGTACAAACTGTTGTCGAGCAGTACTAACGTGAAAACCAAGCAGTACTAACTGTTAATCCCAGCAGTACAAACTGCTAGTATAAACCAATCAGCAGTACGAATTTTTAAAGTGAGCAGGAGAAACTGGCAGTAATATAATAACACACTGTCGTAAGAAACCAATCAGATCCAATCGATAAAAACAATTTAAATAGCTCCTCCAAATAATAAATCAGCCAACGTCCCACTGAATGAATTCTCCAATCGATAGCAGTTAATAACAGACACGTTGATAGAATAACCCACAAGCGACAAACAGAGATCATCCAATCTCCAATTAATTCAATCAGTACCACAAACAACCAATTAAATACCTCACCGACCCACTAACAAATCTTGACCAATGAAATCGTGAAAAGGCAGTACGATATTTTTATGGAATTATCAATCCTCATTAATGAACAAGCGACAAACATGACGCCCTTATCCACATCAATTAACCACTTGCTAAAACGACAAGAATTCTTTAATAAACTACGAGGTTGAATCTTTTAACAACAGCCAATCGATACCCTTTAATAAAAAATAACTGTAACACCCCATCCCGGCAAGGGTAGAAGTATCACACTAATGGTTTCATATCAGATTAAACAAAGCATACAATCAATAGTAATACAAAGATTCTCAAAGGTTACAAATGAAATCTTGAAATATAAAGGTTTACAAAGGATAATAAAAGCTGCCTAACAAATCCATAAGTACATCTCTTCTAATGGCTTCTACTCAAAGTCTTCTAGGTCCAAAGTCTCTTCACTCTTACTCCGCTTCCAACTAAAACCTACCGCGGAAAAGAAACGCGGCTGAGCTACTAGAGCTCAGTGAACAGATATAACGTAACAAGCAGTAGCATAATGAATAATACATGAGTAAATGAGAATGGAAACATGAGTACATGGTAAGAATACATGGTAAGAATACATGGTAAGGAATACATGGTAAGAATACATGGTATCATAAGGGAAAGGAAAAAGGGTACATGGTAAAGGAAGTCAGAAATCCACTACGAGCCCATAACATAACATGAATCATAATCATAATCATAATCGTAAACATGCAGAGGGGAGACCTCTTAGTATCCTGTGAATATGAGGGGTGTCCTCAATCATGGTTATCCTGTAAATATGAGGGGTGTCCTCATCATGGGTATCCTGTAAATATGAGGGGTGTCCTCATCATGGGTGGAGTAGCTAGCTCCCGGAGTGTGAAAGACGTGTATCGCACACACCATCAGTCACCATGAATAACATAACATAACATAACATAACATGTACATGAACAAATCTAGGATGCATCCATACGCCCCAGGTGGCCATAATCTGCCTCTACGTAAACATAACATGCAGGGACGGGACAGGTCATCACTCTCCTGCCCTAGAGTCATGCCATCGGTGCATCGACTGACATGGACATGAAACCCTCATGCCTAGTGAGTGGCTCGTAGTATCAAACTGAGGGTAAAGGTCAAGTATCATGAATCATGTTTTAAGTTTACTTGCATAGGTCAATATCATGTTTCAATAGTTCATAATCATGGTTCATAATCAAAGGTTTATAAGCATGGTTCATAAGTAAGGGTTCATAAGCAAAGGTTCATGTATGAAAGGTTCATAATCATAAGAGGTTCAATAACATGATGGTTCAATAATCGGGGTTCATGAATAAAGTGAACATGGCAAGGGTATAGGGAAAACCCTAACATGAATCATAATCAGAAACGAAGGCCTCTTAATAAAGAAGCAGAATATCTGTACCTTAACGAAATACGCAAGCAAGAAATGAAAATCAAATCAAGTAGGAGATCACTCCCTCTTCACCCGATCTACAAATAAGCACAAGTTCTCTTATAAGTTCATAGGACCGTAAGGTTTCATTCTTGCTCTCATTCCATATTAGGTGACTTTATGTTATATCATTCCCGTATGCTATTCAAAGTAGTATAGATGATCATATTCATAGTTCAAGATTCTTAATGTCTTTTACAAAGTTTTAGTGTTCATATAGCAGTTTTCATAATTTAGGGTTCATTAGGTAATTAGCATAAGTTTAGGGTATAATATGAAAATATCATCAAGTTACAGATTTTACAAGTCATGACCTTTGGTTTTAGCCAAATATCCATTTACACCCTTTAGGTTACACAATAAACACATCACATCCTTTAGTTTACAATTTTACCCTTTTATAACTTCTCACAGTTTTATATACGAAATTGTTAGGTTTTCTATAAATCATAAACCATACAAGAACTCAGTAATAAATTACCCAAAAATTCCCAGAGATGCCCACATGTCTTAAGTATTTTACTAAATTTTTCCAGATTTTATTTAGTAGCATAACTATGGATTAAAATTCACCTAAACCAACTCGTCCAGATTTCTGACTGATTTTACTATACGAAAAGTTATTAGTTAGAAACCTTTTAAGAAAAATTCAAAAAAATCTACAAAAATTCTAGGAAGTAATAGACATCTTATATATTACCCAGTTCAAAGGAAACCTTCTAACTCGACACTATTTGAAAATTAAAAATCAAAAACCCGGACTGATTTTCCAGACTCACAAATCCGACCAGACACATAATTTTCTAAAAATCAAAAAGTAACCTTCCATGCCTCTAAAAATTTCAAACTAAATTTTACCAGGTAGCCATTTCATTGAACTTAGTTTTAGACTCTTAAAACACCCAAAAACACTTCGTTAACAATTATTTACAGGCGTTCAAAGTCGAACATTTTTCTGGGTCAGAAGCAGTCATCACAGAAATATGTGTAATTTAGGGTTTTAGTCATTCTATTTCATTAATCCTTAACACCAACGATTTTAGATTGATCCAACACATATTTAGGTTAATAAACACAGGTCTTAACATATCCAAATCGATTAATTTCATCACGCAAACTCCTGTCCGATTCACATACGAATTTAGGTTTTGATTATTCTATGATTTTATGTGATACGTGTAACATGTTATCTTTTAATCCAATTCTTAACAAAACAAAGCATGAATTAAAGGATCAACTAGGAAGAGTTTAGAGCAAGGATGATAGGATACCTTGGTGTGGATCGGATGGACAAAAGAAAGCACCAGGAGAAATAAGTCGCTACATTTGTTTATCAAAAATCGGTTTAGGGTTTCCTCTTTTTTTTTTTTTTTTTTTTTTTTTTTGAAGCGTACACTAGTTGTGGGGAAGGAAAAGAACACCGGCCTCCCTTCTTATTCTTGTGGTAATTTCGAAATGGGCTAGGCCTAGGAGGTCATGGGCTCAAGTTTCGTGGGTTATGGGTTGAGCTAAAGTGGGTTTTAGTAGCGTAACAAAAGGAAACGGCCCAAAACAATGTCCATGAAGTGTAATTAGTTGTTCTCGGATTTTATTTATGTCACGAAATTATTTTGGAGTTCAAAAATGTTCAAGATTTCCAATATGATGTTTCATTAAAATTTTATGGACTTATTGTTAATTCGTTAAATTATATTCGCGTTTTTAATTATTTGTATCGTTATTTAGAAATTTTAAAATTATATGTAATTTAGGTATTCGAGATTTAGGGTTTTACAATAACGATTACCTCAAACATTCACCAGTATGTGTGTCTGCTCCAACCTGCAACTGACTTCTTCAGATCTGCTCCTTTTGTCGACAGAAAACCTTGTAACATCCTAGATCATGAGCAACCTGGCTCTGATACCACTTGTGGAGACTGTTTGCTCGAGGCTTGTTAGACCTCATATCTAGGATTAACACACTAATAATGAATAACAACATTGTACGCAGCAGAATAATCAAACGACTCATTATTATTGAACAAGGTAAGTCGAACGATTACAAACCCTAGGCATCCATTAGAGGACTTGATGCCTAGAACACACACACACCTTTAATGACTACATTAGGAAAACCTGTATATTAAAAACCTACGCCTCTAATCTCTTTATATAATAGAGATTAGGGTTACAAAGACTTTAATAATTAACATAAATAGTCCCTAATCTTTGTCTTCATAAGTTTCCTCCATCTTTCATCTTTTGTCAATATTAACTCATATTTATTTCCTAACACTGTTGACCATTCCAAACGATCAACTACTAAACTTTAGCAAGTTCAAGGATGCTAAGACTCTATTTGAGGCCATTGTTGCAAGGTATGGTGGGAATGAAGCAACCAAAACGACTCAGAAGACACTCCTCAAGCAAAATTTTGAGAACTTCTCAGCAACAAGTAATGAATCATTGGATCATATGTTCAACAGGCTTTAGAAACATGTGAGCCAACTTGCTATTCTTGGAATCGAAATACCTCAGGAAGACCTCAACTCCAAATTCCTGAGAAGTTTACCATCAGAATGGGCAATGCATGTTGTTGTCTGGAAGAACAAGCCAGCCATTGATTCTATGCGCTTGATGGATTTGTATAGCAACTTCAAGATTGTGGAGCAAGATGTGAAGAAGGCTTCTGGAACAAGCTCAAGCACTGGGAATATGGCCTTTGTGTCATCTTCCAGTACCTTAAGTCTAGTGGAAGAAGTAATGGTTACTGGAGCAGTTGGAACTGCTAGTTCAAAAATTGGCACTGCTAGTACATCAAGCAGTACTAAAGGCATTATGGATGAAACAACTTGTTGTGCATTCCTGACAACCCAGCATAATGGATCCATGTTGACATATAAAGACCTCCAAGAGATCAATGATGATGATCTGGAGGAGATGGACATCAAATGGCAAATTTCTCTTCTTAGCATGAGGGCTAGGAAATTCCATCTGAGGACAGGAAAAAAGATTACCATAAACAGAAATGATATTGCTGGTTATGATAAGTCAAAGATTGAATGTTATAATTGCCATAAGATGGGGCACTTTTCAAGGGAGTGCAGAAGGCCAAGACAACAAGATGGCAAGAGCAAGAGATATGGAAGCAAGACCAACGAAGTGGAGATTACTGACTCAAGCTCAAAGGCTATGGTGGCCATTGATGGGTTAGGATTTGATTGGAGATTTATGGAAGAAGAGGAATCAGCACCTACTGAGATGGCACACATGGCTTTTTCTGATTTTGAGGTACAAGTTGCTAAATGTTCTAAATCATGTGTTGCTTTAAAAGAACTAGAAACTCTTAGGAAACAATATGATGAACAAAGAATATAGTTAAACAAGACTAGTTTTAATTTAGCAAATCATAAGATAGATTTAGCTATTCTAGAGGAGCAAATTGTTCACTATAAGAAAAATAAGTCTAGTTTTGCTGATGACATAGCTGTGCTTAAAAAGGACTTATATTTTAAAGATGTTGAAATTAGTTTTTTAAGGGCTGAGTTTGATAATATGAAAAAGGCTAATGAAAAAATTCAATTAAGTGTAGACATATTAGAATATGCATCTAAGGGTGTAAGCAAGAAAATTGAATGTCAAATTCTCAATAAGGCTAAGTCAGGTCTAGGGTATAAGTCTGTTCCACCTCCTCACAGAGGAATACCTGCACCTCCAGGTATTGACCAAGAGCATGCAAGTTTGGATGAATTTCCACTACCCAAGATGGAATATGGTCCTAAGCCAACAGAAAAGACGTAGTTGAGAAACCTGTAGAAGTTAGTGCACCCTTTGAGAGTTCAAGTGATGCCTCACTCTCTGAGGACAAGGTGTCCTCTGGTAGGGATTCAGATGCTCCAACCATAGAGGATTGGACTTCTGATGATGATGAGAATGATCAGGTTAAGGTTAAACCTGATACTGTTAAGGTAGAAGGAACAAGAGTTCCTAAGGTGGTCAAAAATAATACTGTTAGGCCTAAAACCAATGTTAGACATATTAGGCAACCCGTAAGATATTGTGAGATGTATAGGACCACACACAAGCCCAGAGGTAACCAAAGGAATTGGAACAACCTCAAGTCTCATCAACTAGGTGATGACTTTGTTTTTTTATAGGAAAGCTTGTTTTAGTTGTGGAGAGTTTGACTATCTTGCAGATTATTGCAACAAAATGGTAACTGGGTATTCCAACCATAGAGTGAACTTTTATAGGCCTTACACTCACTCTAACCTTGCTAGAATGACACCCAGAGTAGTTGTTTTAAAGTCTGGCCCAAGACCAGTTCATACTGCTAGACCAGCAGTTCTTACTGCCAGACTAAATAAGACATTTTACCCAAGACAAGCAGTACAAAGAGTAAAAACATTTTTCAAATCTGCACCATCAACTACTAGAAGGCCATTTCATAACAATGCAGTGATAAATAAACAAATTTGGAAACCTCAGGTTGCAATTGCAAAACCAGCAGTTCATACTGCTAGGCAAGCAGTTAATACTGGTAGTTTTAAAAACACTACTAAGGGAAAGATGGGCAATGAGGTTAAAGCCTCAGCATGTTGGATTTGGAGACCAATCCAATCCAATGTTGCATCACATGTTTTGAAGAGATTTAATTATATTGATGCAAGAGGTAAACCAAAGTCAGTGATGGCTTGGGTTCCCTAAGGAAACTAATTTCCTTGTTTATCTGCAATGTTAGTCATATGCCTATAATGCTATGAGATAAGTGTTTTGCGCTTTGTTTTTCTGGTTTTGGACTAACAATTGCAGGTTGATTGAGCAAATTACTTGGAGTTTATGAATTAAGTAATTGATGCTTTGGATGTGTATGGTGCTTTGGAGATTCAAGTGTGTGATCTGTGCACATAACAAATGGTAATTGGTTCACCATGTCTAACCCACATCAAGAACCAACTAGTCTACAGCAAACGGTTCTGGGAAAGACTTCTCAAATCCGTTTATGGTGTATAGTTTACCAAAAATTATATGGTTATCAACTCACCATATCTCACAGTGAAGAGTTGGCTAGTCCAAAGCAAACGGCTATTGGTAAAGACACATCAAATCTGTTGATAGCTGATAGTTTTCTAAAAACTATAAGTGGGCAGTATTTTTTTTAAATCATTAATAAGTTTATACTGCTCATTAAAATTTTTCTTAAAAATTAGTAATGCTAGTGCATAGTTTGTACTGCTGAACTAGCCGTTGGAACTGTTGTGTCAGTAACAGATTTTTTATCTAGCCGTTGGGTAAAACCGTTTCTTACCATACTTATAGGGTTTTTCTATAGGATAATTATTTTCTTTCTAAATATTTACTCTTATTCTTTCCAAAGAAAAATTTTATCCCTTACGCAAAATTCTCAAACCCTAACAGTACCTCTATAAAAACCCAATTGGCTTTATACATCATCAATTAAACCACATACAATCAATTTTATGTTCTAACTTGCATAATTAATCATGGCTAATTTTGGAGTTTGTCAAGACGCACAATCAGGTTGCCTTTTTGGAGAAAAAAGAGCAGGGTGATGGACCACTCTTTTATGAGATTGTAAACTTTCTGAATACATCTCATATAAGGTATGCTTTAACTGTTAGCCCTACTCTTTTTGTCTCTCAAATCATAGAGTTTTGGCAGACTGCTACTGTCATAACCAGTGAGAATTGAGACATAGAAATACACTCTAATGTGGATGACATAGCATTCTTTGTTACTGAATCTTCTATTAGGAGACATCTTAAGTTAGAATATTCTGATGGTATCAATGACTTGCCAAACACATAAATTTGACAAGAAATTGCTAGAATGGGGTATGATACATCCAACCATAAACTGACTTTTCAAAAAGGAAGTTTCTCCCCACAATGGAGATTTCTAATCCATACTCTCTTACACTGTTTAAGCCCAAAGAGAACATCATGGGAGCAATTCAGTAGCAATATTGCTATTTCTCTAATATATTTATCAACAAACAGAGTTTTTAATTTTTCTAAATTCATATTTGAGAGTATGGTTAATAATGTGAAAATTAAAACTAAGTTTCTAATGTATCCAAGGTTTGTCCAAGCTTTTTTGAATAAGAAAAAGAATCAACTTAAGAAACATAAAGAAACTTTTCCAACACCTTGCCTGCAGCAAAAACTTTTTCAAAATATGGCTATGGGAAGTAGACTTTTTAACAGGGTAGTGATACCTCTTTTTCCTGAGATGCTATAAAATGTTCAGGGTGAAGGGTCAGTAAACCCAACTGAGCCCCAACACACACCCATTGTGGTTCCAGATATAACTCATACACCCCCAGTCACAACCACCTATAGGAGAAGAATCAGAAAGGAGACTATGGTCCCTCAGCCTAGTCATCCTACTCAGACCTTTGTAGCAGATGAGGTTATCCATGGTGATAGTATGGATGGGGCTTACACTACTGCTTCTGGCTTAGTAGCTGGGCAGGCCAGTGTAAACATAACTAAGACCCTTACCATGGCAACATCTAATGTGCCAAGTCCTGAAAGATTTGACACAGGTGATGTAACCCCAAGCCAAATGGAAAATTTGGGTGGTTCAGGAGTACCTCCTAGTCTAACTAGGGGAGAAACTGAACCTATGCCCCTTGATTCACCTCTCTTAGCAGGTAACACAGATAGAAGTGATGAGGGCAGTTCTAAACTTAATGAATTGATGGAATTATGTACAAAGTTTTCTGACAAGGTGATAAGTCTTGAGAATGATCTCAAAAGTCACAAAAGAAACTAGGGGAGAAACTGAATCTATGCCCCTTGATTCACCTCTCTTAGCAAGTAACACAGCTAGAAGTGATGAGGGCAGTTCTAAACTTAATGAATTGATGAAATTATGTACAAAGTTGTCTGACAAGGTGATATGTCTGGAGAATGAGCTCAAAAGTCACAAAAGAAACTTTGCCCTGGTTTACACAAGGTTGATTACAAGAGTAAAGACATTGGAAGATCAAGTAAAGAAGAACAAGGGAAAAAGGTCAAAGATGGTACCTTCTAGTAGTTCTTCCAGTTCTGATTCAGAAGATGATGGTGATGATTCTCCCAAATAGGGGAGGAAAACAAAGAAGACAGGATCACAAACTCAGGGGAGGACATTGGAGTTTGATGAAGAAGGTACTGGTGGTAATGGAGATGAAAAAGAAGATACTGGTAATGGTAATGAAGATATGAATATGGATGAGCAAAGTGGTACTGAAGAAGGAACTCAACAACAACAAGGTACTGCTGGAGTAGAGGGAGTAGTACAAACTGCTGAGGGAGCAGTACAAACTGCTGAGGTAGCAGTACAAACTGCTCAAGATAAAGGTAAAGGGATTCTAATTGAAGATGAGCCACAGCAAAGGAAAATCAAGCAAAGAACACAAGCACAAATTGATTTTGATGAAGAAGTAGCAAGAAAGGCTCATGAAGAAGAAGTAGCAAATTAGATGGAAGCTCAAAGATTGGAAAAAGAGAGAATAGCTTCAGATGCTCAGATTGCTCAAGAATCATTTGAAGAACAGATACAATGGATGATTGATAATGATCCAATAGTGAAGGCAAGGGTTGTCCAACTTGTTTCAGATGAGAGTTTAAGTGTTGAAGAAAGATCTGCTATGCTTGCTGATTTCATTATGTCAAAGAATAAGGAATTGGCTTTAGATGATCTGTTGCAGAATATCAAGGATAAAAAGAAGAAAGCTTATAAAAAGAAGATGCCTTCTAAGAAAGAACAGATAAGTTTCATGAAGAGCTATTTGAAGAATCAAGCTTATTGGAAGCAGAGTTACTTCAAAGGGAGATCAAATGCAGAGATAGAAAAGGCTTATTATGAAGCTTATGCAAGGATACATAAGCCAGTCCCAAAGGAGTTCATATATGATCCTGAACAGAGTAAAGGTGAGAAAAGAGGACCAAAATTGCTAGTGTCTGGAGATCTCAAAAGACAAAGAATAGAAGGAGAAAAACAGGATGAGACAATTGAGAAAGAAGAAGCAAAAGCAGAGGAGGGTTTAACACATGAACAGATCAAGAACATGATTGTGGTAGTTCCTAAATCTACAAATGTCAGTCCACTCCAAACAAAACATCCTATCATAGATTGGGAGGTATTCACAGATGGAAGGATGAAAGGATGGAAAATTATAAGGGCTGGTGGAAAAACTGAGAAGTACAAGCTATTTGAAGATATGCTTAGAAGGTTTGACAGAGAAGACCTAAATAAGCTGTGGAGTTTAGTACAGGAAAGATTTTGTTAGCATTTAAATTATTAGTCAAGTGATGGTCATTTGTAACTTTAATACATATGTGTCGAGTAGGTTAAGTACGTCTAGAAAAGTTGGGCTTTTGATGTTATAATATGTTAGAAAAAGCTCATGTAATGTCTAGCCCATCAAAAGCCCAACCAAGCCCCATCAAAGCCCATGAAAAAGACAATAGGTCGTTACATGCTGTGGCTATTTAAACACACTTTCTCCTCAAAACAAAGTGTGCCTCATTGTCCAGTATAGGTGAGAGTATGTAGGTGTGTGTATTCTCTCAAAGTTGTGTTTGTTTCTTTCACTCTTGAAGCTAATAAACATCGACTAGTATTAACTTCATACGATCTATATCATCTACTCTTCTCATCTATCTCTTATATCATTGAGTGTCATGATTTAGTAGTATTTATATAGTATTAGTTTGTAGTGGATAAGGTTGGTTCGAATAGGATTTTTGATAGTTACTAGTGGTATCATCCTCCAAACAAAGTTATAGGTTTTAGTTGTGTCGTGTTTTAGATCAATTATAGGATTAAAAGTTGCGTATTTTTCTTAAAGTCGTACACTTTTCTTCTTGTTTTTTGATTTATACGTGCGTTAGAGTGATAAAGGTTATAGTTTTTGGTTGTTTGGTGATTTATAGTGTTTTTGATTTACACTTTTTATGCTTAATGAGTGTTTTGAGAAAAAAAAAGTTGAATCTTTTAGTTTTAACGTGATTTTTAGAATTAAAGTTATTAGGTTTTAAGTTGAACGTGAGCTTTTGCATCAAAAAGTTGAAGCTGTTGTGTTTTTACGTGGTATAGTTGAAGTTTATGATCGTGAAAGAAGTACTACAAAAGTCCAACGTTCGAATCTTCAAAGTGGTGAATTGATTTTTATTACTTTTCTTGTATAAGAATCGTAATAAAAGAGGGCTAATCGTCTTGTGATTAATATCGAAATCTTTAAAAGATTTTCGATAAAGTGGGTTTTTCGAAATTCATTTTCGATTGAAAAGGGTTTTTCGCAATTCTCTGCCCCTTTCGCAATTGGTGTGAACTTTCGAAATTCTGCTCCTTCGCAATTGGTGACAAGTTTTCACAATTCAACACAGCCTTTCGCAATTGACCAAATTTGACCTTTTTCGCAATTTGTATTCAAAGTTTTCAGAATTGACAGCTTTGGTCTCTTTTCGCAATTGCTTAGACAGTTTCAGAAATTGACAGTCCCAGTCCTTTCGCAATTCAAGCAGATTTTAGTAGTTTTCGATATTGGCAACTTTGGTCCTCGCAATTCATTTAAACGCCAACAACTTAAGTAAACTTTATAACTTTGATTCAAACATAATTTCTACAACATCAAGGATTACGAACTCGGTATTTTCTCACTTGTATAAGTGTGTAAAATACTTCGACAATCGGATATCTACTAATTTTTGTAAATTAGTTAGATTTTTTATATAAATTAAAATTTTATATAAATTAGATAAGTTCTATCTAAATTGAAATTTAACCATAATTTGTATAAATTTTAGTCTAAATTGAAATTTTTATAGAAATTGTCATTTTATCTAAATTGTAATTTACATAACCTTGTCGAATTTGTGAACTTTTGATCTTGTCTAAATTATAGTCTAGTCAAATTTAGTAACTTTATTTAATTTTTTTGTTTATCTAAATTGTAACTTCAACGATCATCAACAACGAACCAAGGCTTCACAACAACAACAAAGATTAACCTACAACAACCACAACACCTATTTCTTTGCAACGATCCTGAACCAACTGAATCAACTTTATCATACAACATCATCAATGGCGACTCAACAAGACAATATGGCAACTGATCTGGCACATGCTTTTGCATTATTCACCAAGTCATTAAACTTCAAACAACGTAACAACAACCAATGGAATTCTCCGTACACTGACAATACGCTGTTATATATGGGTCAAGAAGGACAAATGGTTGAGGTTATCGGGAATCAGCAAGGAAATGCTATGGGTATACAGATGGGGAATCAAATGCAATATGTAGGGCAGTATACGGGAAATCAAATGGATCAGTTTGTGAATCAGAATGGGGTCAATCAAAATGAGGATTATTGTTTCATGACTTCATCTGAAATCCACAGGAGTGATATAGGTAGAATTGGTAATGTCCATGCAATGACAAAGATAGAAAAGCTCCAGTACATGTTGATGCTAGCCAACAAGAAAGATTCGGGAATACCATTGACTGCTGAGGAATACGACTTTATGGTTACAACAAGAGTTAATGATAATACAACAGAAGTCACTGGAGTCTCCAACCTTATGGCTAACCAGCAAGCATCAACATCATACAGTGATTCTGACATTCCTCCTACTTATAACAAAGAACCACTCCATGAGGTACCAAATTCAAGTAATGAGGTTAATCCGTTTGCTCATGAAAAGCCACATTCTGTGCCTCTCGAACCTACTTACGATACATATATGGACACGCCAAGTTGTAGCAATATTAATTTGGCAAATCTAGATATGAATCCTAATGAAGTTCAAGTTGCACAAAATGACGCTAATGATGAGGAAACCCGTGCTTTATTTGAATCATTATTGAATAATTTTAGTATTGAAATCGAAAAGGTCAAAAAGATCAATCGCGATGTTAAGGCCGCGAATGAGAAATTGACCGCTGAGCTTGAGAGATATAAGGTAAATGAACAAGCTTTTGAATTTAATGGCAAACGACAGTCAGAAGTTGAAACTGGTTATAGAGATTCTATGTTAAGGGAGAAGCATTTGCAAATCAAATACGACACTCTCGATGTTAAGTTGAACATGCAAATAAAATCCCTAAACAAGGAAATTTCTGAATTAACCACCCAACTTTCCAAACAAAAATCAATTTGTTCTAATCTTGAAAAAGAGAAGAAAGAATTGAATGCTAAGTTTTCAAAATGAGAAAATGATCTTCTTGATGAAATCATTGACAAACAAGAAAGCATTAAAAAGTTGGAAGAATTGCTTGTAAAAACTGGTCATTCAACACAAACAATTAATTTGTTAATTAACGATCCAAACCCAATTTTACATACAATGAAGAAAATGGCTATCGGTTGTGAAAACCCTTATTATCTCAAGAAATCTCAGCAATATCAGAATGTGTTGTATAATGGTAGTGTGCTAAATGATAACCATGATCCTCCCAAGGTTCGTGATTCCTATGAAACAATTGAGCTTTCTGAAGAGAGTCATGTTAAAATGAGACAAATGAACCCAGAAATTAAACCAATTGATTATAACAAGCTTAATACAGATTCTGGCGCTCATCTTGTGCAAAAAGAGTCACCATTGTTTTTCAAAAAACCAGTGGCTGTCGCAAAAAGAAAAGTTGTTTCAAAACATCTTTCTAACATCGAACAAATATTCTCTAAGAACACTTGTCACACAAGTGAAGCTAGAAAATATTTGGATGATCTTAAAAGGAGAGTTGAAACGATTCAAATGACTGTGGCATCCAAAACTAATAGTAACTACAATGATTGGTTTTCAAGTTTTCATACAGAACTTAAAAAGATGTTTGAAAAAGATATCATTCCTCCACTATCTGCAATTAATGCGGTAGTTCTGAATGTTGAAAGAACTTTTCTGAATGAAACCATTGACTTTGTCAAGGACCACAAATCCCTGGTGAAAGAAGCTAATGAAAACATTAAACACATAAAAGTTTTGGAAAGACACAATGACACTCTCTTCGAAGTAACTCTATCGACTGAAATTATGTCCATTATTTATCAAACATATTCTGTAGAGGATGATGAAAGACTTCGAGCTGAGACTTCAGCAATTGTTGAAAAATATGAAAATGCGCTTGCTAAGCTTGAAAAAGAAAATGTAACATATTTTAAACAACTTGATGGAAAAAAGGAAGTATACAAATATGACAAATTGTCGTATGAACGTTCTTACAAAAACATGCAAGAACAAATTGATCTTTTGAAATCCCAGCTTGATAGTCAAAAAGGGAAGGGTGAGGAATCTAAGGCAGCAACACCAAAAATGTCTACTTCTCAATGTGCTCCAACACCCTTGCCTAAGGATTATGCGAAAGGAAAAGAGAAAGTTGTTGTCGAAACACCAAATGTGATAGCACCTGTACTTTCTAGGATTAGTCCCACTACTGCGTCTGCCTCTACATCTCAAACATATAGGGCGATAGACAAAAGTGCAAAAGATAATCCAAAAGAGTTTAGGAATGCTACAACATGTTCAAAGGACAACAAGACAAATTTGTGTGCCCCTAGGAATAGCTCTACGAATGTGATCACAAAATCTGTTAAAGAATCTGTTTGCTCAAACAACATGGTCCACACTCACAATCAAGATGCAGCTAGGAAAAAGGCACCGATTCGAAAGGATGGAATTTTAGGAACAACATCTAAGGTGATGAATTCTACAACATTACAAGGCACTGCTAGTAGTAGTAAACCTCTACCTAGGATCATTCAACTAAAGTCTAGGGATTGGCTTGCATCTAAAAGTAGTTGCTCAAATGAAAATGCTATGCACGTAGAATGCAACACTAAGAACTCACATTCCTCTTCGACCATGAACGGCAAACCAAGTGCATCAGCACAATCCACTAAGACAAATAGAAACAAACCCGTTGATAAAAAGAAAAAGGCTAAGAAACCTACTAGGTGGATCTCTACAGGATGTAGTTTTTCTCAAAATGAGACTTCCGCTGCATCTGAAAGGAAAACAACTCCTAGATCTTGCCTTAGGTGGATTCCCACGGGAAGAGTTTTTAAAACATTTGGTCTCAGATGGATTCCCACAGGAAAGATTTTTGATACTTTAACCAAGACAAATAATAGTGACAAGCACAAACAGGAAGTAGAAACCATTACAACCGTTGATAATCAACACCATCATAGTGATGATTCATGTACTTCTAACACTGTTATTTGTGAAACCTCTTCGTCTTTGGTTGTATGTGATTCAGTTATCTCAGAACCCAGTTCATCAGAGGGTTCTAATTCTGTAAATTCTTCAAAATTCTTCTCTCTGTCTTCTATTTTTGATTTTCCATTTCTTTTATAAAATCAAAAACAAAATACAAAATCTGAAAAACCAACAAAATCAAAATACAAAAATATAAAATTTTCAAAAAAAATACAAAAACAATAAAAAACGACAAAGATCAAAAATATTCTTCTCACGACATGTCTCTCGTATTATCAATATTCTGTACGTATCTAGAAATGTCTTTCAACAATGATACGGACATGTACAGATGCTTGAGCGAGAGTTCTAAAATGTTTTCAAAACATGTTGTTTCTCAAAATTACTTCACAATGGCTTCTGGCTACATCAGTTCAGAACCCGTGCTTCAAAGAAAGGAAAGTGCTTAATCAAAACAAGGGTTTTAACTATTTTTTTTGAGCACTTATCCTATAAAAATATCGATGGCTCGTAAGTATTTCAGCTTACAACCCGAACTTCAAATAAAGGAAAGTGTTGTACATAACCAATATCTTTTTCAAACACTTATCCTAAAAACAAATGAAGATAATTCTCCTATCATATCTTCAAAGATTTTCAAAATCTTCTCTATCTTGAGCACATTTCCTTCATGATTTTTCAATTAGATTTTTCAAAATCTTTCATAAAGTGCTCAAGATAACTCCCTCCAAAACCCGATAAAACATGCTTTATTTAAAAAGGGGGAGTACAAAATGAAAAAATGTTCCAATTTCATGCCAAAACAAATCCGTCTATCTCTCCACAAAGCTTCATTTTAATCAGTTGATATCAAAAATATCACGACATGCTATTTTTGAGGGGGAGAAGACGTGATTAAAATGTGATCAAAAATGTTTAAAGATCGTGGATTGAATCTCAATTAGAGCTCTACAAAAAGACTCAGATCCGAACCCTCGAATTGACGAAAATTAAATGTCCGTAATCCAAAAGACTTGTCCGGGACGGGTAATAACTTCAAGCTGGTTATCCAGTGACGTAAACGTGTCTCACAAAGGACTTGTCTGAGTAGAATGCACTAATTCGAGAGATAATCATTAAATATGACCGGGACGGGTAATAATTTCAAGCTAGCTCAACTAGTGATGTAAACGTGTCTCGCGATGGTCATGTTCATTGAAAATCGATCAATTCAAATGTGCGAACTCTACCCAACATGTGCATATTTATATCAAAAATGCATGAGCACATGTGAAGGGGGAGTATTTTAGAAAATGCAAAACTATCAAAGTGTTAACGAAATTTTTTTTACTCATAAACACTTTGAGAGATTTTCACAAAAGGTTTTATGGCAAGTGATCAATAAATCTAGGATAATCATGGAGTAATAAGGTACTTATGGTTAGGTTTATGTCCTATGATCCGCCAGAGCCAGAGGGATCTACCCAAGGACAATTCCAATAGAGTAGAATTAGAAGTCCTTAGGAAAGATTGAAAAAAGGAGTAAATGAGAAAGGGAAAGAAGGGGTTGAAGAATTAAAAAGAAATGTTTGAAGGGTGAAAAGAAATAGCCCTCCATGAAAACTTAGGGCAGAAAACGGGTCAATACATCTGCTATCGGTATTCACTAAGGTGATACTGATATTGAAGACAAGACGTCATGGACCCAGTGACGCACTGCACCACCCCTCCTAGCCACTCAGATATCTCTTAAAAGATATTTGTTTCATTTCTCACGGAGAACACTGCATAATCTATCGGCCTCTCATTCCGAGATGTGTTGATATTGAAAAGGTGGCACTCTGCTCCATGCCTCCGACGACTAAAAACCAAAACGCACATTATCGAGTCTAGAGCCATGAGATTCATCAAAAGATCTCTTAAGAACACTTGCATTATATTATACACTTGTGTTCGCTAGAAAGGACACAAGTTGTAAGAGTATTAATGAGATCTAAAGATCTTGCCACTAATATCATGATGGCTACGTGCTTCAGACGGTATACAGTTGTGGGGTGATCTCCAGCGACTCACTGAATCGTGGGTGCACTTCGGTGTGTCCGTGTATGCCCTTTCGGGGGTATCCGGTTCAGAACGGACTGGGTTAAGATTAGAGAAAGTCTTCACAGTATGCTGTTGACAATCTCAAAGTCTAAACTTGTAAGCGCTGGATGATTTATTACTAACAGTTTTATGCAGCTACCTACAAACATCCATCAACCATCATCAGATACATCAAACATCTTCACCTCAGCATACTCATACTTATGAAGAGCATCCCCAACAAAGTTCAAGGGTAAAAAGTTCAAGACAGAAGGATCAAGTTAAAGACAGAGTGTAACGACAAAGCCAAAAGACTAATCAAGATGTCAAGAACAAGTTCATATGTCAAATGATGAAAGTATAAGGGGAGATTGTTAGCAAAGGGAGATTGTTAGCATAAGTACAAAGTCCAAGATGTATGAGTATGTTGGAGGACACGACGCATCATCACTCGAAGATGTTGATCATGGCAAGAATTACCTCAAGTCGATTATTTTGAAGATCGCATTGCATGAAGGAACGATGAATGAAGACTATTCTACATCGACACACAATGTTCAAGACGTTGAAGACAAAAGACCTATCACTGGGAGCATCATTGAAATGACCATCCCTTAGGGGGAGATTGTTAGCATTTAAATTATTAGTCAAGTGATGGTCATTTGTAACTTTAATACATGTGTGTCGAGTAGGTTAAGTATATCTAGAAAAGTTGGGCTTTTGATGTTATAATATGTTAGAAAAAGCTCATGTAATGTCTAGCACATCAAAAGCCCAACCAAGCCCTATCAAAGCCCATGAAAAAGACAATAGGGCGTCACATGCTGTGGCTATTTAAACACACTTTCTCCTCAAAACAAAGTGTGCCTCAAGAGAGAGAAAAAGTGAGAGTCTGTGAGTTGTTATTATTTGTATTTGTTGGCTTCTCTTTTAAGCTAATAGATTTCCATTTTAAAGTATACGTTCCACCTCTTCATCTATATTTTTATCTTTTCTATCTTGAGTGTCATCATATTATAGTGATATAAGTTGTTTGATAAAGTAGATCTAGTGTTTTACAGATTTAAAATCTCAGATCCTCTTGATGATAAAGACAAGGAATTGTGGGTTCAGTTGAAAAGGTTATATTAACCAGACGGAGGAGAAGTGATAACGCTCATTTTATACATGTTTTAGTCACGTTATTTCTATGTTTATGCATTGTATTTGGTTGTATTTGTGAACATATTATGCTTAAAAAGGTACAAAAGCTGTATTCAGGTTCAGGTACAATCAAGTGCAAGTAAATGGCTAAAAAGATGAAGAAAAGTTGTTAAATCAAGAGCTTTTGCACAAACGTAAGATTCTTCTCACAATCAAGGCTTTGAAAGGATCGTTAAAGATAAAGAATCAAGATTATAATGATTTCCAAGTTCAAGAAAAGATCAAGAATTGATGAAATAAATGAAAAGTTATATGTAAAGAATTATGGCTTGCTTCTCCAACCAAAGGTTCAAGAAATACATTGAAGGTTTAAGTTCAACCCAAGGTTCAACATAGTCATGCCATCCTTACTCCAAACCTTGGGCCGGAATCTGAACCTTAGGTCGAGACTTCAAACCTTGGGTTCATGCAAATGCTGGCACACTTAATGGCTATCTTTAATGAACTAACTCTTCATATGGGTTGTCATTACACTTCATTTACTCCAAGTGCAGAATTTTTATGACACTTTGGGCTCAAGTATTTTGCTTGGTGACCAAGGGGAGCCATTCTATTAATATGTATTCTTGGACACAAGAGAACACACACAATTCGGCTACTATCATATAATCTATCTACAACTAATCAATAATCAACAACTACTACAACTCATTTCACACTCTCAAGGGGCGACAAGGGAAGAAAACGCAGGAAAAGAAGAAGCTTACATTCACCAATCATCAATTTAATCATTCAAGGAATCTTTGTTGATCATCTCACAAGTGTTCCTAATTCTTGTAATCATCATTACAACTTTTGTAAGACTTTTTAATTATGTTTTCAAGTGATAAATTTCTTGTGGTTATTTCTTTGTTTGCCATGAGTGGCTAAGTGCTTTGAGCACTTGCCTAGATGATGTTTGTGATATGATTCTTGGTTGATTATGACTCCATTGTTCTAGTTAAACGAAAAGCTAATACTAAGATCGAATTGTGCTATTAAGAGTTTTCTCCACCAAAGAGTTGTCAAGTTTGGTTAATTGCTAATAGTGTAATGGGTTGAAAAATACATTGTTAGTCAATTAGTTGTAAACCATTGTCTATGAGGGTGTTACCTTATGTATTGACCATTTCGTAAGTAACTTGGTTAAACTTGGAAAACTAAAATAGTGTGGTTGTCAATTGCTTGTGAAACGAAAGCGAATCAAGTGATTGAGTTGTGTTAGTCTTGGTTGATCAAATCTTAAATATTGTTTTTGTCATCTTAAAATCTTGACGAGGATTGAAAGTGTTGGAAGAAATAGGATTAGTATACCCACTAATTGAATTAGAACACCTCCTAATTCATTGATCATAATCAAATGGAATCATTGTCATAATCATATCAAGATAATTATGCAAAACTAGTCTAGGCAAGTGTAGTTTTAATATATTGAATTTAAATCATCGTTATCTGCTTGCTATTAGAATCATTGAACAAGATTGATATTATATTCAAAACTCACATCCCAAAAACTAAACAAATACCAGTGAACGACCTCGGCTTACCATTTCATCTTTCACTACACACGGATGAGTATACTTGCTCATATGTGTTGCGTTTGAATCATTGGTAGATCGTGTTATAAATTTAAAACTTGCACTCTAGTGGGCACATCAAGAAGCAATCTGGAGGTTTCAAACTGCAATAAAGGATGTTTCATGGAAGTTATTTGATACATGTGGTGTTCATAGCATTTCTACTAAAGATGGATTGGAGATATACATGTTAGTGGAAAGAAACTACCCTCTCAGAATAGCAGTGTTAGTAACTTTGGTATGTTCAAGACTTGAAGTTGAAGCTGATTCAGAAATGGCAGATGAATTGATTAGAAAGATGTTTGATCTTGCAAAGCAAAGAAAAACCTATACTAAAAGATTAACTTGGTAGTATTTAGAAGAATCCCCCATCATCTACAGAGTTGAAGTTTAATTCAAGAAACTTAGTGATTTGGAGAGAAATCATAAGTTTAGGGGAGGATTGTTGGAAATTAAACCAACAGTCAGTACTGTTGATGTGCGTTCCTAGAGGGTGTATATATTATATACCAATTTCACTCAAATTTTAAATTTATAAAAATACCTTTTTTACCGTTTATCTAAGAAACACATACGAGTGAGTATACTCGTTCGATTGTAGTATTGTTGATGGTAAATAAGGATCGTCCCAGGAAACTACTAGTTTTGGTTTAGGCAATTTAGGTAAGAGCAATAAGAAATAGTACTTAAGATTGTCACGGTCTAAAGCACTTAAGAGTAATTAAACGAATAATTGTTTCAAATCAAATCAATCAAACAACCAAATACTTGTTTAGGAACCATGACTAATCGTGATAGAGTGTTGAACATGTTTGGGTGAAACTTAGAAGGCACATGTCAATTTTCACAAGGACCTCTAGTCAATGGGTAATATCAAGAAAATCCATGTTTCTACTAGTTTCACGGGTGAGTCCTTTTGGCCAATTCTCATCCCACTACGCTAGCTCTTTTTGTGATCAAATGTATGAAAAAGATGATTAGTTAAATTAGTTCTTACGAGTCTTTTCAACCCAATCTCGTGATTAAATATTTCCGAATTCATTTAAAAACTTGCATACTTGATATTCGTCACTTATCAAATACCAATCCGTTTGTCACTAACTCTTGGAATTAAACAATATTAGAGATCTTTTCAACCTTTAAATCCAATAATATTTAACCAACAAGGTTTAGAACACGAATTATATTTAAACAAACTCATGAAAATAATCACTTTTTCTAACCAACTAAACATCCAACATTCATAGAAAGTCACATCATTCCCAAACAAGTATCACTAATTATTCCATAACAAGCATCATAATAAAACATAACATTGCATTCAACATCAAACGGTTTAACATGATTAATTAAAGTAAAGAAAATTACCCAAAAGTAAGATTACAATGAGTAATAAAAGAGTTATAGCACTCCTTAGGGCCTCCAATTGAACAAGGGAATCTTCCACCTCTTCTAACAAGTATTTCCAACTCTTCCTTGCTTCTACTTAGGATCTTTCTTGAGAATGGCAGAGATTGTTAAGCTCTTTTGGGTTAGATAAGTAATGTGATCAAGACCTTATGGTGTAAGGCTTGATTGTAAGTGTTGTGTCAAAATGGGTGGTTAGGGGTCTTATTTAAGCTTGTAAATCACCCAAAAACTGTAATATTACTTCAATTATCATAAAGGAGAAGGTAATGATCGGACTCAAGTCATTATGGTAGTTAAAGTTAAGAGTTAATGCAACTCTTCATCTCAGAATTTTCTCAACCTTCGGTCTCGACCATGGACCTTTGGTTTGGGCGTCGATTGAACCTGAGGTCGAGTTCCTGAACCTTGGGTCTTGAATCCCAGCTTCGACCTTGGGTCTGGAATGTGAACCTTGGATCGAGATCGACTTTTGCACGTAAATTTCACCTTTAAGTTAGCATATAACTTTGACTTTTCACACACTTCTTAGCACTTAATCTTGAATTCATCTTTTCATCCTTCTCATGTACAATGGAAATAATCATATCATGAATCAATATCTTTGTTGACTATCTTTTCTTCAATATTTGCTTGATTTTGTAACTTTTCTTCGTCTTTCTTGATATTTCCATGTACCTAGACTTGAACACATCTTTAACAACTTTTAAGCATAAAACAATCATAAACATAACTAATTAACATATAAAAACACACAAATAACGCGATAAAAACATGTACAAAATGAGCGTTATCAAATCTCACACACTTAAGTTTTGCTTGCCCTCAAGCAAGGTAATCTTTAGAAAAATTATTTTCTAATAGCCACCAATCATGATTTTCTAAAAATTTCACTAATCTTCCTTGTTACCAAGCCAAAAAGGTCAAAAAGTGATTTTTACTTTTAATATGTGAAATTTAAACAACATACTCCATCAAGCTAGATAACACAACTAAGCTTCTCACGAAAAGAAAAGAATAATATAATTCACTCACTCTCATTTCTTTTGTAGGGGATATATTTCACTCAATTGCTCAGTCGTGATTTCATGTCATACCATAGGCTTGTACAAGTATCAAAACTAATCCAAATCATGTAAGAAATAAATTAATTTATCAAAGAGGACTTTTATTCGTGTTTAAATGTTAGGCTAAGGGTTAATATCAACTTATGCTCAAATAACTATTGTATAAATATAATAGATCGCTAACAACGAATTTTTGATTAGTTGAATAACGGATGGTCACTAGTTTGTACCTTGGTTCGCTAACAACGTTACTTACATAACGGATGGTCACCAAAACACGCTCTAGTTCTCTAGCGATGTTTTCCAACTTTTCAAAAAACCGGATGGTCACTATAATATTCATTCAATCGATATTTTCACAAAGCAAAAAGGGTTAGGATAAGACATGGGATTATTTTAGTGGATATAATATACAATAATCAAGTCAAATACCAGAATCACTAGTTGTAAAAACAATCGAACCATGTATCCCCAAATGATTATAACCTCAGAACAATTCTTTCCTTCCTCCTTTATTTCATTCATCGATCACCATTTGTATCAAGTCTTAGCGCATTGGCTAATCATCAAGAATGCTTCATCTTCATAATTATAGCTCATTGGCAAATTATATCTCTTTTTCCTTCTTTTTTTTTCATCTTCCTCCACACTTTGGATGAGCATATACCTCAAAAAGATACAAATAACAAGTAGCTACCTTCGTCTTCGTCAAAAAGGTATATCCGAAATACAAAGTGTAAGCTCATAATCATCAAAAACTTCTTCAACCCAACAACAAGTAATTCATCGATTCGACTTGACTAAAAAGGTTAGGCTAAATGTTAAAGGCGCAAAAATTTTTTTTTTTTTTTATGGATGTAACAAAAATGAAAAGATAGGCTCAAAGGGTGTTCTAGGGGTATCTAGCACTAAAAATGAGTGCTAACAAATGGGTCCATAGAATAGGTGGTTAAGTAACCGATTCGGCTAGCTAATATATCAATATATGTAAAATGGAAGGCCATTTGGTTAAATCCTAAGTTGCCTCTTCTCACTTAAATTCATTTATATCACACGAATGTGACCTTACTTTGGAATTCATAATGCATGACAAGCACAAGTTCTAGAATCAATTCAATCACCGGCACACTCTTAGAAAGAAAATAGAATTTAAGCATAAAATATATGCTTCGAATGATAGGCTCAAATCCTCACATATTTGGTAGAATAGGCTAAAAATGCTCAAGTAATGTTATCAATCCTAAGAACAGATCATTTCACTTAACCGAGATTCGTTAAAAATTTCAAATTGCCATTTTATGCTATTGGAAAATTTTAAGTTATTTCAATTATATAATCTTTTACGTGTAAAACAACTACTTCCTTAAGGGAAATAAAACAAGTTCCAAAATAGTCACAAAATTTTTTAAAATTGAATCATTTTCACTATTTACTTCCCTCCCCCACACTTAAGTTTTACTTTGTCCTCAATGTGAAAAATTAACTTCAAAGTAAAGGAAAGAGTGAAAATATAATAGTAAATGATATCACCGAGAAATCAAGCGAGATCCATATTTAGTGTTAAACACATGAGTTGGAAACTCCAAGCTCCAAAATATACCAACCATATGAACGAGCACTGATCTCATGGAATCTCAACCTGAAAAAATAAACAAACACACAAAAACAATGTGCAAAAATACTAATAACCAAAATACCTTAAAATACCTAATCAAAATAAAGATAGACATAGTTCTAAAACATAATAAAAGTGATAATCCGACATAACATAATAATAAAGTACCAATAAAATAGAAATATTGTTCAACACACATCATAGTCACGAATGATAATCAAAATCACTCTTCTTCCATATCGTCTCCTGGATAGTTAACCAATGCTCCAAATCCAACTCCACCCGATGACGTTCCCGCTTCATAGCCTTGTGCTCCTATATTAGAATAATACCCCGCAAAAGCTTCCTGGTTAACATTGTACCCCTCGTTTCTTTGACTTGTGCTAGATGTCGGGTAAGGTACATGTCCCGATGGATAAGGCGTGTATGGGTATGGGTAAGGTGGAACAACAATTGGTTCATACGTCATTGGGAAAGAGTAAGGTGGTTCACTATGTTCTCCAAGGTAAGTGAGAATTGGCGCACAATAGTCCATTTGGTGCCCAAGTCTCATCAAGCTCATATCTCTCCACATTTCCCTTCTCTCCACTTGTGGCAAATTCGCATGCCAATCACCCCAACTCGAATTCAACCTCGAAGATTCTCCAATATTTGGTTGTTGAGGTTGTTGCGGTGGCGGTGGTTTGCGAATCACATTGGCAATTTGATCAACCAAACAATATCTATCATCATCAAGCAACTCTTTCAAATTCTTCTTGTCAAGTTTTTCACATTCATTTATCACCATTATCTTCTTCAACTCACTATCCGTATCATATCCCAAACTTTTTACTATTTTCGTCACATAATGTCCCCCATTTATAAAACCGTGCTCAGTAATTAAAGTCGCTCTTTTTGACAAATAAACTGTAATACCTGAAAATCTGAAAACACGTAAAATGACCAAACTGCCCCTACAAGTTAAAAATTTAATTAAAGGCTTATAAAGTATCAAATAAATTCCAAACTTCTGGCAATGCACAAGTTATGATCCCAAATAATTTTAACGACTTCATTTAACATTTATACATGTAGCAAAATGACTAAAATGCCCTTATGTGAACCGAAAGTATATATACTTAAGATTATATGTATTTAAATTTATGTAAATGCAACAAATATGGAATAAATCATTCAAGAATCAATTAGCCAACCTATTACCGAATTTTCTTGGTCAAATCTCCCCCCCCCTTACTCGGTTTTCCTATTTTAAATTCAATCACATCTCTTCTTTTGTAAAACCTAAATGCCGAGTGAAAACAAAACACAAACAAATTGTTATAGCCTCCATTCGACACTCTTAAATCCCTAAGCCATTTTTCTGAGTTCAAGCATCATTCAAAGAGCCTTTGAAAAATCATTGGAAGGTTTTTCATCGTTGGAATTAATTTTGGTGGAATTATCTCTAGCGCGACAGAAAAAGAGGTACAAATTCGTATAAATTCATTCGACCTTCACAAAATTCGTTTCTCAATTTTCTCATGTTCCTCATATCATGTTTAACCTAGGAAAAATAGTGTTGGAGCTGTTCTTGGTCGAATTCTATGTTTGAGGAATTATTTCCTTTTCGCTCGTCTATAACAAGGTATATTCGTTATCAAATCCTACGACCCCTCTAAAATTCGTTTGCTATTTTTTATATGAACCTTATGTCGAATATACTCTGGGAAAAATGATTGCAAGGTCTGAAGGTTGTTCGTGAGGTCGTGGTGATTTTTGGCGCGTTTTGGCTATACGCGTATAAAGGAATTCATTTAACTCTCTTCATACGTTCGAATCTCTTTGGGGTATTTTTTATCAGACCCTATATGTTATAAGAACACCAAATAAAATGTATAAACCAATCCATGCACGTTCTATAGATTAAACGAAATAATAACCATGAAAACGTATAAAACTTATGTAAAATGTATTGCGACTGATATGGACTGTATATATAATTTATTTACGTGTGTTATAATGTTTTATGATCTGGTAAAATGTTCTAAGAATTATCATGGCTTAGATCTAATTATCCTGAATTATTTTGTATAATCGAATTTTGTTTAAAAACGTATAAAAAGATATAGAAATTTGGTACGATATGATTTTGGGAATCTAGGGCTTGTTCATGTGTTATTAAAGGATGTTTAATGATTAATTAAGGATTAAAAATGTGTTAGATATGTTAAGGTTTGAACTCGCGGATTTTATATGTTTAACGTTTGTTTGTAAAATGTTTAGGGTAGGTTTTGTAACTTTTAAAACTCGTGGGTTATTTTAGAACTTATTTTGGACTGTGTACTTTTCGAATAAAATATAAGTTGAGGGTGCTATGTGTCATTTTTATATTTTTAAGGATTAAAATGTCTTTATGTGTAAATTATAATTCGAATTGTAAATAAATTAATTAGAGAGACTAAACATGTAATTTCTGGAAACTTAAGGTTGAATTGAGTAATTAAATATGTTCAGGGGGTTATGCGCTATTTTGGTAATTTAATGGATTAATATGTAATTGTTATTAATTAAAGATTGAAATTATAAGTTAAAGGACTAAATATGTAACTTTGATAACTAGAGGGACTAAATGTGTAAATTATGAATACTTGAGGATACATTCGTATACTATGATAAAATAAGTATCCATTGTGTAAAATTGATAAGTTAAGGGTTTAATGTGTAACTATGAATATTTGAGGGTTAAAAGTGTAACTTTTATAATAAGGGGGTATAAAGTGTAAATTGTGAATTCTTAAGGACCAATTATGTAAATATGATAAAAGATGACCTAATTTCAGAAATAATGATTTAACTAAGTATGTTACTCCATATTACTATAAATGGAAACCTTCTATAAATGGAAACCTTCTAAAAGTGGAAACTTGCTAATTATGGAAACCTGCTTAAAATGGAAAGTTACTTAACATGGATAGACAATTAATTAAGAATGATTTGTAATCCCCTTCTACTCCTTTAGGTGTGAAAAAGGAGAGACTCTGAGCTGTGTCCATATTCTGTGCTTCGTTTCTGTTTGTGCTACGTCATAAGGTACAGATATTCTGCTTCTTTAATAAGAGGCCTTCATTCTCTTGTTATGATTCATATTAGGGTTCCCTATACTATTGCTATGTTCCCTTCATTCATGAACTCCGATTATTGAACCATCATGATATTGAACCTTTTGTGATTATGAACCTTTCATTCATGAACCTTTGCTTATGAACCTTTGCTTATGAACCTTGCTTATGAACCATGATTATGAACCTATGATTATGAACTTATGAAACAAGATATTGACCTATGCAAGTAAACTAAAAACATGATTCATGATACTTGACCTTTACCCTCAGTTTGATACTACGAGCCACTCACTAGGCATGAGGGTTTCATGTCCATGTCAGTCGATGCACCGATGGCATGACTCTAGGGCAGGAGAGTGATGACCTGTCCCGTCCCTGCACGTTTATGTTTATGATTCATGTTTATGTAGAGGCAGATTATGGCCACCGGGGGCGTATGGATGCATCCTAAATTTGTTCATGTTCATGTTATGTTATGTTATTCATGGTGACTGATGGTGTGTGCGATACACGTCTTTCACACTCCGGGAGCTAGCTACTCCAACCCATGATTGAGGACACCCCTCATATTTACAGGATACCCATGATTGAGGACACCCCTCATATTCACAGGATACTAAGAGGTCTCCCCTCTGCATGTTTACGATTATGATTATGATTATGATTCATGTTATGTTATGGGCTCGTAGTGGATTTCTGACTTCCTTTACCATGTACCCTCTTACCTTTCCTTTGATACCATGTATTCATGCTTCCATTCCCTTTTTCCCATGTTATTTATTCATTATACTACTGTTTGTTACGTTATATCTGTTCACTGAGCTCTAGTAGCTCAGCCGCGTTTTCTTTTCCCGCGGCAGGTTTTAGTTGGAAGCTGGGTAAGAGTGAAGAGACTTTTGGACTTAGAAGACCTTGATAGTTATGCTGAAGTAGAAGTCATTAGAAGGATTGCATTTGCAGACTTAGTATTTAGTTTTTGTTTCCTTTGTATCCTTGTGTATTCAGTATTTCATTTGTAACCTTTGAGAATCTTTGTATTACTATTGAATGTATGCTTTGTTGGATCTGATATGAAGCCATTAATGTGATACTTCTACCCTTGCTGGTTTGGGGTGTTACAATTATGGTATCAGAGCCAGGTTGCGATTCGTAATACATTTACCCTTGGCCTGTGTAAGTTAGGACCACTAAGTTTCCCTGTAAGCGCTCATAAGATAACCTATAAGATTTGCTTTAGGATCTCCCTATAGGAACCTAAATTTGACCAGTGAGGAATGGGTAGACTAAGACATATATGTGAGTATCATTTGCTTCCGCATCACTCTGATTCGTGCCCTTGCCTTTAGTTAAGCCTCATCAGAACTTTTTAGGAGTTAGAAGTTTTGCAACTTAAGCTTGGTAACCAAGTAAGTTTGGAATACCTCGGAAAACCCACCTGGATACCTTACACCATTTAAGTTTCATTTTCAGATTTTGGCATCCACCTCCGATTTGTTTGATAAGCTGTTTAACACCTTTCCGACCATGTCGTAAGCCATTCAACCATAATGTGTTCGACACATTTTGTGAATTCATTGCTTATGCTGAATGTGAATGTATCGTCCGATACTACTTAACTTTGCATAAATCCGTTACTACTCCTATGAGAATTCTGGTAATTATTAACCATGGATATAGGAAGTTATGTTCCTTTCCTTTGAATGACGAATCTTGTTCTGCCAACCATTTCCTTTGGAAGGATATGATGCTATGTTACCTCTGTATGGATTTGTTAACTGAGCATGATGATGCTAATAACGGATATTCTGTACATCTCACTTTTGACAAATATACGATGTTCGTACTTACTGCTTTTGCTAAGAAGCTGAACAAATCCCCACACTTGAATCATTCGTTTATCCATCTCAACACTTTTATTGAAACATGTGCTGGATTTCGATATATGAACTATCCGTCTGATTCGATGACTGTATTCGTTCTATGAATCTTTTGATCTTGACATGTCTTATTGTGTGGTCTCTTATGTATGGACTGGATGACTATTTGTAAAGCTGCCATAGACTACCGTATCTGAAATGTGATCTTAACAATTTATCTTACCCTATTTCGTTATGATGAATCTCTACACCTGAATCTGCTAAAGTTTTGCCACTATGGAAGCACCAACCTTGAATTCATATAATTATCAAGTTTTCCTGAGAACCATTACTATCCACCCTTGGAAAGTTCCGCCATTAGAAATATTCCGTTGTACGAAGATTTTCCGGTATTTCCGGTGTAATATGAATTTTGCTCACCTCAGTGATTCTCTTGAAGTACTCTTGTTGGTCTATGAAGAAGAAGTATGTGACGACGTATCGACTATTGTGCACCTAACCGTACCACTATCAGTAATCGTTATCCGTTTTCGCACATCAATGATTGATTTGGTCTTTCTTTTGAAACTTCGTATCTCGTTGCATCGTGTTAAATTTGAAGGGCTGAAGCAGCAACCACAAGAACTTCTAAGAAGGGGGTTAACTAACCGAGAGTAACCTTTGTGAAGTAGTTCAGTCTTACTTTGAAGAAGAAGGAAGGCAACATGAGGTGTATGTGAAAGTTTTTCCCCTAAACGATTTCAGAGACGGTCCTCGCGCTCGTTATAACCTTATGAGTTTGAGTGATGCCAATAGTGTTGGCAAAAATGATCATGTCTTCGTGTGTTTTGGACAAATTGTCATAGTATGACATTGTGTTATGTTCAGAGAACGAAAGAAGAATATAGAGATTATTGATGAGACGACCACTTGTTCTGGAAGAGGAATTTGTTTGACATTCAGAAACATTTGTAGATGACACTACCCGGTATACTGTGAAGACAGAGTTTTCCACAGGAAGACCCGAGATCGAAGACAGTTATCGGAGTGAAGAACTTGGTGGAAGAATAGTAGAAGACAGTGGCGACAAGCATTACCATGGATGAAGCACCTAAGAAGGAGAGAAGAACTGGGATAGTACTCGACTACACATTATGCAAACCGTGAAGATTACAGATCGGGCATCAAGACAACCAGACTGTAAGAGACGAACCCTGCAACGCATAATCTGAAGTTGACATCGGCAGTGTTACCTCAAGACCTGGAGCGGTGTCAGAAGACCTGTCGAAGTAACAAAATCTTGTTCCTCTATTCATTTTAGTTGTACTAAGATGAATTGATAGCTGAAGCAGGCTTGCGGATGGAGGGATGCACAGTGATCGTGTCAGAGACTACCGTTACGACGCCACAATATCAAGAAGAGTTGTCGAAGGCTTGAGGAACCAGACTCAAGTTTGTATTTCCTTTTTCACCATGAGAGAAGATGGACAAGCGGCAAACTACTCCGACTTAGAAGAACCTAAAAAAAAATTTTGCATGTGAATGGACGAATTTTGAAGGGGACATTTGTGTTTAGACGAGGTGATTCTATAGAGGAAGAAGCTATCGAAGACGTATTCGTTACCACTCAACCTACTTAAATTCCATTACCTGATGATGAGGTCCTTCGAATGATTTGGTTCTCTGTGAGTAATTTCGTTCTATGTTCATTCTGCGTTTGTTGAATAACGTTTTACATGAGAATTTTGACGAGTTATAGAAGAAATTTTGATATTTATGAACCGACGGATGTTGAAGTAACCGCTTATTTGGGACTGAATTGATTTCGGTAAGTTATGAAGTCTTGGCGCTATTAATGACGTACCTGAATCCTGATGGACATTTTCGGATTTCCGTTACTCTTCGAGTAATTTCGTATTCTTAGTTATGATGTTTGACTTGGGTGACCCTGAGACTGTAGGTGGAACTAGGTGGATTTAGATAAGTTGTGTTGCTCACGACTTGAGATAAAGTATGACCATCATGAGGGCATATTTATATGATGCTAGTATTATGACGCCTGATCAACGTGATAATACTTACATCATATAACGTGCACTTGTTGTGGGCATAGGATATTTCGAGAAGTGCTTTAGAACCTTAGAATTTCTGATATCTGAATGAGATTATCCGCGTTTAGTGAGACTTTGGATTCATTCTGCATATCCCTTTGATCTACTGTTCTGGATATTCGACTTGATACGTTTGAATGCTCGACGAGCGTTTTGCTGATCTCTGCACTTCCGATACTGATCTTAGATTCTATTATAGGGCTTTCTGCCATTTGATGATATCTAACGACATGTTTTCTGTCCTTATGGATTCGATCTGTTATTATACGAGAATATGCCTCTGTTCTGCTATATATACGTTCCGCATTCGTTAAGTCTGTTCATTTTGATCTGCTATAAGTTAAGATATGGGATTTTGGATTCTGAGTATAACAAGACCTGTTGTTTACGAGAACACTTTTGGAAGGTTCTTTTGAAGCCGAGACTATTCGAAAAGATGAAGAGTTACTTTTGTACCACCTCATGATTGCTACGATTCGATGTATTCTTGTTTCATTCGCCCAATCAATTCGATGTAAACCCTACGTATTGTTTGTACCTCATCCTAAGAAAATTCGATTATCATCCGTATATTGATACGTTATCATTTGGATTCGCACTCGGCATAGTATGTCTCTGTTTTGTTTCCGATCCTTTCATTTCTAATTCTTTGCAAATTTCGAGGATGAAATTTTTCTGTTAGAGGGGAAGAAGTTGTAATACCTGAAAATCTGAAAACATGTAAAATGACCAAACTGCCCCTACAAGTTAAAAATTTAATTAAAGGCTTATAAAGTATCAAATAAATTCCAAACTTCTGGCAATGCACAAGTTATGATCCCAAATAATTTTACCGACTTCATTTAACATTTATACATGTAGCAAAATGACTAAAATGCCCTTATGTGAACCGAAAGTATATATACTTAAGTTTATATGTATTTAAATTTATGTAAATGCAACAAATATGGAATAAATCATTCAAGAATCAATTAGCCAACCTATTACCGAATTTTCCTGGTCAAATCTCCCCCCCCCCCTTACTCGGTTTTCCTATTTTAAATTCAATCACATCTCTTCTTTTGTAAAACCTAAATGCCGAGTGAAAACAAAACACAAACAAATTGTTATAGCCTCCATTCGAAACTCTTAAATCCCTAAGCCATTTTTTTGAGTTCAAGCATCATTCAAAGAGCCTTTGAAAAATCATTGGAAGGTTGTTCATCGTTGGAATTAATTTTGGTGGAATTATCTCCAGCGCGACAGAAAAAGAGGTACAAATTCGTATAAATTCATTTGACCTTCAAAAAATTCGTTTCTCAATTTTCTCATGTTCCTCATATCATGTTTAACCTAGGAAAAATAGTGTTGGAGCTGTTCTTGGTCGAATTCTATGTTTGAGGAATTATTTCCTTTTCGCTCGTCTATAACAAGGTATATTCGTTATTAAATCCTACGACCCCTCTAAAATTCATTTGCTATTTTTTATATGAACCTTATGTCGAATATACTCTGGGAAAAATGATTGCAAGGTCTGAAGGTTGTTCGTGAGGTCGTGGTGATTTTTGGCGCGTTTTGGCTATACGCGTATAAAAGAATTCGTTTAACTCTCTTCATACGTTCGAATCTCTTTGGGGTATTTTTTCTCGGACCCTATATGTTATAAGAACACCAAATAAAATGTATAAACCAATCCATGCACGTTCTATAGATTAAACGAAATAATAACCATGAAAACGTATAAAACTTATGTAAAATGTATTGCGACTGATATGGACTGTATATATAATTTATTTACGTGTGTTATAATGTTTTATGATCTGGTAAAATGTTCTAAGAATTATCATGGCTTAGATCTAATTATCCTGAATTATTTTGTATAATCGAATTTTGTTTAAAAACGTATAAAAAGATATAGAAATTTGGTAAGATATGATTTTGGGAATCTAGGGCTTGTTCATGTGTTATTAAAGGATGTTTAATGATTAAGTAAGGATTAAAAATGTGTTAGATATGTTAAGGTTTGAACTCGCGGATTTTATATGTTTAACGTTTGTTTGTAAAATGTTTAGGGTAAGTTTTGTAACTTTTAAAACTCGTGGGTTATTTTAGAACTTATTTTGGACTGTGTACTTTTCGAATAAAATATAAGTTGAGGGTGCTATGTGTCATTTTTATATTTTAAAGGATTAAAATGTCTTTATGTGTAAATTATAATTCGAATTGTAAATAAATTAATTAGAGGGACTAAACATGTAATTTCTGGAAACTTAAGGTTGAATTGAGTAATTAAATATGTTCAGGGGGTTATGTGCTATTTTGGTAATTTAATGGATTAATATGTAATTGTTATTAATTAAAGATTGAAATTATAAGTTAAAGGACTAAATATGTAACTTTGATAACTAGAGGGACTAAATGTGTAAATTATGAATACTTGAGGATACATTCGTATAATATGATAAAATAAGTATCCATTGTGTAAAATTGATAAGTTAAGGGTTTAATGTGTAACTATGAATATTTGAGGGTTAAAAGTGTAACTTTTATAATAAAGGGGTATAAAGTGTAAATTATGAATTCTTAAGGACCAATTATGTAAATATGATAAAAGATGACCTAATTTCAGAAATAATGATTTAACTAAGTATGTTACTCCATATTACTATAAATGGAAACCTTCTATAAATGGAAACCTTCTAAAAGTGGAAACTTGCTAATTATGGAAACCTGCTTAAAATGGAAAGTTACTTAAAATGGATAGATAATTAATTAAGAATGATTTGTAATCCCCTTCTACTCCTTTAGGTGCGAAAAAGGAGAGACTCTGAGCTGTGTCCATATTCTGTGCTTCGTTTCTGTTTGTGCTACGTCATAAGGTACAGATATTCTGCTTCTTTAATAAGAGGCCTTCATTCTCTTGTTATGATTCATATTAGGGTTCCCTATACTATTGCTATGTTCCCTTCATTCATGAACTCCGATTATTGAACCATCATGATATTGAACCTTTTGTGATTATGAACCTTTCATTCATGAACCTTTGCTTATGAACCTTTGCTTATGAACCTTGCTTATGAACCATGATTATGAACCTATGATTATGAACTTATGAAACAAGATATTGACCTATGCAAGTAAACTAAAAACATGATTCATGATACTTGACCTTTACCCTCAGTTTGATACTACGAGCCACTCACTAGGCATGAGGGTTTCATGTCCATGTCAGTCGATGCACCGATGGCATGACTCTAGGGCAGGAGAGTGATGACCTGTCCCGTCCCTGCACGTTTATGTTTATGATTCATGTTTATGTAGAGGCAGATTATGGCCACCGGGGGCGTATGGATGCATCCTAGATTTTTTCATGTTCATGTTATGTTATGTTATTCATGGTGACTGATGGTGTGTGCGATACACGTCTTTCACACTCCGGGAGCTAGCTACTCCAACCCATGATTGAGGACACCCCTCATATTTACAGGATACCCATGATTGAGGACACCCCTCATATTCACAGGATACTAAGAGGTCTCCCCTCTGCATGTTTACGATTATGATTATGATTATGATTCATGTTATGTTATGGGCTCGTAGTGGATTTCTGGACTTCCTTTACCATGTACTCTTACCTTTCCTTTGATACCATGTATTCATGCTTCCATTCCCTTTTTCCCATGTTATTTATTCATTATACTACTGTTTGTTACGTTATATCTGTTCACTGAGCTCTAGTAGCTCAGCCGCGTTTTCTTTTCCCGCGGCAGGTTTTAGTTGGAAGCTGGGTAAGAGTGAAGAGACTTTTGGACTTAGAAGACCTTGATAGTTATGCTGAAGTAGAAGTCATTAGAAGGATTGCATTTGCAGACTTAGTATTTAGTTTTTATTTCCTTTGTATCCTTGTGTATTCAGTATTTCATTTGTAACCTTTGAGAATCTTTGTATTACTATTGAATGTATGCTTTGTTTGATCTGATATAAAGCCATTAATGTGATACTTCTACCCTTGCTGGGTTGGGGTGTTATATAAACTGCCAAAGTCCATAACACATTCATATTCTTATTTTGATCCATAATCATTTCAATTATCCACAAATCCGTACCATGAACTTTGTCTTGACTATGCCCTCTATGCACAAATGAGTTCACAATCACTTTATGTAAAAGTCGAGCCATCGGTGAATGTATCTCCTTTTCCTTAAATCTCCTACTGTTGGGATCTCCGATCTCATTCCATATCTCCCTACCAACATACTTTGGTGGTTCTTTCTCTAACTTTGAAAGATGTTCTTCAAAATCTTCATGTTGAAAGTCATTCTCATCATACAAGCCAAGTAATTGCCCAAATTCCGGGAAAGTAACTGCATGATCGTTCCCACACAACCTAAACCAAATACATTTCTCCTTCATTATGTTTTCCATCTTCACCTCTTGGTTGAAATGGATGGTGGCAAAGAATTCTAGACACCATTCTCTAAAGATCTGCGTTTCATTGATCCTAATTGCGTATTCAAAACTAAAATCTTCATAAACTCCATTTTCATATTCCGTACTAACCTCCCATAACTTCTCAAGAGTCTTATTAAGGTTATATCCTCTCATCAAACTCCAACTTACTAGCTTTGGTACCGCAATTTCCTTTCTTTTCAACTTTGCTAACCGGCTGTTGTAACAAGCTTTTGCTTCCTTACTTAATTTGCTCCACCTCAAATATTCACTTGTTACCGGCATAAGAATAACATCCCTTTCTTGACGACCATGCGCTTGTACAAAGCAACTAATGGGTTTTCTTCATCTTGACCAATACATTTCTACAAAACAAACAAAACAAGCACACGAGAAATATTGGAACTAAAGGTTAGAATGTAAGATAAATTAGCAAAACAAAAAAAATAAATATATATATATTTTTTTTAAGGGCTGAACCGGCAGTTTGCTTTTGAAACCGTTGGTTTGGATCGTTTAAAAACTTTACCGAGAACTCGAACCTTCACGGTCGAAAGTCAGACCGGCGGTTTGGTTTTTTATGCAATTTTTACCGAGAGTCAAACCGCCAAGGTTCACCCTTGGACTGGCGGTTTGGCCTATTTTCTGGGTATTCGACCGGCGGTTGGAACTTCCAACCGCCGGTTTGTAGCAGCAGATTAAATTTTTTTTTTTAGTTATAGTTTTTCAACTTTTCCACATTCTACTCCTTCTTCCATTTGTGCTTATTAGTACTTATTCTAATATCTCCTCTATGTCTCATTTTCAAGAATCTAAGAATCAAAATCAATTTAAACAAGGTAGTGGTCCATATAATCAATCATATAACACACAAACACTAATTCTTAATCATATACCACAATAAACCCAATCAATCTTGATAATACATCTCCAAATTTTTGACATACATAAACCCTAAATCTTAGAACATCAAATTCTCTTTCAATTCTTAACCATTTCATATAATTCCACTTCCAATCAATCCTTATATTAATCCTCCAGTAAACCTATCAAGTAATTTCACTTAATTCGAACTATAGCAAATTCGCCCAATTAAGAACCCTAAAAATCAAATTCAAACTAAGAACAATGCAAAGTAATTGGATGGATGTTACTTACTCTTTTTGATGCCATAGGATTGCTAGAACCTTAATTTGATACTTAACTTCAATCTTGGAATGATGAGAATTGTTGGTGATTGTGGTGGTTTTCTCCTCCTTTTTCTTTCTTTGGTTCTTTGCAAAAATATGAAGGCTCAACCGTAGGTTTGGTTCTCAACCGTTGGTTTGCAAAACAAAACCGTTTCAAACAGAAACATTCTTTCATTTCTTAATCATTTCCAAATCATCACCACAACTCAAAACACTTCCAACATTCCATTTAACTTAAAATTAAACAAGCTACATAAATTAAAAACAACTAAACTTAAACTTAAATGTTTCTTATTAATCATTGCTTATAAAGCTTAGGAGCTAAAACACACTCAACTTAACAAAGAAATGCAAAATATAATAAGATCAAATAACGATAAGCAAACAAGATAAAACTCATAAGAACAAAATGAGCAAAAGCTTAACAACAAGCTTCTTTATTCTTCCACATTCCAAGCTTCCTTTAATCAAAATAACTTCCAAACCTTAGAATATCCTCCGAATGAAATTTCCCCGAAAGAACTCTATCGGTTTCCTTTGTTTTGAACTCACGAGTGAATCGGCGTCCACCCGGACTAGTAATCTCTATCTTAGTGTGCCAATCATTGTCTCCTTCAACCTTTTGATATTTGCTATACCCATCCGATGTCCATTCAATATTTTTAAGCTTAATTGGCATAGAACCAAGGAAATCAACCATTTTCTTGTAAACAATAATGTTCCAGAAGGGATTGAAGTAATTCTCCATAGCCAATGCTCTCTCCATATCATCTTCAATATGATCAAACGATGGGGGTGTCTTCCCATATTTTTGATTTCCTTCATTGTCATGGCTAATATCAAATACATCCAACCAATCTTCTTCATCTGATTCTTCATCTGCTAGAACTTTGTTTCTTTTCTTAACGTGGTAAATCCTTCTAGCCACTCCATCATCAATTTCCATAGTTCCTTTTCCATTATCAATTATTTCTCCTATCATACTCAAGAATGGGCGTCCCACCAACATCGGTGACTCTTTATCAATAGGTACATGCATAATCAAAAAGTCACACAAATATGTTTGGAATCCAATTTGTAATCTCACATTCTTCACTTTACCATAAGCCTTTTCCATGGTATTATCGGCCATCAATAACACATCATTGGAAAGACAAGCCCTTCCCAACTCCATAATCTTGTGATGCGTGGTTTTACAACCTTACAACAGGTTTTACCTCTCGAGGGATCTCAAGAGGCTTACAACCCCACCAGGCAGTGTACCTGACCGATGTAGTATAGTGTAGTGGTAAGTACGGGGGATTGATCGTTCTCCACAGGGAATAGTGTTCGTTAGGTATGAAAAACTACTCTAATAGGTCTAAGGGTGAGGGAAGATTCTTTTTTGTATTTTTATAATTTTTTATGAAAGCAAGTAAAATCTCGGGTTTGAAAGAGTGGGCGGAATTAGTTGCTAATCAACTAACCCAAATAACTACGAATGCAAATAAAATAAAATAACAGAAAATGAAAAGGTTGATGAAACTTATATGGAGAGAAATGTGTTTACTTAGATTTCCTTACTCCCTAACTATCTTTTACCGGTTGATTAGTGTGTATTAATTGCGTGGATGACGGGTGTATTCCTTAATACCAATCGTGGAGTGGCGTACGTACTTCCCCAACTCTATAAGCTCCTACTTCACTCCTATGTCGAGCCGGCTAAGAAGCTCCTAACATGTGATCACTAGAATTCGCTCATGCATTAAATACAACCATAAAAACCTTAGTACGCATTGGTTCATGTTTCTTAAGATGTTCAAGCAAGTTACCGAATAGGAAGTTAGCCAGTTTTCTTAAGCCTAACATAGATGAACAATCATCCAATACAATTAATAACACACTAATAACCAACAATCAATAGCTAGGTTTCATTAGATCTAAGCAAACACAAGATCAATCTAGCCTAGCATGTTAAACAAAAGACAAGAACAAGATAGAATCAAACAACACATAGACATATTGAATGATTAATTGATAACTTATCTTCAATGTAACATGGAAGATCTCAAGGCAAAAAGCCTTGAAAAAGCTGCTAAAATCGTCTTAGGATTTCCTCCCAAAATTACACACAATAAGTTCCACACTAATGACAAAAAATTGCAAAACTATATATAGAGTTTAAGGGATGACGGCGTCACGTTATGGATCCTGACGCCGTCACCTCGCCGCTTTTAGGGTTCCCGGATGGCATTCCTGACGCCGTCCCTCTTTAGACCTCCAAAATCCTTTCTGGCTTATCAAGGCTTGACGCCGTCAGATTATGGCTTGACGTCGTCCCTCTTTAATTTAAGCCGTGTCGACCTTGATCACATTAAAGGGTGACGCCGTCAGATTTTTCATGCAAATTTCTCTGGCTTATCATGAGTAATTTTCACATCCACCTCTTTTGCCAAGCCATGACGCCGTCTGGACCAATTCCTGACGCCGTCAAAGGTACTTTCCAGCATAATTTTGAGACTTTGTCGTTTTCTTCACTTTTATGCTCCCAAAACGTCCAAAATGCTTCCTTTTCCAGATTTCTTCTCCAAAGTACCTAAAATGACAAAAGGAACGATTTAGGGCAATATTTGATCAAATAAATACGATTTAGGGCTTAAATGACCCCCCTAAAAGCGGTACACTTTTCGCTTCATCAAATACCCTTACACTTGAGATTTGCTTGTCCTCAAGCAAATGCGCTTTTATTCTAATCAAAATACAAGTTACGGGTCATTTAATGCTAATATAAAAGTAATTACAACAAATAGTCGTTCCACTTTAATCATAATAAGCACGGAGATTACAAACTAGCACCTCACAAGTAGTGTTTAGATACTCACATCTCTCAAGTGTCATCAAAATAAATCTCATAAATGAAAACGGATAATATCTCTCACTACCTATCATAGCAAATAGATTACCATAGGCTTGGGAAAGGATCAAAAACCTCCTCCACTAGGCGTAAGCACCTAAGATAAACTATCAAAGAGGGCTTTTAAATGGGTTATAACGTTAGGTGTAGGGATATGATAAACATGGTTTTGTTGGATAAAGGATATTTTACTGGTGGCGAGTTAAAGATCTTGATTAATTACATGTACTATACAATGTTGCTAAGCCAAGACTCGACTCAATCTTAAGCTAAAAACAAAATAACAAAAACATAAACATAAAATGAAACGGGATGGTAGTCCGTATGTTTTTTCTATTTTTCTTTTTCTCATTTTTTTGTATTTTTCTAATTTTTTTTTTTTTTTTTTTTTTTTTTTTTTTTTTTTTGACATACACTCTTGCCCTACCATCCAAAATAATACATCATAGGGGCGTTGCATTCCCCTTACACTTGAACTTTTACATAACTTTACAAATAACTATTCAAATGACTCAAATTAAGATAATTGAAAAACTTGGAGTACTTTTAAAATATTTAGCACATATGGGGGTAATAAATGATGTTCTTCCCCATTACTCCATTACACTAGTACTTTACCCATGAGTCCCAATCGTCCCAAAACAATATGTACAAGGATATGACTCGACTTAGCAACCATGTAATCAATTAGATAATTAACTTGGGTTTTAAACAAATGTTGTCACAATAATGCACTAAAAATGAGTGCATACAAGGTAGGCTAAGGCGATTTGGGTATACATTTTAGTGGGGTGTAAACAAATTCTTCCTTTAAGTAAAATGCTTAAAGGTCGAAACGAAAAGATAGGCTCTGAGGGGTGTACTAGGGGTATCGTGTACTAAAAATGAGTACAACGCAAAGGGTGTGGGAGAATTACTTGACCAATGTAGCCAACGTAATTATAACAAAATCACAGGTGTAAAACAATGGGTTAATCCTAATGCCTCTTATCATGTAGTAAATCTAACTACACGAATGTAGTCTCACTTGTGGCCTCGGAATGGTCCTAACGCAAGTTCTAGAATCTAAGTGCTACCGGTACACACATCATAGCATAAATGCTTTTCCTACCAATTCTAGGGGCGAACCTCACATATTTGGGGGTGGAAAATTTTTTTGTGGTACGGTTTTTGTGCTAGTCATATAACTCCTATCCATGAGACGCTCATTAAGATCAAAGTTTTACTCCTATATGTTGTAAAAAATTTTAAATTTGGCACTAAAATTACCCTAACAGGTATTTATCTCAGTTTTATTACACATCTACTATAAAATAAACAAAAATCAATCGTAATAGCATTCTCTAATCGTACTTTTACCCCCCCCCCCTTACACTTAAGATGAACATTGTCTCCAATGTTCAAATAACAAGATGTAAAAGTAAATAAGGTAAAAGAATGAAATCAAATACTCCCCTGATTCGCTCGGTGGATAATGTGGTAACACGGTTAGATCTTCTTCCAAAGTAATGTTGAAGCTCCATGACTAATGCATCACCAAAAGCTTGATCCAACAAACATTTCCTTGTCCAAAATAACCTGTTAAGCCTGAGAAAACAAACACGAAAACCTGCATAACATCGGCGGGATAAACTCTATATATAAGGATATAATGCTTGTGGAATGATAATTTTGCAGATTCCTGGAGATTATAAGTTAGAGATTTAATAAAAACTTTTTATGAAAACAAAACTTTCAAAAATTTCCAGAAAATTAAACCTGACGCCGTCAGGTTGTAAATCCTGACGCCGTCAGAAATGATCTGACAGAATTCTTATGTTAAGTTTCCGGAAAAATTTTGGAAAAAACTATACCTTACTTCCTGGAAATCCTGCAAAACATCATTATGACTCGATACAAGCATTTGACTCAAACAAATACGAATATGTGTGTTAATTTATTATTATTACGATTCATGTTCATTTGTTCTAATAAACTGGTTTGGATTTCCCTTACACTTACCTTTTTGCAAAATACCTTTATATGTAGTTAAGACGAAGTTAAAAACAAAATAAAGCATTTTCACAAATTAGCTTTGAACATGAATCAATAATAATAAAAATTAAACACACATACGGAAACAAATAAAATCAAACAAACAAATAAATAAACACACAAAGCAAATAAAACTTGGGTTGCCTCCCAAGAAGCGCTTTTCTTTATTAACGAGTCTTGTAGCTAGACTCAAAGTCCTGGGCTCTACGTTTTTTCCGTTTTGCTTCTCAATTGCCCCTCTGATCATTCTAACAACCTCCATATCAACTTTGTATTTAGTTCCAAGGTTCAAGCAATCTTTATAATAAAGGCTTCTCTTACTCCAAACATAGTCCATGCCTTTCTCTTTATCCTCATCATTGATGTCCTCCATCGCACCAATGTTGTCCTTGTCAAATCGAGGCACAAAACGAAATTCATTTACCCGATAAGGCATCCTAGATGTGATCCTATCTATGTGATTAGAAAACTGAACCGTGCCTCTCAAACGATCATACCTTAAATTGGATGCTTCAATAAATGGCTTACCTAACACCACGCGAGATAGGCGGCAGTCAACAACACTTGCCAAATCTTCTAAGATCATGAAGTTGGTGACAAAGGTAAAATTCCCAACAAGGATATGCATATCCTTAATCCTTCCAACGAAGTTGCAAACTCCGCCTGGGCACTTGGGGTCCATCCTAGGCTCAAGTGGTGTGTTTATGATCTGGCTATAAAGGCCTGAGGACATCACGTTGATTGGGGATTCACAGTCAATGTAAGCATGCTCAACGTATTGGTACCCAATCATACATGGTATCTTCACATTCCCGGAATCACCCCTCTTAATCTTTGGGTCAATTCTAACAAAAGGTGGTCGAGGGTTATCAACTAGGTTGTTATAGTAAGCAATCTCCTCCTTAGTGGGGTATTCATTGAAATAATCATCAAACCTAGGATCTACCTTCACTTCATCAATTTTCTCAATCAACTTCTCAACCGTAAGATTATTACGTTCTAAGTAATTATCTACGTATATGGCGGTCTCTAAGTTGTTCAAGGCATAATCAAGCTCTATATCAATCATTCTATTGAGCTCTCTGAGCTCACTAATCTCATTCTCAAGTTGGCTACGCAACAAAGCTACTTCGCCAGGTGTAAGGGGCGGATTCGTGTTTTCCATAATGGCAAACTGAATAGTCAATGAAAATCTTATACGAACAAAAGCACGAAGAAAATAGATAGACTAAAGAAAACCTAGAAAAATAAAATAAAAATCTCACTAGAAAGGAATCTAGTGAGTAGACCTATAAAATAAAAATTCAACCTAAACAATAACTATTCCCCGGCAGCGGCGCCAAAAACTTGATGCGTGGTTTTGCAACCTTACAACAGGTTTTACCTCTCGAGGGATCTCAAGAGGCTTACAACCCCACCAGGCAGTGTACCTGACCGATGTAGTATAGTGTAGTGGTAAGTACGGGGGATTGATCGTTCTCCACAGGGAATAGTGTTCGTTAGGTATGAAAAACTACTCTAATAGGTCTAAGGGTGAGGGAAGATTCTTTTTTGTATTTTTATAATTTTTTATGAAAGCAAGTAAAATCTCGGGTTTGAAAGAGTGGGCGGAATTAGTTGCTAATCAACTAACCCAAATAACTACGAATGCAAATAAAATAAAATAACAAAAAATGAAAAGGTTGATGAAACTTATATGGAGAGAAATGTGTTTACTTAGATTTCCTTAATCCCTAACTATCTTTTACCGGTTGATTAGTGTGTATTAATTGCGTGGATGACGGGTGTATTCCTTAACACCAATCGTGGGGTGGCGTACGTACTTCCCCAACTCTATAAGCTCCTACTTCACTCCTATGTCGAGCCGGCTAAGAAGCTCCTAACATGGGATCACTAGAATTCGCTCATGCATTAAATACAACCATAAAAACCTTAGTACGCATTGGTTCATGTTTCTTAAGACGTTCAAGCAAGTTACCGAATAGGAAGTTAGCCAGTTTTCTTAAGCCTAACATAGATGAACAATCATCCAATACAATTAATAACACACTAATAACCAACAATCAATAGCTAGGTTTCATTAGATCTAAGCAAACACAAGATCAATCTAGCCTAGCATGTTAAACAAAAGACAAGAACAAGATAGAATCAAACAACACATAGACATATTGAATGATTAATTGATAACTTATCTTCAATGTAACATGGAAGATCTCAAGGCAAAAAGCCTTGAAAAAGCTGCTAAAATCGTCTTAGGGTTTCCTCCCAAAATTACACACAATAAGTTCCACACTAATGACAAAAAATTGCAAAACTATATATAGAGTTTAAGGGCTGACGGCGTCACGTTATGGATCCTGACGCCGTCACCTCGCCGCTTTTAGGGTTCCCGGATGGCCTTCCTGACGCCGTCCCTCTTTAGACCTCCAAAATCCTTTCTGGCTTATCAAGGCTTGACGCCGTCAGATTATGGCTTGACGCCGTCCCTCTTTAATTTAAGCCGTGACGACCTTGATCACATTAAAGGGTGACGCCGTCAGATTTTTCATGCAAATTTCTCTGGCTTATCATGAGTAATTTTCACATCCACCTCTTTTGTCAAGCCATGACGCCGTCTGGACCAATTCCTGACGCCGTCAAAGGTACTTTCCAGCATAATTTTGAGACTTTGTCGTTTTCTTCACTTTTATGCTCCAAAAACGTCCAAAATGCTTCCTTTTCCAGATTTCTTCTCCAAAGTACCTAAAATGACGAAAGGAACGATTTAGGGCAATATTTGATCAAATAAATACGATTTAGGGCTTAAATGACCCCCTAAAAGCGGTACACTTTTCGCTTCATCATCTTGTAAAGCTTGTAAGGCATTATACTAACACTCGCCCCCGTATCGGCCAAAGCATTGATTGCAATAGTTCCATTCACTTTTAGTGGAATAAGGTAGTTACCCGGATCTTCTTTCTTTTTAGGTAAGCCTTTCTCCATCACTTTCTCCTTTTCTTCTTCTTCAATTTCCTTCTTTTTATCAAGTTTCATTTTATCCACTGAAATTTCATCCAACAACTTCCTATAGTGAGCTTAGTGTTCCAACACATGAAGTATTGGTTTTTCATTTAGCAATTCTTTGAACTTTGTAGTAATCTCCTCAACACATTTTGCTTCATCAATGGTTTCTTTGGTTGGTTTTTCTTTTGGTAAGGATGTTTGGTTAGAAGAACTTTCTCCTCTGATTAGTGTGGTAGGGTGTGGTAATGATGACGGTGAAGGTATAAGACCTTTAAAAGGTGGGTATTTTTGTTTCAACCGAGTGGCCTTTCCCATTTTAACCATTTTCGTACTCCCACGAATACCATCTTCATTTTCACAAACTTCCTCCATTTGTTCAAGTAACCAATTAACATCTTTATCATCTTGTAACTCTCCAACCTTAACTTGCATTTCACCTAAATCAAAATCAATAACACATTTCGTTGCCAACAAGAAATTTCATCCAAACACCACGGAAGGATCCGTCGTGCCCTCATACTCATCAATAATCAAATCCATAGCAAAGGTATAGCCATGAATGTCAATTTTCACATCCCTTGCAATTCTCCTATTATATTTGTCCACGTCATATTTCCCATTTCCAAATTTTTATAGAAAGCAAAGGTCACATAACTATCATTTTGTCCAAGGTTACATTCCGCATCCCAAGCTCCTAATCCTTCTATTCCACAAGGTGTGGAATACCTCATACTTGGCTCGTCATATTCTCTTAACTTTGCACGGGTAAAAGTAACTACCCGTGGCTTTTCATTCTCATATTCCATACGTTCAACTTCCTTTCCTTTTGATTGCAACTTCACCTTTTCAAAATCAATGATTTTTTCCATCCTAGACATAGCATCACCATCATCCATCAATTCCATTTCCAATTTTTTCACGTAAGCCAAACCTTCACTAAGTGAATCCATAACTAAAAATAAGCAAAACATTCATAGACAACACATCCAAAACAAACGTTAGGGGTTAGTAAAAAAAAACTGAGTAACTTGAAAAAGAAATCATACAAAAATCTAGAACAAATAAACTAAATAACAATTAAAATAAATAAATAGAAAAGAGTACAAAGAAAAACAAAAGAAATAAAAATTTTTATTTTTATTTTTATTTTTTTTTACGGTCCACAACCAAACCGGCGGTTTGGGCAGTGAAAAGTTTTACCGAGGGCTCAAACCGGACGGTCGAAGGTCTGGACCATCGGTCAGAAAAAAATTTAGTGTCGAATGGCTGAAACCGGCGGTCGAGAGTCTGGACCGAAGGTTTGCAGCAAAAATTTTTAAAATTTTTCTTTTTCTTCTTTTTTTTAGTTTTTATATTTTTATATTTAACTTAATAATTTTAATAGAAATAAAAATGAGAGAAGCACATGGAAACTAGGACAAAGAAAACACTTAACAACCATTAACCAAACAATCAATATAATCACATAAACAAAACATGAAACAAACTTGCAAATAACAAAAACAAACTTATGCTACTATGTACAACTAAACAAACCTAAACTAAACTAAAAAGGAGTAATAGTCCCCGGCAGCGGCGCCAAAAACTTGATGTGCGTTCCTAGAGGGTGTATATATTATATCCCAATTTCACTCAAATTTTAAATTTTTAAAAATACCTTTTTTACCGTTTATCTAAGAAACACATACGAGCAAGTATACTCGTTCGATTGTAGTATTGTTGATGGTAAATAAGGATCGTCCCAAGAGACTACTAGTTTTGGTTTAGGCAATTTAGGTAAGAGCAATAAGAAATAGTACTTAAGATTGTCACGGTCTAAAGCACTTAAGAGTAATTAAACGAACAATTGTTTCAAATCAAATCAATCAAACAACCAAATACTTGTTTAGGAACCATGACTAATCGTGATAGAATGTTGAACATGTTTGGGTGAAACTTAGAAGGCACATGTCAATTTTCACAAGGACCTCTAGTCAATGGGTAATATCAAGAAAATCCATGTTTCTACTAGTTTCACAGGTGAGTCCTTTCGGCCAATTCTCATCCCACTACGCTAGCTCTTTTTGTGATCAAATGTATGAAAAAGATGATTAGTTAAATTAGTTCTTACGAGTCTTTTCAACCCAATCTCGTGATTAAATATTTCCGAATTCATTTAAAAACTTGCATACTTGATATTCGTCACTTATCAAATACCAATCCGTTTGTCACTAACTCTTGGAATTAAACAATATTAGAGATCTTTTCAACCTTTAAATCCAATAATATTTAACCAACAAGTTTAGAACACGAATTATATTTAAACAAACTCATGAAAATAATCACTTTTTCTAACCAACTAAACATCCAACATTCATACGAAAGTCACATCATTCCCAAACAAGTATCACTAATTATTCCATAACAAGCATCATAATAAAACATAACATTGCATTCAACATCAAACGGTTTAACATGATTAATTAAAGTAAAGAAAATTACCCAAAAGTAAGATTACAATGAGTAATAAAAGAGTTATAGCACTCCTTAGGGCCTCCAATTGAACAAGGGAATCTTCCACCTCTTCTAACAAGTATTTCCAACTCTTCCTTGCTTCTACTTAGGATCTTTCTTGAGAATGGCAGAGATTGTTAAGCTCTTTTGGGTTAGATAAGTAATGTGATCAAGACCTTATGGTGTAAGGCTTGATTGTAAGTGTTGTGTCAAAATGGGTGGTTAGGGGTCTTATTTAAGCTTGTAAATCACCCAAAAACTGTCATATTACTTCAATTATCATAAAGGAGAAGCTAATGATAGGACTCAAGTCATTATGGTAGTTAAAGTTAAGAGTTAATGCAACTCTTCATCTCAGAATTTTCTCAACCTTCGGTCTGGACCATGGACCTTTGGTTTGGGCGTCGGCTGAACCTGAGGTCGAGTTCCTGAACCTTGGGTCTGGAATCCCAGCTTCGACCTTGGGTCTGGAATGTGAACCTTGGGTCGAGATCGACTTTTGCACATAAATTTCAACTTTAAGTTAGCATATAACTTCGACTTTTCACACAGTTCTTAACACTTAATCTTGACTTTATCTTTTCATCCTTCTCATGTACAATGGAAATAATCATATCATGAATCAATATCTTTGTTGACGATCTTTTCTTCAATATTTGCTTGATTTTGTAACATTTCTTCGTCTTTCTTGATATTTCCTTGTACCTAGACTTGAACACATCTTTAACAACTTTTAAGCATAAAACAATCATAAACATAACCAAATAACATATAAAAACACACAAATAACACGATAAAAACATGTACAAAATGAGCGTTATCAACTGTCAAGCTTAGAGTTTCAACTGATGGAGTTTACACTAATAGTACTAAGTCAGTTAGTACTGCTAGTATAGATGGTTAGTACTGCTTATGTTCTGAATACGTGTAATGTGATAAGTATAGAAAATATATTGTGTATATCTTCTAGATATAGACTGATACGAATATTAGTTTACTTGTAAAGGACTCCTTATGTTATAAAAGGAGGTCCTACGTTAGAGGTTATGTACGTATTGTTTTTGAAAGATTCAAGGTTTTGTAACCCCAGTGATATCTAAGAACACTCGTATTATTAATCAATAATATTGAATCATTTTTGTTATTCTCAAGTCTTCATTGTTTTACAAATTCAATCACTGTTCCATTCATACATCAATCGTACAATTATTCTTCTAAGTATAACTAAGTAGATTCCACATACTTAGTTATATCCACTCAAAGTATCTCATACACATTATACAAGACTAACATCTTAAGTGTATCCTCAATCCTATCATAAACCCTAAAATACCAAACCTAACCCTAATCCTAAAACAATTACATCATTAGTCCTTACCTTTTACAAATTTAGTCCTTACTAACTTTGTTAAATCCCAATTTTATAAAAAAATTGATCCAGTTCAATCCTTAAACTCACCCAAACCCATCAATAAAGAAGTCCAGTCCAACAACACAACCCGACTAGCCCAACCCTTATACCCAGGTCAAAACAATTAAACCCGGGTCAACAAATAAAAAAAAGGCGGGTAAATCAGTTTTATACTGTTCACCTTCTTCCCCAAATTTAGCCCGACCTCCCTAAATTACCCACCTTAAATGAATGATAACCCCTTCTAGAAGGCTGACAAAGCAGAGAAATGACCTCATATCATGTACACCGTGGCAATTATCAAGCATACGATTGGTCGAGGTGTGTTGGCACTTGATCCAAGGGTATGGATTGGAGCTTAATGTCGACATAATGGATTGGATGGCTGTGATTAGAAGGACGAAACCCTAGATGCATCCTCAGCCATCTATAAATAGAGGCCTCTTCACCAAGCAAAAGGAGTTTTTTTTTGGGAGTCTTTAATTTTAGTTTCTTGTATTAGCTTATTTTAATGCTTATTGTCTTTTAAATTCTATGTTTATTTCAAGTATTGTAATAATTTTTAAGTCTTAATAAAATTCAGTTTATTTAATTTCATTGTCTCTTTTACTTTATTGTTTAAGATGTTTTCATGTGGTTGAATAAGCAGTCATAAGCTCTAATAAGCTCTCTCCTTAAATACTATTTAGAACTCAAAACAAGCTCCTCAATAGCCTGTTTTGAGTTTCTGCTACTCAAGTTTGATTTGAACTCAGTTTTGTTTAAGCAATTTGGCTTTAAGGTCAAATAAGCTTAGGTTGGATGATAAGCCAGATATGGATGGGCGTATTGGACTTTACAAACTTGTTTTAAACAAGCTGGAGCTTGTAGTTCAGTTCTTGGAGCATATTTAGTCTTTGTTTGAGCAAAGGACCAAGTGAGTTATATTTTTTACATTTTTAGCTTATTAAACTGCTTATTGTTTATTTCTGCTTATTATGTGCTTATATGTGTTTAATATGTCTTTTATATGTTTACTAGTAGTAGATCTATCTGTTTTATTGTTTATTTCATAATTTAGAAGTTATTTGCTCTTATAAGTGTTTTTATTGTCAAAATAGCCAATAAGTTTTATTTATTGGTTAAGTGTTTATTACTTATAAACTTTTGCTTAAAAACTTTTTAATACACGTAAGGTTAATCTATTTTAAACAAAAAATGAGTTTTACAGTTTAATTCAGTTTAAAAATTAGATTTCAGTTTTTAAATGGGTGTTTGGCATAACAGTACTAACTCTAAGTTAGAACTGCTAGTGGGGCTCGAACCCAACTTTCTAGTTACGTGTTCAATAGTGTTGTGTCCAAATCTCTGGTTTACAAGTTTTTGAAAAAGTTAGAAAAACCAAAAAAATTAGTTAACTATCATAATATCAAATTAGTTTTAATAGCTTAAAACGTGATAATTTGTCCTAATAATTGCTTTTATATGTTCATTGGTGGTTAGTCTACATCTATTCTTAGGTTTCCAGCTTATTGTATAAGCTTATCAGACCTTAATCGAGTGCTAAAAGTAGTGTTACATTATGTCTTTTAAGTCTTCAATAGTGTCTGTAGCTGTCTATTTCATAGCTTATTTTTAAGCATCTAATAAGCTCTAAAAAGTCTAAAAATGGTTTTACAAACTCTTTGTTAGCTTATTTTAATTTGTTTTCAGGTTTTGTGGTCTAGCTTATTGTTTAAATAGCTTTTTGAATAATCTAAACTTGCCCTCTTAGGCTGTCTAGTTGTCAGATTTCATATTGGCTTAACCGAGTTTTTGGCTTTTTAGCTTATTAGAATAGCTGAATACAGGTTAGTATTGCTTATTAAGTTAGTTTTTAGTCTTCTTATAGCTTATTAGGTATAGGATTAAGTTTTTAGCAGCTTATTTAGCTTATTCAGTTTAGCCTTTAGCTTTTATTTTCTTAGTATAACTGTTACCTGTTTGCCTTATTTTCCAGCTTATTTAACTAGTTATAAAAATTTTGTCTTCATTAAAAGTGCTTATTTTTAAGTGGTTAAAAAGTTCCATAAAAAGTTTTTGTAAAAAAATAAAAAAAAGGAAAAGTTGGGAAGCCAAGGGTGAGCAGGGCTCAAACCCCTGACCTCAACCAACCTCAACCGTTTAACACACCACACCAATACCAACTGCAACCTTGGGTCTTTTTCGACTAAGGGTGCATTTGAATTTTACTTAGCCAGTTTTTCCTTATTTTGCTCAATTTCCCTTTTAGCTTATTACCAGCTTATTTCTATAAGTTGGTTCTTAGAATTTATTTTTCATAGATTCCACTTAGTCTTAAGTATTTTTTTTTAAATTTCATATTTTTCTTAAAAAGTTTAGTATTTTTAATATTATTTTTAGACTGAAAGTATTTTTAATTAATAATAAATAAAATAAAAAGCAAAAAAATATAATTATTTTTTCTAAAATTATATTTAGTTATTTAGGACTTTTAGCAATCAAATTTACACATCTAGGGTTAATTTTTGATTTTTAGGTTTTCTTAGGCTCGTTTAATTCCAATTTAGAGCTCCTTTTTTAGTTTAATTTGCGTTTTTATTAATTTGTGCTTTACTTACTTATTTTATATGCTTATTAGTTGCTTTCTAGTATATGTTTTCTGTTTTTAGTCATAATACCAAAATATCTCAATTATTCTAATCATCTAATCACAAACGGAATTCGTAGTTCCATTCACACTTCATTCGGACTTAACGACCCGGGAATAAAAACTACTTTCGGATAAATATTTGATTTGATTTTCTTTGACCTCTTGGTATATGCACTCTTGGTTAGAGAGAGAATTTACCTTTTGGTCGGAGTTTTCTTACTAATATATTATATATATATACTTGTGCACGAATCATTGAGCTTTCACGATTATCTGACATCATATTTGGGCTTTTTCACTATTTCTTCGTGGTTTATTTAGATTATTGCTCCATGTTGAGGATCCCTTTTGATCGATAAGACTTTCATGATTGTTGATGTTGCTTTCCATCATCACTCATTCAGTCTCCGATCGATCTGCATGTCTATATCAGGGGAGTCCTCAGTTCTGATCATTTATATCTGATGTTTCCTTAAAGCATGCATTTTCATTATTAATATTTGGCTTAGGAATTGCATTAGATACCCTCTTTAAACTTAGAATTATAGTATTGGTCCTTTACGTTCTAAGTGTAGGGGGTTTATATCAAAATGATCATACTTATGCCTCCTTGTTTGCCCTCATGCAACCCCATTTTGACAAACTTTTTGTTCACTGCATTATTATTGTCTTTTAAAAAATTTTAAAAAAAATAAAAATAAAATAAGAAAAAAAAATTGACCGTGCGTGATTGACTAGTCCCTTAAACTAGAACAAAGGAGATCCTGACTCGACCAAGGTGTTTGTAGCAACCTGTAAAATTAACCAGTGATTTGTAAATATTAATCAAGTATTAATTATCATTACAGTTCAGTTAACCATTTTTACGAGCAAAATTTAAAAGTTTTGTTTATTACGTTACATTAATTCCCAAAACATTGGAACGAGCTCACACACGGACCACAAGTAACCCAACACACCCATTATAAACCAAACGGATCCTATTATTATTCATTAGCCCAACACTTGGCATGTTACTATTCACAAAGCCCAACCTATTTATTTTTAAGTTTTATATTTCTTATTTCAGTCGACTAAACTCATTTACTTTGCCTCGTTTAGTTTCGATTTCGACACATAATCTACCCTAATTTTTATAACACTCGTTTTCTCACCAACCAAATAATCAGGATGTAGAATATCATCTTCTACTTTGAACGTTTGCTTGCTCATCGAGACCAAAAGTAAACCTTTATCGCAACACTTACAAACCCATTCAATTTTTATTATTTTTGATCCAATTCGATTCTAAACTAATTTTTACTAGTTCTTTTGACTTCCTAAGATTTATTTTGAGTTCATGACTATATTTCTCACCTCCTGTCATTCTTGGTCACGTTAAAAACCATCCTTGGACCGTTTTTATAAATCGAACGTAACATATACACATTTGTACAGGTACAATTCGACCCATAACCGGATTATACATCAAACCCCCTCCTTGACCCCTATGAACAAGCTCAATATTCCTTTTATCTTATCCCATCTCTGCAAATCGAATAACTAGCAACTTGCATCATTTACAACATTAAAATTTAATGATCATGCATGCATATATATCGACCCAAACGTATAACCCATTTCCCACTTGTAAAACTCACTCACACACACTCTCCAAGTCTCTAAATCTCCTGCCAAATCATTCGAGAGAAACCATGACCAATTTCAAGTCATTCGAGTTCATTTCCAAGCGTATAAACCTTGTTCGAAGCTATTGTTATCGGGTCCAGCATTTACGCAAATTCTTAAACGTTTAAACTCCACCTTCTTGGTGTTGTGAGTCTCCTAAACCTTCTCCCAATCATTCTTATTGATTTATATACTATCATGCATAGTTCATTATTTATTTTGAATGTATACTTCATTTTATACATTTATACGCATTTCGTTTATTTATTTTGCGTGTCATACATAATGCCTCCTTCATGGAATGGCTAGGAATACATACTACGCATTCATATTACATATATACATTCGTTTCACTTTATTTAGGACGCATTTTATTTATTTATCATATCGCATTTTATTTTACATATCATTTTCATATTTATTGAACATTGTTAACGTAACTTAGAAATGGACCCATAAAATAAAATCCTTAAACGCGACCTATTATTTATATTTCACAACCCATTTCCTTACAAGCTAAACTAATAAATTCGTGTTTTGAGATTCCTCTCATAAGCCCTTAAAAGCTCTTTAAAATCATCAAACTAGACGATAATCGAACTCTTTAAAAACCCTTTATATTTTATGAGTGGGCTCACCAGCCCAATAAGCTATTTTTAGCTTATTCGAATAATCAGTCGACATAAGGCCTTTTGTAATGTTTTTAGACTCCTAAGATAAGCCCATGACCAGGCCCAATATTTCCTAAAAACCCCCGGATCGAATTTCCTTAATGGGCTTTGTTATATTCTCGTTAAAGTCCAATAAGCCAAGAATAAGCTATTTAGCAAAATAAGCAGTTTATATAAACTTAAATAAGCTTTATTAAACTTATAAAACTCTCGGATTCATTTTCCCATTCTTTTTGTACATTTTGGACTAAATTTGCAAAGCATATTTACTATTAGGGGTCAAAAGTGTAACTTTAAGAAAAATAGGGAACAAACTGTGAATTCAGTGACTTATAGGTTTAAAAGGATAAAACAATAATTAGAAGGTTTAAAATGTAAAATATGACCTTTTTGGACTAAAAATGTAACGGAGGACTAACAGTGCAAAAGTTACACCGTTAGGTTTAAAATTGTAAAATTAGTATAAGTTCAAGGACCAACAGTAACTTTATTTTATTTTCATTTGCATTTCATATTTTACGTTTCTCATCTAATTCATGTGCATTTTATTTCGTTTCGTTTTATATTTAACGAATAACGTTTATATTTACATATAACTGATTTTAACGATTAACTTAACGTTTTATTCAAACCACTTTCGAGAAAACGATATTTATGAATTAAATAACATAAAAACAAGATAATATAATATAGAATATTATTTTTGAACTTTAAGCATTTTAAGCATATCATCCACTCTCTTCACAAACCACTTCGCCATTCGATACCATTTCAATCATTATTCGTATTAGGGCAAAACCGTCAAAGTATCAGACTTCCTTGTTATTATCCAGGTCTTGTGTTGGAGCCGTTTCCGCAATTTCATTTGATTTCATATTTTCATTTTTGCCAGTTACATTCAAGGTGAGTTCTTAGTCCTACTTTTAACTTTTAAGTACTTTCAAATACGTGGGGAGATACATGTTATAAAACAGAACGCAAGTATTTTCTTAATGCTTTACCTGACTGATATTGCCTAAGTTACCGATTATTGCCTTTATTTAAAGTCCCTCCCATCATGAGCCATTAACCACTGAGGTGGACGCGAATATAGTGAACAAATCTGTGAAGGCTGACTGCCTGTTTGAACTGTCTAGAAGGTGGCCTTAATTGCTAGCTAGATAGGTTCAGATACACTTTATTTGAATTTAAAATAGGAATTTGGCAATATCCTATAGAGGGCCATAACTCATGCCATTAATTTGGATTGTTCTGACCGTTTGTGCGGTACATGTTAACGTTTGAGTGTCATGAGACTTAGGGCAATATATTGATCGCAATATTACTTTTTCATGATAATTGTATTTATATGCAATTATAGACTTGTGTTCAAAACTGATTATTATTATAAAAATGCTTATGATTTTCACTCAGAGCAGGCATGTACAAGATGGTTTTGGTGTCAAATAAATATCTTTCATTCATATCAAACTTATATTATCTTTTTTGAAATATTAAACGCTGAAATTTCCCTTTTTGTATTTGAATTTCTAAATGAATGATAATGATTTACAAAACGTCTCTTTTGAGTCGTTTTCTATGATTATAACTATGATCCTTCCAGTAATACCCCTATTAAGTCTTCCACTGTTAACTCAAAATTTAGGGGGTGTTACAGATTGGCATCAGAGCTATAGTTATAGGGAACCAAATGCTTTTGAAACATTGGACTATAAGTACATTTTCAAAACGGACCAACTTTACACCATACCATGTTACGCCCTCCGTGCCTACAGATTTCATAACATCATGTTTACAGTATTGCTTAACAGGATTATTGCATATTAACTTTTGTATACTTGGTGTTATTAATTACTTACAATTACTATTTACGGGGATCTTACAGTACCATGTCTACAATATCACACCCTAGTACCTCCTCATCGGTCATGGAATCCGAAGATACCTATTCATCTATCACCTCACCAATAGTTCCCAGCACATCGCCCACTACAGTGTCAAGCATCGCCTCAGACCAAACGGAGCCCTTTGAAGAAAGAGAAATCATCGCAACACCACCTATGCCACTGATTGCACTAGGTAACCCAGACTCACCCATATCTGAAGACCCGTACGTAATAGCTAGACGGGCATACCTTTCATCAGCTCGTCCGGAGAATCATCCCATTTATACCCCAATTCTCAATGATCAGTATATACAGACTCAGCAATGGCTGACTGCAGAAGATTCCGAGACCCCATTACCTACACCTCCACCCCCACCTGCAGCGGTACTCCGGTGAAGACGAGTCAGAATCTTAGAACCCTACGAGCCCGAACCATTTATGACACCATTTCAGAGTCACCCCAATGACCCCATCAGGTTGCATACACCTCACAAGAGGGTACGATTACCTATAGTTTCAATTATACCATCATCACCTCAATCTCCTACTTCACCTCTAGACATGATTAGGATAACGCCACCATCATCTCCTGAACATCAATATGCATCATTACCCCCTCCAGCCCGAGTATTCGAGACTGGAGAAAGCTCCAGGGAAGCAGTTGACCGCACATCTACCCTATCCACCATCATGACGCGTCTGGAGCGTCATGAGGAGCAGATCAATATACTCTGAGAGTTGTGGAAGACATGCAGGTCCAGCATCAGACCGATATACAGAGACTTCTGGATCAGATTTCAGAGCTCACAGGACCCATGGATGAGACTTCTAGCAGTTAGGCATAGTATACCTCTGTATAATTTGCGGCTACTTAGCCTACTGCATATTGTATTAATAAAAGACCTTGTGAGCATTCTGTTTTGTAACAAAATCGACTCAAGTTATTAATATATGTTGTTAGTTATGATTTACTATATATTGATGTTAATCTATACTACTGTGGTTATTCATGTGAATCGTGATCAGGCAGGCCGTAATGTTATGGTTCTTTGGATATTAGAATTGAGATGTAATTACAAAAATTATAACAAAGAATATTTCAAAAGAAAATTGATGAATGTAGAGAAAGTTGCTGAACTTCAGCTTTTGTAGATGATGAATCAAGTTGTTCCTTAGCAATCCTATACCAAGAGTTGATCATTTATATACGATAGTACCCACACATGTCGTGGTTTTATGATTCTCAATTGGTTATGATTTCGCATTGTTACCATATTGTTAGGACTAGTATACAATTACCTTGTTACTCGAATTAATCTAGCATGGTCATTATGTGGATTCTAAATTTTTGTTTTCTTGTGGTATTAATAGACTTATGGCTCATACCAGAAAGGAAACTGCCACTCCCGCAACAGCTATGACCCCTGAAGCTATCCAAAGGCTGGTAGTTGATAGTTTCGCAGCGGCTCTTGAGACTCAAGCAGCCACCATAGCCCGCTTGAGCAACAACAACCGATCCATCACAAAAATCGAGGCATCTATGTCTCGCAAATGTACCTTTAAGGATTTCATAAGTTGCAAGCCAACTTATTTCAAGGGGTCAGAAGGAGTGACCGAATTGGCTTAGTGCTTTGAGCGTACAGAGACAGTGTTCATGAGGAGTAAATGCCCAGAAGACAGCAAAGTCACATTTTCTACGGGAATTTTACTAGAAGATGCTTTGTCATGGTGGAACGCAACCGCCCAGACTATGGGAATGGAAGAAGCATACAAAATTTCTTGGGCCGAACTGAAGACGAAAATGCTCAAGAAATATTGTCCGCGTACGGAGATTAGGTAACTAGAGGAGGAATTTCCTCGGTTGACTGTGAGAGGAAACGACATCAGGACCTACAACTGTAGGTTCCAGGAACTATCAATATTATGTCCATCTATGGTGCCGGATGTTGAAAAGACATTGGAGAGATACGTCAAGGGTTTGCATTCAAGCATCAAGGGAAATGTCACCTCTTCGAAACCGGCAACACTGGAGGAAGCTATCTAGATAGCTCAGAAATTGTTGGAACGGGAAATTAAACAGAGTTATGCCTCCGAAAGCAACAATCACAAGCAAAGACTGGATGATCGTGGAACCACAAACTACAACAACAACAACAGGAACAACAACAACAACAACAGCAACAACAACAACAACAACCGTAACCGTAACCGTAACTACCATCAGAACCGCAACAACCACCACTATCAACAGAATCGCAGACAGGAAGCCGCCAAGGCTTATGTAGCTGCACCCAATGAAAGAAGAGGATATGCCGAAACACAACCGTAGTGTAACAAATGTAAACTGCATCACACTGGGCCTTGTCCGGCCAAATGCGCAAAGTGTCGCTAATTGGGTCACAGAACCAATGAATGCAGAGTCACTGGTGCAAATTTGCAGCTAGTAGCTGTGGTATGCCACGGATGTGGAGAAAAGGGGCATTACAGGAACCACTGCCCAAAACAGACTACAACCCAAAACAACGTTGCTCGTGGGAGAGCATATGTGCATGGTGACGGGAATGCACCACAGGATCCCGGAGTCGTCACGGGTACATTCTTATTAAACCAACTTAGTGCTAAAGTATTATTTGATTCCGGAGCTGATAAGAGCTTTGTTTCTACTTCATTTGCTTCATTTCTTAATATTGCCTCAGTAGAACTAGACACAACCTATGAAATAGAAATAGCTAACGGAAACCTCAGAGTCACCAATAAGATAATCCAAGGATGCACCCTAACTTTACTCGACAAACCATTTTTCATCGACCTCATGCCCATCCAACTCGGTAGTTTTGACATCATTATTGGCATGGATTGGTTATCCAAGCACCATGTCAGAATCATCTGTGACGAGAAGGTCGTCCAAATTCCGCTCAATGGTGAAACCCTTATTGTTTGTGGCGATCACAGCAAAACTCGACTCAACATCATCTCGTATATCAAGATGGTGAAATACATGAACAAGGGATGTCAAGTATTTATGGTTCAAGTGACGGAGAATGAATCAAAGGAAAAACGAATTGAAGAAGTGCCAATCGCCAAAAAATTTCCAAAAGTATTTTCGGAAGACTTGCCCGGTATCCCACCAACTCGGCAAGTAGAATTTCAGATTGACTTAGTGCCTGGAGCGGCACCTATTGCAAAATCACCTTATCGGTTAGCACCATCTGCAATGAAATAGTTGTGTGAGCAGTTAAAGGAGCTGTCAGATAAAGGATTCATCCGACCAAGTTCATCACCTTGGGGAGATCCAGTATTATTTGTCAAAAAGAAGGACGACGGGACTTTCCGAATGTGTATTGACTATAGAGAGTTGAACAAACTCACTGTCAAGAATTGGTATCCATTACCCAGGATTGATGATTTGTTTGACCAGCTACAAGGATCGAGTGTCTACTCAAAGATTGATCTAAGATCGGGTTATCATCAGCTAAGAGTCAGGGTAGAAGATATTACCAAAATAGCTTTCCAAACACGATACGGGCATTATGAATTTCAAGTAATGCCATTTGGTCTTACCAATGCGCCTGCAGTATTCATGGATTTGCTGAACCGAGTATGCAAACCATACTTTGAGAAATTCGTGATTGTGTTCATCGATGACATTCTAATCTACTCACGCAGTAAAGAAAAACATCTTGAGCACTTGAAAAACCATTTTAGAGTTGCTCCAAATAGAAAAGTTGTACGCCAAATTCTCCAAATGTGATTTTTGGCTTCCAGCAGTACAATTTCTTGGCCATATCATCAACAGTCAAGGTATCCACGTGGACACTACCAAGATTGAAGCAGTTAAAGGTTGGGAATCTCCTACAAACCCAATAGAGATTCATCAATTTTTAGGTCTTGCTGGTTACTATAGAAGATTCATAGGAGATTTTTCGAAGATTGCAAAGCCTTTGACAGAATTGACCCAAAAGAACAAGAAGTATATCTGGGAAGAGAAACAGGAATTGGCTTTTCAACTCTTGAAGCAAAAGCTTTGTGAAGCACCAATCCAAGCACTACCTGAAGGAAGCAAAGACTTCATAGTGTATTGTGATGCGTCGCATCATGGTCTAGGTGCAGTGCTGATGCAGCGAAGCAAAGTGATAGCCTATGCTTCTAAACAGCTTAAGAAGAATGAGGAAAACTACACCACTCACGATCTGGAATTAGGAGCAGTAGTCTTTGCTCTTAAAATGTGGAGACATTACTTATATGGTACAAAGTGTACGGTTTTCACCGATCACAAAAGTCTTCAGCACATACTAGATCAAAAGGAGCTGAACATAAGACAGCGCAGATGGTTGGAATTACTCAACAACTACGACTGTGAAATTCGCTACCACCCAAGGAAATCGAATGTCATGGCTGATGCATTAAGCAGAAAAGAATGGATCAAACCTCTCAGAGTCCGATCTCTGGGAATGACCATTTGTTCACCACTTCCATCACAGATTCTCATAGCCCAAGAAGAAGCTCTCAAAGAAGAGAACCGAACCCATGAGAAGATTTACGGAATGCCAGAGAATGAAAATGGTTTCGTAAAAAGATCAAACGAAATGTTTTGATTTAAAGAAAGAAGTTGGGTTCCTCTCTATGGAGGTATTCCTGACATCATCATGCATGAATCTCACAAGTCCAAGTACTCAATTCACCCGGGTTCTGACAAGATGTATCAGGATCTTAAGAAGATCTACTGGTGGCCAAACATAAAAGCCGACATAGCTGAGTATGTTGGAAAATGTCTGACTTGTTCAAGAGTTAAGGCGGAAAGTCAAAAACCGTCGGGATTACTTGTACAACCTGAACTACCAGTATGGAAATGGGAGAGAATTACTATGGATTTCATCACTAAGCTGCCAAGGACGTCAACTAGTTTAGACAGCATCTGGATCATCATTGATCGACTCACCAAGTCCGCACATTTCTTGCCGATCAAGGAGACTAACGAGATGAGCAATCTCGCTCAGTTGTATCTAGAGGAAATAATGGTTCGACAAGGAGTTCCGATCTCCATTATCTCCGACAGAGATAGCCGATTTACCTCAAGCTTTTGGCAGTCTCTACAGAAAGCTCTTGGTACGCAACTAGGTATGAGCACCGCTTACCACCCTCAGACTGGTGGTCAGAGTGAAAGAACGATTCAAACCTTAGAAGACATGCTCAGGGCATGTGTGATAGACTTCAAAATAGGTTGGGATAAACACTTACCATTGGCCGAATTTTCTTACAATAACAGTTACCATGCCAGCATCAAGGCGGCTCCATTTGAAGCACTTTATGGTAGAAAGTACAGATCACCTGTTTATTGGACAGAAGTTGGTGATATGCAACTCACAGGACCAGAACTAATCCACGACACCACAGAAAATATTTTCAAGATCAGATAGCGACTTCAAGCCGCTCGTGACAGACAGAAAAGCTATAAACTTGAACTCCCAGAAGAACTCAGTAGGGTACACCCCACATTTCATGTTTCACAACTAAAGAAATGTCTATCAGATGAAACGCTCTTCATTCCCCTGAAAGATATCAGGCTTGATGATAAACTCGTGTTAACGGAAGAACCAGCAGAAATAATGGACAGGGAAGTGAAACAACTTAAGCAAAACCGTATTTCCATCGTCAAAGTTAAATGGAACTCCAAGCGAGGACCGGAGTATACATGGGAACGTGAAGACCAGATGAGCGACAAATACCCACATTTATTTCCATAGGTAACCATAGCAACTACCTTAAATTTTAATTCCGGGACGGAATTCTGTTTGACTGGTGGGTACTGTAGCAACCTGTAAAATTAACCAGTGATTTGTAAACATTAATCAAGTATTAATTATCATTACAGTTCAGTTAACCATTTTTAAGAGCAAAATTTAAAATTTTGTTTAATACATTACATTAATTCTCAAAATATTAGAACGAGCTCACACACGGACCACGAGTAACCCAACACACCCATTATAAACCAAACAGATCCTATTACTATTCATTAGCCCAACACTTGGCCTGTTACTATTCACAAAGCCCAACCCATTTATTTTTAAGTTTTATATTTCTTATTTCAGTCGACTAAACTCATTTACTTTGCCTCAATTTGTTTCGATTTCGACACCTAATCTATCCCAAGTTTTATACCACTCGTTTCCTCACCAACCAAATAATCAGGATGTCGAATATCATCTTCTACTTTGAACGTTTTCTTGCTCATCAAGACCAAAAGTAAACCTTTATCGCAACACTTACAAACCCATTCGATTTTTATTATTTTTGATCCAATTCGATTCTAAACTAATTTTTACTTGTTCATTTGACTTCCTAAGATTTATTTTGAGTTCATGACTATATTTCTCACCTCTTCTCATTCTTGGTCACGTTAAAAATCATCCTTGGACCCTTTTTATAAATCGAACGTAACATACACACATTTGTACATGCACAATTCGACCCATAACCGGATTATACATCAAACCCCCTCCTTGACCCTTATGAACTAGCTCAATATTCCTTTTATCTTATCCCATCTCTGCAAATCAAATAACTAGCAACTTGCATAATTTAAAACATTAAAATTTAATGATCATGCATGCATATATATCGACCCAAACGTATAACCCATTTCCCACTTGTAAAACTCACTCACACACACTCTCCAAGTCTCTAAATCTCCTGTCAACTCATTCGAGGGAAACCAAGACCAATTTCAATTCGTTCAAGTTCATTTCCAAGCGTATAAACCTTGTTCGAAGCTATTATGATCGGGTCTAGCATTTATGCGAATTCTTAAACATTTAAACTCCACCTTCTTGGTGTTGTGAGTCTCCTAAACCTTCTCCCAATCATTCTTATCGATTTATATACTATCATGCATAGTTCATTATTTATTTCGAATGTATACTTCATTTTATACATTTATATGCATTTCGTTTATTTATTCTACGTGTCATACTTAATGCCTCATTCATGAAATGGCTAGGAATACATATTACGCATTCATATTACATATATCCATTCGTTTCACTTTATTTCGAATGCATTTTATTTATTTATCGTATCGCATTTTATTTTACATATCATTTTCATATTTATTGAACATTGTTAACGTCACATAGAAATGGACCCATAAAATAAAATCTTTAAACACGACCTATTATTTTTATTGCACAACCCGTTTCCTTACAAGCTAAACTAATAAATTCGTGTTTTGAGATTCCTCTCATAAGCCCTTAAAAGCTCTTTAAAATCATCAAACTAGATGCTACTCGAACTCTTTAAAAACCCTTTATATTTTACGAGTGGGCTCACCAGCCCAATAAGCTGTTTTTAGCTAATTCGAATAAGCAGTCGACATAAAGCCTTTTGTAATGTTTTTAGAAACCTAAGATAAGCCCAAGACCTGGCCCAATATTTCCTAAAAACCCCCGGATCGAATTTCCTTAATGGGCTTTGTTATATTCTCGTTAAAGTCCAATAAGCCAAGAATAAGCTATTTTGAAAAATAAGTAGTTTTTATAAACTTAAATAAGCTTTATTAAACTTCTAAAACTCTCAGATTCATCATCCCATTCTTTTTGTACATTTTGGACTAAATTTGCAAAGCATATTTACTATTAGGGGTAAAAAGTGTGACTTTAAGAAAAATAGGGAACAAACTGTCAATTCAGTGACTTATGGGTTTAAAAGGATAAAACAATAACTAGAAGGTTTAAAATGTAAAATATGACCTTTTTGGAATAAAAATGTAACGGAGGACTAACGGTGCAAAAGTTACACCGTTAGGGTTAAAAATGTAAAATTAGTATAAGTTCATGGACCAACAGTAACTTTATTTTATTTTCATTTCCATTTCATATTTTTCGTTTCTCATCTCATTCACGTGGATTTTATTTCGTTTCGTTTTATATTTAACGAATAACGTTTATATTTATATATAACGGATTTTAACGATTAAATTAACGTTTTATTCAAACCACTTTCGAGAAAACGATATTTATGAATTAAATAACATAAAAACAAGATAATATAATATATAATATTATTTTTGAACTTTAAGCATTTTAAGCATATCATCCACTCTCATCACAAACCACTTCGTCATTCGATACAATTTCAATCATTGTTCGTATTAGGCCAAAACCGTCAAAGTCTCAGACTTCCTTATAATTATCCAGGTCTTGTGTTGGAGCCGTTTCCGTAATTTTATTTGATTTCATATTTTCATTTTTGCCAGTTACATTCAAGGTGAGTTCTTAGTCCCACTTTTATCTTTTAAGTACTTTCAAATTCGTGGGGAGATACATGTTACAAAACAGAACGCAAGTTTTTTCTGTATGCTTTACCTGACTAATATTGCCTAAGTTACCGATTATTGCCTTTATTTAAAGTCCCTACCATCATGAGCCATTAACCACTAAGGTGGACGCAAATATAGTGAACAGATCTGTGAAGGTTGACTGCCTGTTTGAACTGTCTAGAAGGTGGCCTTAATTGCTAGCTAGATAGGTTCAGATACACTTTATTTGAATTTAAAATAGGAATTTGGCAATATCCTATAGAGGGCCATAACTCATGCCATTAATTTGGATTGTTCTTACCATTTGTGCGGTACATGTTAACGTTTGAGTGTCATGAGACTTAGGGCAATATATTGATTGCAATATTACTTTTTCATGATAATTGTATTTTTATGCAATTATAGACTTGTGTTCAAAACTGATTATTATTATAAACGCTATGATTTCACTCAACAATTTTGTTGACTTTTAAGCATGTTATCTCATGTAATTAACAGGAGCATTCAAGGCATCGGAGCGGGCATGTAACAGATGATTTTGGTGTCAAATAAATATCTTTCATTCATATCAAACTTATATTATATTTTGTGAAATATTAAACGCTGAAATTTCCCTTTTTGTATTTGAATTTCTAACTGAATGATAATGATTTACAAAACGTCTCTTTTGAGCGAGTCGTTTTCAATGATTATAACTATGATCCTTCCAGTAATACCCCTATTAAGTCTTCCGCTGTTAACTCAAAGTTTAGGGGGTGTTACACTGTTGATCTAGCTATTCCCTTAACTTTTAGGCTAAGCTTCTACAAGTTGTGCAAAAGATAAATGCTAAGCAAAGATTAGTTGGATATCTTAAGAGCTCATAAGTGTAAATTGTGGCTTTTCCTCCCATAGGCTTCTAACTGGACTAATAAGTGCTTTTTTCGAAATTAGACAAGTTAGTGGTTTAACTGCCCTAGAAAGTCCGCTATAAATCCACATATTATGACAAATTTTTATTAACGTGAGTCTACTATGTTAATAAGTAGAGTGCTAGTTCAAATTTATACTTAAATTTCTTAAAAAGAAATTTTTTCTAAACGTTGCATTAAAGTGTAAGTATAATAAGTGTATAAGTTAAAAAGTATGAAAAAAAAGTATGAATGTTAATGAATAAGTTAAAAAGTGAAAGAAAAAGTATAAAGAAAAAAAGGTGCTTAAGTGTCGTTATTCAATAAGATTAGTAAAAAATCTCTTTTTCTGAAATTTAAATATGATTTTGAACTAGGACTCGCAAGTGTAAACGTGGATAAATGGTTTCTACCATATGATATGAAGCTTGAAAACTAATCTAAAAAATCTACGTTTTAAGTTGTGGTCTATCTAAGTGAGGTATTAGTTTAACGAGAATTCCAAGAAATTCGAAATCGAAGGTCCGGTGAGTTCCGATGCTATTCTCTATGAGGTGTCAAAAGCCTAGTCACCTAAGTCGTTCGGCTGGGATGTGCTGAGAAGAAAATCGCTACATGGAGTGATCTAGCCTTCGAATCTTAATTCTCGGAAAGGTCGTTAAGTTAGTATCAAATTTAGAGGGATAGCAGCTTTTGTAAAATGTTGATTGGATGGTCCAGATTTCAAAATTAGCATATGAACACCAATAATAATAAATTTCGGGAGTGAAAAGTTAGTTTAGGCTTACACAAATTGCAAATATGAGTAGCGTTAGCATTTTATACGTACTTGTGCACAACGTTAATAATTGTTTAAGCTTATTTTAGGGGTAGTAAAAAGAGGATGGTGATTATTATATCCTGGAGGCACCCAGTTTGCATGCTTCCCGCTCTTAAGCTTTATATATATCGTGAAATAATGTCAAGCATGGCGGGTCACGATAAAAAGTTATTTTTAGTTTATATATGAATAAGGGTTAAAATTGGGCGTTATCGACTTTAATGATTTTTTTTTTTTTTGTATCCCTTAAATGATTATTTATCTGTTCTTGTTTGATGTGATACATTAATTGTTTATGGAATGAAAATCATTTTTGCCTTGATGTGTTTATTAATCTTTGCGTAAGGGCACCAACCGCCTAAGTTTGGGGGTGTTGATATCTGTTAAATTATCCATATATTTTATATCGAAATCCTCATATTTATGGCATAATAAATAGCAAAAATGTTTATTATAAGTGCATATATCGTTTAAATTTGTTATTTATCATTGTAGGTATGAAACGTGGATATTTTTGCAAAAGACTCAAATTTTGATAATTTAATTAAGATTATTGAAGCCCGAAGAAAAGGCCAAAGATTAAACCCAAGAATATTTATTGCATACTCTAATTTTGGCCCAATAAGAAAGATATTACAACACACAAAAGAAGTGAAGGGCTGACGTCACTTTTGGAGAAAGCTAATAGCGTTTGGTGCTTATATATTTGATGATTGGTCTCACAAGGGGGGGGGGGGCAGCCGACATCCCCATAGGGGACGGTTCCGAATCTCATTTACTGAGCCGTCATTTTTACTATTTAGAGTTTTCATAAAAATCTTTTATTTTAGTCTTTATATTTATTTCAGTCACTATGAGATAGTAATTGTTTTAATCATTTCGAGTTTTGCTTAACAACTAGTTGGTACGAAGTGTTTCTAGCTATGGTTCTTTAATTTTTGTTTAAATGTCTTTTTTGAATTTACTCCATTAGTTTAAGCAATTTACTTCACAAAATCTTTCCGTAGCTAAACATTTTCCTTTTAGTTTGTTGAACTTACCTAAATCATTCTATTTTGCATCAAATTAAATCTTTGTTTTCTTTAGTCTAGTTATGAGTAGTAAATAATGGTGACTTTAGGCTACGTCCTTAAATTAGAAGTCGATTAAAGAATAATAGTTGGTTATTCACGTGGACTTTTCGGATGGGTTTGGAGCTTATGGAGTTGTCTCATTTTCTCATCTTTACATCTTTACTCCGGGTTTCATCTTTTATTTTATCTCTTTATTTTTAGTGTGTTTATATTAATTGCCATGTTTAGCTTAGTAGTATTATTGTTGCTTTATTTATTGCTTGTAGTGTAGTTTAAATTATGTGCGAGTAGTTTATTTTATATGTTTGTTTAGAAATTGGTTGTTAGGATGTTGTGATTATTTTGGGTAAATTGTTGGTGATATTTTTTGTTAGTTGAGGTTAATAGATTGACTAGATATTAGGTTAGTCATTTTTAGTAAACGGATAGATCTTTGTGGTTTAAAAGTGATTCTTTACTAAAATCGTGAACGCTCTTGCCTTTTCGGTTTTAGGACCTTACTCTTGACTAGACAACTCTATTTCAAGATAAGGTTTGTAAGATGCACATTTAATCCACGCGGTTATCCATTTATAAAAAACGCCTAACTTAGTTTAGTATACCATTAACGGGAGACATCCGACTTATGGTTTACTTAGATTGTTTTTCTTTAATTTGACGGGCAAAAGCCGTCGGAAATAATATAAATTCTCTAGTAGTCAATATCTTAACCTAGATTAGCAACTAATTGGTTTATTGTGCGCATATAAGGGTTAAAATTGATATACGAAAGTATAAAGAGATTAACCCTTGTACGAGTTTTTGATCACCAAAGTAAATTCCTTATTAATCGTAATATTTTAACCACCGTTTCTAGACAAACATATTCCATAGTATAAGCTTAGTTTAGTTTTTAGCTTTCCTTTAGATAACTTAGTTGCGTTAGTTTATTGTTTTAGAAAACCAGCAAAAACCAATTTTTCATAACTGAGCATCAAACAAAACTTGACTGGCGTATTTCAATTCACCACTCTTTCGAAACGATACTCGGGAGATCAATACTTACCAAGATACTTTAGTATTAAGGTTCGTATAGGCTTTCCAATTCTTATAAATTATTTTTGATTGATAAATGACCTCTTTCAATAATATTGAAGCTTTGTTTGTTTTTGTTAAATATTGTGTTCTTGTGTTTACTTTTCATTAAAGTGTTCTTCTTAAGATTAAAGTTTAGATTCCGCATAAACTTCAATACATTCCAAGACAGTTTCTATACTAGTTGTGATAGATTTATCTAGCATAGCTAAACCTTTACAAGCTAAGGGAATTCGATCAAGTGTTCAACTGGGATCAACATAATTTGTAAATTGTTGAGTTATGGTTGAGTTATGATAAGGGGTGTTTTTTTTAGTTAGGGTTGAAAAGTTAAAGCTGATGCGGCGTTGACGTGTCACTGAGTTAAGGTATAACTCATGGTCATGATACCCTACGCTCTAAGGGAATTGTCACCACCCCCTCACAATCCACATCAGCGCCATCTCAGCTTTCTTTCTCTTCTCACTTCCTCTCACTCCTTCTCACCTTTCACCTGTTTTGGTCACCTTCCCCTTACCTTTTATACCCATTTTTTTATTTATTTAAATACTTCTATTATAAACAAAAAACATAAACATAAACGTACGAAATTTAAATACTTTTTTTCATAAATTAAAATACGACAAAAAAATACGACATTGAAATAAAAATATAAATTACGATATGATACGGAAACACAGATCATCTTATTTGCTTTCCTTGTGCTTCCAACGGATTTTGTGACTCATGTTATCTTGTATTTCTGACACACATTTCCACAACTTGACCTTAACCTCGTAATTTTTCCAGGTTTCATCGTCCAAAAATTTGACAATCACGGCACGTCTTTTAGATGAAATGACTTTGCATTCCGCGTAATGTTTCATCAAATCCTCTTTTGTCGCTTTTGCTTGCTCAAACAGCTTGATTATGCCGATAATAGCTTCCTAATGAGCCGCATCGTCTTCTTCACATTTTTTCTGGACATACGCTTGAATTTCTTCGACGGAATAAGGGAGAGAACAAGCCATAAATTAGAAGTTAAAAGAGTATAAAATATTGAATATAGGTGATGTTTTTTGAATGAGAGTAAAATTTTGAAGTTTTGTTTAACAATTGAGAAGTTAATGGGTATTTATAAGTAAAAAAAATGAGGTAGTGTAATTTTATTTATTTAAAAAAAAAAAAAAAAACGGTTATTAGAAAATGGGTCCCACGTTTTCTGATTGTCACTATGGTGAGCAGGTCACCTAATAGAATACGTTTTTTGTGCTTCCGTTTTGGCCGTCGCTCGTGAGCAGAGGCGTCATCGGGTGATGCTCACGCCCACTCCGGTCAGCCTAACATTTTATTTTGTCTTCCCATTTTTTCAAACAAACTATTTTTTATTCAATAAATAAAAATACAGATAACATTTTTATAGGAAAAGTTACAAAATTAGAATTAAAAAAAAAAAAAAAAAAAAGACTTATTCAGGAAAATTTTTTCAGTCACATTTTATTAAAATTTATTTTTAACCAAAAAAAAAAAAAAAAAAAAAAAAAAAAAAAAAAAGACACAAAACAAAAATGTCTTCTTCCTCCGCACAGACACTATAACACACATACTTCATAGACAACCACCATTCTACACACACAAACACAAATACAACACATATTAAACTCAAACTCCAAAAAAAAAAAGAAAAAAAGAAAAAAGAGCTTCAACGCACGTTGCTGAGTTAACGCCCAAACCAAATAGAACCTAACGCCTGCAACCCCGGTGTGGCAACGCCGATACGTAGGTGCCAAGTGCGCATAACGCCAAGTTGGGCGTTACCAAACCTTAGCGGTGAATTTTTAAATGTGATACCATAGACATCATTTATTTATAATTATTCAAGTAGTTTTGAATACACAAACACATTTCTTTTTGCGTCGTTCAACAAAGACTATTTTGAAAAAGAAACACATTCAAACCAAACAAACTTGTTCATTGAGTTTACAAAAGAGCATGTTCGGAATTAGAAAATTTTATCCAATAAGAAATTAGAAAAGTATAGTCTTGATTCTTGAAGGACCAAGGTGTAGAAACTAACAAACCGAAACTGATAATCTTGTATTACTTGATAATGAAAAGGGTTTGTACAAAGCATATAAATAGACAAGAAAGTAAAATGATGCCCTAATCTTAGATGGGCTAAATGGGACAACATATTGAGCCTTATTAACTTACATCTCTACTCAAACTCACAATGCTGCAACGAGAAACATTAAGAGTTTGTAGGACATAATATGAAAATGCCACAGTAAGGCTTGGTAAATATATCTGCAATCTGTAAAGCAGATGGAACAAATGACATATAAATTGTGCCCGCCTGAAGATGGTGATGAGTAAAATGACAATCAATCTCTATATGCTTGGTCATTTCATGAAAACCGTGTTGCGCGCAATTTGAATAGAATTACGATTATCACAATATAATGGAGTATAACTAGTAATACAAACACCTATATCTGAAGGTAACCAACGTAACCAAACAATTTTGCTAGTAATCACAACCATGACACGATACTCAGCTTCAGTAAAAGATCTTGAAAGAACATGTTGTTTCTTACTCTTCCACAAGATAAGCGAATCTCCAAGAAAAACACAAAACTAGGTCGTATACTTGCGAGTAACAGAATAACCAGCCCAATCAGTATCACAATAAGCACGCAAGTCTAAATAATATATAAAAGAAAACAAAACTGTATGAAACTGAGTACCTCGAAGATATCGAATAATATGTAGAATAACAGCCCAATGAACTGTAGTGGGAGCAACAACAAACTTACAAACAATGTGGACAACATGAGCAATATTTGGTTGAGTCACTATAAGATAAACCAAACTCTCAAAAATAGAGCAATATTAACTAGGATCAAGTAAATGATCACCATCTATAGGAGTATTTGCTTTAGCATCAAGAGGAATGTCGATAATCTTATTATTTTTCATTCTTGCATGATTAAACAAATCAACGATTGATAAGGATTTATTTGTACCTTTTAAGGGGTCATTTAAGCTCAAAATCGTATTAATATGATCAAATATTACCTAAAATCATTTCTTTTTGCAGTTTAGGTACTTGGGACGGAAAATCTAGAAATCGGCACTTTTGGGCGTATTTGGACAAAAAATTGAAGAAAACAGCGAAGTCGCGAAATTCTGTCAGATACGGAGATCTGACGGCGTCACACGCTACAACGTGACACCTTCACTTGTTGCTAAATCTATATTTTTGGTTCAAGATTAACAAGAGACACCTTAGATGAATTCTGAAGATCTACAACCTAACGGCGTCAGGCGTTAATTGAAGATGAGAGTCATGTGTTAAGCTAACAAGAGCGGCCCAAACACTTACTAAAGGATGGCATCAGAAATAATGTGACGACGTCAGAGGTTACAAGGTAACGCCATCATAACGGAGACTTGCACAAGACGAAACCCTAATAACGGCAAACTTACGGCGTCAGAACCTATAAGCTGACGCCGTCAGAGTTGTAATCCTATATATACTTTCGTATGTTTTCATTAATTTGTGTAACATCTTGGAGTAGGGTTTTATGGACGAATTTGGCAGCTTTTGTAAGGGTTCTTCAGCCCCATAACATATGTTTCATTGAAGATAAGTTATTCGTTTAATCATTCAATATGTCTATGTGTTGTTTGATTACTTGTTTATCTTCTCTTCTCTTTAACATGCTAGCTTAAGTTTATTTGTATTTGCTTAGATCTAATGAAACCTAGTTTGTTGATAATTGATTTGTCATCTCTTGTTTAGTTGATTACTTCGCGTTAGGCTAAGAAAACTGGCTGACCTCTTATATGTAACTAGTTTGAACGTCTTAGAAACGCAACTGTAGAGTGCACTATCGGTTTTTCTCGTTGTATTTATCGCATGAATTGCGGCTTGTAGATCCTAGAAAACTTAACAAACATTAAGGTTTTTAGTGGGAGACAAAGATTCATAGAGTTTGGGACTTCGGCACCTCCCCACCACGCATATTAAGGAATACAGCGCTTCAACTAAAACATGGACGTGACAATTCGACAGATCAGTAGGAGATAACTAGGGAGTAATTTAATCTAAGTGAACACGCTTTTCCCTATCATAAGAAGTCACCAATTTACCTTTTTCGTTAATTAGTTTAATTTCAAGTTATTATTAGTTTTAGGTTAGTTGGCTAGCAACTAATTCCGCCCACTCTTTCAAAACCCGAGATTTTTACTGCATTCATAAAATATAAAAAAATACAAAAAGAATCATCCCTCGCCACTAGACTTATCTCTTCATACATCTTGACCGAACAACACTATTCACCTAGAGAACGAACTTTCCTCTGAGTCTTACCTATACTACACTACATCGATTAGCTACACTGCCCAGAGGATCGTAAAACTTCTTTTCGAGTTCTTTCAAATCTCGCATCAAGTTTTTGGCGCCACTGCCAGGGAATAGTTAATAGTTTAGGTTCAATTTCTATCTCGTTTAGGTCTACTCACTAGATTCCTATCAACTGAGATTTTTATTTTCTTTTAACTAGCTTTCTTTAGTCTATCTTTTCTTCGTGCCTTTTGTTTTGTAATTCTCTACATTTGCCACCATGGTTAATGAAGGCATCTTTGACCCCATCAACCAACCACATTAAGCATACCAACTACACCAAGATCAACCCCACCAAGACCTACCAATTAACCAAGACCCACCTCGAGCCCGTACTCTAGGTGAGTACTCCAAACCAAGCCACCAAGGCTATCGAAACACCATTGAGCTCCCCCAAAGCACGAATGTGTCTCCCTTGCGATCCGACACCATCCGGTTGGTGCAAAGCGAATGTGCATTCCATGGACTTCGTTCCTATAGGAGATTAATTAATATAAAACGCAGCGGAAGAACATCACCATACAAGGATCCATAGTGCCATATGATCAATCAAATAAATAAACACATAATTTATACCTTTGTAGCGTGATCCGGGAGTCACCACCAATTCCAATAGGTCGAATGGAATAAGAACCACAAGTGACCAAGAGAAATCACCTCTATGATATGTCCACACTACACTTCACCGGATGCCAATGGATGCTAGTCCCGTAACCACCGTAACCCTTCTAGTCTTCTTTAAATATGCAAGATGCAAAGAAGAAAAGATTAAAATGAAAACCCTAGGTGGTTTTCACTTTGTTACCGTGAGATCCAAAAAGGAGAAGAGAAAAGAGCCTTTTTTATTATTTGTTAATATATCATCTATATTATTAGATAATTAAGAGATAATTATCTACAAAATCAAAGACCAAATCTCCTCCTTAATACTCTCCATGGGCCGGCCATAAGAGGGCTCAAAATGGGTTTCCCATTTTGTTTCTAAGTCCAATAGAATAAGTCCATTACTTATTCATTAGAGGCCCAATAGCAGTTCCTGGTTACTTACGGTTATTTATATATCGTAAATACGATAATCACGATATATAAAATGGCACCTCAGTGTATATGTGTGTGACCCCATAGGCTCACATATGTCTAGCCATATAATTAGTCATTATGACAAGAGCATACTCCAACAGCTCCCACTTGCGACGTCATAATAATCAAGTAATTATACAAGCAATGGTTAGCGTCTAGCAACACGCCAATGCCCCTAGAAATATGTGAGGTTAGTTTCTTAAACGTCTCATATAAGATGGTTTATATGTCATCTATCCTTTTGTTACAGATACCATGTTGAACATTAGACATGGATCAAATGTCATTCTAATAGTTCAACTATTATGTTTCTCGATATAGATATTGAACAAGATTACCAAGTGAATTAAGATTCATCTTAATCTCATTTGGGTACGGCCATACAAACATCTGTTCAATTCATCAAGGGGCCCAATAGTATCTAACTCCAAAACAAGTGGAGGAACAAATCCCATTTTGACTACACGTGTCATTCACATGCTTCATATCACTCCTGATAATGGCTTTTATAACTACCTTATTCAGGATAGCGTTTAACCATATCAAGGAATGAAATTCCACACGTGCAAGACCTGCTTGCATCTCAAGTCTGAGGATAAGAGACATAACCTCTTGCGAGATTCACTATTGACGACGATCCATGTAGTGAATACTCGTAGGTTGGGTCAATCCAATGTTCATCCCTATGAACAACATGTGAGTGTGGCAAATAAATCACCAACACGCTCACATTTGTCTTAATTTGATGATACTCCCGTATCGTCAACCGACAATGGATAATTTTAGAATAAATAAATTATTCATGGATTAAACATGCAAATATAGAACACAGTAGTATGAATGAAGACGATCATACCCGGTATATCAATTCATTGTATAATACAACTGCTTACAGTTCCATTATCCAAATACTAAAAACAGATATGCATAAGACTACTCATAGGTCAGAATCCGATGTTCCCACCATGATCGAATCATGTTGTACAAGGCAACAAGTAGTCATCTGAGTAAACTTTGAGAATACTTGTTTCAAAACTCATGAAAGGTTTGAATGATGATTTTCCTTTGTATGTGCACATTCAAGTACAAGACGAGTGTTGCAACAATACATTCCATAGGGTGTTTGAAGCCAGCAAAACACCTATATTAGACAGTCATCTGTACAGTTTCTCAAACTATAAAGTATTCTTATTCTTTTAATGTATAACACAATAGTGCTCTCAGTCGAGCACATCCAGTCAGCAATTTCATCATTCATGATGACATCCTACAATGACTAGGGTTGAGTATTATCTCAGTTAAATAAGCATCAGCGTATGCAAACAAAACAGAGCTCCTCAATTATCCGTAACCGTTTGAACATATCTTTGGTCCTATGTAGGTCCAATATAATGTTCGTTTAACAATTATCTAACGACTTTCACTTAGATATTGGTTGTTATCAACTCATCTTGCATTCATGCAAATGATACATATATAGTCCAATACTTAATATGACTTACATGATGAATCCTTCAGTCAAACTTAAGATTTTCAATCATGTGTTCAATCTCATCAAGTAAGATTGATCATTGAGACTCCCCTCAATAACGTGTCATATTGTGTTTAGACTTAATAACCGCTTATGTTTATTCTAATAAACATATATATAACAAGGTTATATGTTTTATTTTATAAATCCCTCAAGAGAAACTTCATTCCAAGCTAAGGATTAAAGTCTAGCTTAGGTGGAATATTGTTTCTAATATGTCAATGACATATGAGATTTAAGAAAATAAATAAAATGCTCCAACTTGCTCTCAGTGTACTTATGAGTAATCTTATTAATCAAAATCAAGTTAATGATTTTATGATTAACACAAGATCTCTGCTCCTAGATGCATGATCTAATCCACACATGGATTCTTTTATCTTGTATACTTAATAAAGATTACATGGATTCATAAACCCTTTCGATTACTCATCGTCCTTGCAAAGGTAATCAACAAGAAAAGTGTTTTGATATCCTATTGTCATATTTCATATACATGAAATCAGGTATGACAATTAATCATCTTTATACATTTGATGTTTGTAGCTAGGAAGATTTAATCATAGTCAATTTATTGAGTACGAGTAAACTCCATTTACTACACGTGCATTAAATGTGTGTACAAGTTTGTCCTTTTGAGTCTTCTCATCAAGAAACTCATTCTTAACCTCACAGTCTAACTGATTAGTAAGAGATCAATCAAACTCTACGAGTGATTGTCTTTCAAGGACTGCATCTTAACATTCATAGTTTTGAGCTACTCATCAGATATAATATCTGATAATGCATCTCAGTAGTTAGCAGGTTCACCATGATCCTCTAACTTATGTCCCTCAGCATTGATATAAAAACTATATCATTCAGGTGCAAGAGGTATCCTTGTGGATTTATGAATGAGAGATATCAATCTATGGTTTAACATATCCATGTTCAACCTTAGTATGACATTAGCAAGTGTACTCAGAAGGTTGTGTATTTAGTTCTTGAACAACTTCAAGGTCTAAAGGTACTCCCACTTGCTTTTGTATGTAGAGACTAATCTCTAGATACCAAGCATCTTGAGTAACAATAAATTGTTTTCAAGTGGGACATCCAAAATACACCGTTAGTTCTTGACTCTAGTTTGTTAATTACTTACTCTTAAGTAGTTAACAAATTCAGAACTTCAATTAAGACATAATGAGATTCATCCCATGCCATAATACAATGGTGTCTTAAATTCCTTCTGGGTTGGAATCATATTGAGTGTACACATGGCACATCCAATTTCTAACCTTGATAGCTTTGGAGGTAAAACAGTTTAAGTTATCAAAGATCAAACAATATCAATAGTGTTTGATTTTCCATGATGGACATACCATAAAGTTGTGGTATTCCATGAGGACTGATGTTGTGAGACTATCACACAACTCATTAGATGAACTTATACTTTTGGGCTTACATATCTACCAACCAAGTCAAACCAGATGGTATCAATAGTAATTTTAGCCTATTGCATACTTTACTTCATGTGTATGTTTTGACTAGAAAACATAAACATTTAATATTATACGTCGTAAGTGTACATGTCCTAACAAGAAGACATAACAAATCAACGTCTTACTTTACGTTATAAGTCTTTCAAGAATTAACGGAATTGATGTTTGTGTCTTTACAAGAGACCTAAACATATTCAACTAAAGTAATTACGAGCACCGACTCTTGGCCTCAATAGTATATTCAAGTTAATTTTGTACTTCATGATTATGAGTTTACAAGAAAACATAATCATATTTACTAAACAATTCAGTGAATATGTTGAAGTAGCTTTTCATGATATCTTGATATTTGTTCTAATTAGGGCAACATACATTTTATGTGTAGAAGTCCTAGTAGAATTTTAGTTTCTTACCTTGCAGTCAAGAAAAACTATTAGTCATATTGTTATATGTTGTACCTTGCACACAATTAAGATTTCTCCCACTTGTGCATGGCACAACATCGTGAGAGCATGCAAACAACACTACGCTCGTTTGTTTGTATGAGCAATATGACAATGTATAAGATAACATATGATTTTTAGTCAAAAATCAAAATATAGATACGTAGAACTTTATCGTTTGAATAATGAATCATGCATAACAATTTTATAGATAACATTTCAGGAAGCAACATCAGGAACGCAACAAGTTATCATATAAAACTTATGTAATGGTTCTTATATAAACTATGATGCTTAACACGTGGAAAGTAATGTATTATTTCAAGACAATCTGGAAATAAGATGGGCAACTTGCAAGTAATAAAGCTTACAGCTCCCACTGGATTAGACAACATTACATGTGTTACGTCACCAGTAATATAATCACGTAGCTCCCACTGGATTAGACAACATTACAATGTGTTACGTCACCAGTGGAGAGTGAGTAGCGATTTGATACTTTCCATCTTTCTTTGAATATCTACACATTATTGCTAATGTGAGTCACTTTGACTAGTAAACATGTACTTAGGTATTCAAGAAAGTGCATCAAGTTCTAACATATAGATGATGGGTTAGCCATCATTGCTATTTTAACTTGAAAATAGGTATGCATTTCCTCCATAATTGGTTTACTTTACCACAAGGGTATGTAGGACCTTAGTAGGCATATTGGGTTAAGGCAAACTGCTAGGTAATCATGCTAGTAATTTCCTTTACCACATTGCGGTTTATTGATACTTTCGTCTTCTAATTATTTAAACTCATTTTAGTTTGGTAGCTAGTACGAAATAGGTTGACCAAGCAAAAACATGCAAATATCGTCAAAGGTCTGACCAATGAGCAAAATTCGCCATGGGTTGAAATGGCCCTAAGGTCTGACCAAAGAGGTCAAGTCAAGTGCACGTGTTCTTGGTTGTCCAAATATCTTATATTTCTTCAATGTTTCAAAACCGAAACAAGGGTTATAAAACAACGTTGAAGGAATAAGATGTGTAACCATACTTAACCGTTTTGACTTTTACAAGACATCACGATTTCTAGAGTAGGTTTTCCTTGAGTTTGATTAGAATTAGGAAAATTCAAATATTCCTATTATGGCTTTTCCTTATAAAGAAAAAGGATATGAACAAGTCTCTTTCTTACAAGGAAAGAGCGACTCAGTTCGTACTTTTAACAAGAAAAGAACAAACTCTTGTTTACGGCTTGCGTTGCATTAATTGAATTTACAAAGTTCAATTTTAGTATTTTTGATAATTAATCCTTTTTAAAATTAACTACCCCATGTTTATAATTTAAAACAATTAATTTACGAAAAGGCTAAGATCCTCATTGAGGTTCGACCATTAATGCAGTTGATCTACTAGAAATGGTGGATTCAATAGGTAGGCGACGATCACCAATTGTATTACATGTACAACTCTTAGATCCTTATGGGACTCATGGCATCTAGTGTCAAACAACTAGTGTCATGTAGGCATGTTTAGTCCCATCTTTGCCTCGGGTAAGGGTCTGACCACACTACTCGATTAAGTCATCCAATTTGAAAACTGTGAGAATAATCCTAGGTCTGACCATGGAGAATAGTCACCTTGGGTTACAATTCAGCCTAGGTCTGACCAGATGCTAAAAGGTAATTGCAAGTGTTCTCATAATTGGACGGCGTGACTTAAATTTTGACGGGTAAATAGTTTTGATGTGGATCAAAAACGTGTACGAAAGAAGCATGCATTCATTCTTCGTAGCACAAGTTAAAAAACTTTTCTTAACTTAAGTCTAATCATTGTTTTAATTTATGTGTTTCAAGTTGTCCATTTTCAAGACTAATATAAATCCTAAGTGGATTATTAAGTTTGGACAATACAATAAATAAATAAATAAACAACTTAACTAGTTTAAGTGTTATTTAGAAAAACAATGATTTTAAGTTTCAAATCATATTTAAACTTAGTTAAACTAAATCATAAGACTTAGTTCAAAATGGTTTATGTTTCGTTTTAAGTTTTAAGAAAACAATTTTCGTTTTACATGTAGTCACAACATACATGAAACAACCAAACAAACATACAACCACAATATGCAAAGCCTCAACCGATGAAAATCCTATGCTTGGTCTCGTGAGCCATCACGAGAACCAAGAGTCAACTAGGGACATAAACCAAAACCACACGGAGGGCTCCCACTTGCTCTAAGACAATCATGAGCAAGTAAAAAGCCCATAATGCACATGAACTTCAGTTTCTGTCAGCCCAGTTTTTCTGTTTTGCAAGGCCCAAATGCCCAGGAAGATCACCTCCTCATGATTCGGCCCAGTTGATAAAGTTGTAGCCCTATGTCTTGTGGATCTGCACCATAAATTTTAGAAAAAAATACCTTACCAATCAGCAGGTAATCACGTTTTCCCAACAGGTGTCCAGCAGCAACTTTCAGTCTACAACTCTTCAATCTTTCGCCATTTGCTTACAAGTTCTTGTTTACAATACATATAAAGTAAAATACAACTAATCTACTTTGTATCTATTGTAAAATGCCCAAACATTGGCAAAACCAAAATTGAAATACATTACAAAAGTGCCGAAACAATGGCAAAACCCCAAAACAAAAAATGCAACCAACAATCACAATCACAACGCACAAGTGGTCTAGGTTTTCATCGGCTTTGCATATGAACACATAATAATACATTCAAATAAAGATTATTACATGGTGTTGGCTAACTCCATGGACAAACATGCATGTATTTGCCATGGAAAACAAAATAAATAACAAGAATTAAATTGTTAGCCAACGAATCGAAGAAATAATTAACAAGAATTAAAACCCCGAATGGTACGCGTGACAAATGGCCAAAGACTCAAACCCCACTGATGTTAGGACCTTCTTAACACCATTTTACCACAGAAAAATAAGCCTCATGGGCTGATTTGAAATCGGGTTAAAAATCTTCCAAAAATCGCGTTTTTAGGCCATTTTACGGGTACCGATCAAGTTAACAAACAACGTATGCATAACAAATGGCCATATGATCAAAAAGTCCAGATCTTAAGACCTTATTAAAGTCGACATATTCATAATATATAAGCCCTAGGGGCTGTTTTAAAATCCCACTTTTAAATCCATTAAAAAAACATGTTTTTAGCCATTTTTACGCATACAAGATGATCATATGACAACATACGATGGCTCGTGATACCACTATAGGAGATGTAAACATGAATTAACAATTAATTAATATAAAACGCAGCGGAAGAACATCACCATACAAGGATCCATAGTGCCATATGATCAATCAAATAAATAAACACATAATTTATACCTTTGTAGCGTGATCCGGGAGTCACCACCAATTCCAATAGGTCGAATGGAATAAGAACCACAAGTGACCAAGAGAAATCACCTCTATGATATGTCCACACTACACTTCACCGGATGCCAATGGATGCTAGTCCCGTAACCACCGTAACCCTTCTAGTCTTCTTTAAATATGCAAGATGCAAAGAAGAAAAGATTAAAATGAAAACCCTAGGTGGTTTTCACTTTGTTACCGTGAGATCCAAAAAGGAGAAGAGAAAAGAGCCTTTTTTATTATTTGTTAATATATCATCTATATTATTAGATAATTAAGAGATAATTATCTACAAAATCAAAGACCAAATCTCCTCCTTAATACTCTCCATGGGCCGGCCATAAGAGGGCTCAAAATGGGTTTCCCATTTTGTTTCTAAGTCCAATAGAATAAGTCCATTACTTATTCATTAGAGGCCCAACAGCAGTTCCTGGTTACTTACGGTTATTTATATATCGTAAATACGATAATCACGATATATAAAATGGCACCTCAGTGTATATTTGTGTGACCCCATAGGCTCACATATGTCTAGCCATATAATTAGTCATTATGACAAGAGCATACTCCAACTTAGTTCCGAAGATCCAAACCAACCTCTCAAGGATTTCCTTAAAATTGTTGATTCCATAGAACTTGATGTTGCCACTCAAGAGACAACGCGATTGCGTCTCTTTCAATTCTATCTACGTGACCAAGCTAGTCATTGGCTTGAGCGTTTACCTGCGGGATCTATCACATCTTAGGATGATCTCACTTCTTGTTTCCTTGCTCAATTTTTCCCACCGGGGAGAACTACCAAGCTAAGGAATGACATCTTGATGTTCCAACAGCGTCAAGGTGAAACTCTTTACGAAGCATGGACTCATTTCAAGGACTTACTCCAAAAGGTCCCACATTATGGCATTGATCTTTGGCTTCAAATCCAAATTTTCGATGATCATGTCAATCAATCCACAAGGTAAACCATTGACCAAGAGGCCGATGGCAAGCTACGTGACAAGAATGCGAAAGAATCGTAGGGAATCATAGAAGATCTTGCTCTCTGTGACAACGAATGTTGGAATGACCCATGCGAGGAGCAAAACGGTCAAGGCAATATCCTTTCCTTCGAATAACTTAAGCATTCCCGACTGTAGGATCATGGAACTTGAAGACCAAGTCAAGTTTCTTATGAAATCCTACGAAGCTCCAAAACCTTCAAGTTAAGTGAACAAAATCACCTCTTCATGTGAATTATGTAGTGGTCCCTATGACACTCGTGATTGCATGGAACTCCCCGAACAAGCTTTTGTAGATTATGCATCCTCGCGTACCAACGGAGCGGGAGACAAGTGGTTCACTAAAAACCCTGGACCTAGAAGTTTTGATGAGGCCTATGAAGCATGGAAGAACAAAACAAACTTTAAATGGAGTCGTACTCAAACCATTTCAACTAATGACTCCCCGCCATTCACTTGGTCTCAATTGTCTAAACTTGAAACTTAATTTAGACAACAACAAGTATAGATTAATAATAAAGTTGGCAACCTCTTGAAAGCTATCAACAATCAAGTTGTCAGTGCTTCAACTAATTGTATCATCGAGAATAAAGAGGCTAGCATTACTCCACCCACTTCGGCCATTAGCAAAACACCCCACTTCATGAAGATTAAGGATCCTAGCAAACTTTTCTCATCATCATCAAAACATGTTCACTTTGCTAACGTCATCACTTTACTTCCACCAAATAAGATTAGTGAGAAAGAAGATCAAGAAGTTATGACGGAAGGAAGTAGTGATCTCAATAAGGAAACCAAGGATGATGAAAGTAATGAGGAGGGAGAAGTAGGTGATGAATATTTTAATAGGTTTCCCACTAAGGATGAGCTTGCGTACAACAAGAATCTATTGGATGATCCCAACCAACATTAATATACCATGCAATATTGGACATATGCATGTGTGGAATGCCTACATTGACCACAAGTCCCCTATAAATATTTTGACTAGCAGATTCTACAATTGGGTTATGAAGAAGCAATTAGCTCCTACGAAAGATTCCGTAACGGGTAAGACCAGTAATTTTGTGGGGAGAGTTAGGGAAATTCCCGTTTATGTAGTAAACTTTACCTACATGATAGACTTCTTGATTGTGGAGGATATTAGCCCGGCGGTCGAATATTTATTTGTCTAATGTAGTATTTGGGAGGCCATTCGTAGAGGTTTCTAAGATGACTTATGACCCATTTTTAGGGTTAGTAAGGTTTAAGGATGAAACCGATGAGATTACCTACCAAATACCTTATAAGATAGAGAAATACCGACTACTTTCAAGCATAGAAAAGGAATATAAGCAATCAGTTTACTATAGGAGTGAAGAAGATAAGAGGAGAGGTGTAGACAATGTGATGAAGAAGATGCTTGGTTTTTACAAAGAATGTTTACAATTAGGCCCGAAATATAAAACCAATGTAGAAGATGACCTTGAGAACGTGATGGAAGGTGAAGTCATGTAATAGGCCATGACTTTGAGTCTAGCTACAAGACTCGTTAATAAAGAAAATCGCTTCTTGGTAGGCAACCCATGTTTAACTGTTTGTTTGTTTGTTTTTATATATATGCTCCAACACAATTGTTTATCGTTCATGTTTCGAATAATTTTGTGAAAATGCTTTATTTTGTTTTTAACCTCGTTTTAATTGCATATAAAGGAATTTTACAAAAAGATAAGTGTAGGGAAGATCATATTGGTTTACAAGAACGAATACGAACATGAAAGTTAACAATTTATGATTAGCATATATATTTGTGTGTTTGTTAGAGTCAAATGCTTGTATCGAGTCACAATGAATGTTTTGCAGAATTTCCATGTTTTAATAATCAGATTTTTCCAGAAACAAAACGCAAAAATACTTTCAGGTCAATCCTGACTAAGTCAGGGTTAACACTCGACGGCGTCAGGTACTGTAGAAGCACAGTTTTCCAGGATTTTGTTTTTCTGCTGGAACTTAATTTTTGAAAATTTCCAGAATTTTAAATTTCCAGGAATCTGTAAACATTTATTTTGCAATCATTATATCTTACTTTGCTTTCTAGGAATTAGCTTTTATATATAGTATTTACCGCTATCTTGCTGAGTCAACTCTCAACTCATAATTTATTAAGAAGAAAGCTTAAGAAATTGATTTTATGCGAGGTTTTCTGTTTCATTTTCTTAGTGAATTACAGGTTATATTGGACGAGAAGATAAAGATGAAGTATGATGAGCGTTTATTGCATTTATTTTCTTGGAGTAGGATTTAACCATATTTTCACATCGTCCATGCCGAGCAAATTAGGGGAGTATTAGTTTCTTTCATCTATTTTATTTTCCTTTTGTCATAGCTTTGATACTTTTCAAGAACATTGGGGACAATGTTCAATTTAAGCATAGGGAAGGTAAAATGGGATACCTTAGAAACTATAACTTCGCTTGATATTTGTTTTGTCTTAGAGTAAATGTGTAATAAAGCTAAAAGAAATACTTGTTAGGGCAATTTTGGCACTTTAATTTTTTTTACAACATATAGGAGTGAAACTTTAGTTTTAATAAGCGTCTTATGGATAGGAATTATATAGCTAGCACAAAAACCCTACCACTCAAAAGTTCCACCCCAAAAATGTGAGGTTCGCCTTTAGATATTTAGGAAAACGCATTTACCTTTAATGCTTATGAGTGTACCGGTAGTATATAGATTTTAGAACTTGCGTTTTTTTATGCATCCAGAGATTGCTAGTAAGACTACATTCGTGTAGTTAGGATTTACTAAATGATAAGAGGTATTAGGATAACCCTTGTTTTAAACTTGTTTTATAATTACTTGACCAATGAGCCAAGTTACTTGACCAATAAGGCCAAGTAATTTTCCCACACCTTTGCGATGTACTCATCTTTAGTACACGATACCTGTAGTACACCCCTCAGAGCCTATCTTTTTCGCGTTTCTCATGATATTATGGTAGATTCTAAAATATTAATGAAGAACATTGTTTACAATCCACCCCCAAATGTACACCCAAATCGCCTTAGCCTACCTTGTATACACTCATCTTTAGTGCATTATTGTTACAAGTTATATGTTAAACCCTTTGTTAATTGTTTAATTGATTACATGGTTGCTAAGTCGAGTCATATCTTGTAAATACAGTTTTGGGACGATTGGGACTCATGGATAAAGTACTAGCTGTTATGTAGTAATGGGGAAGAATGTAATGATTTACCCCCATATGTACGTTAACGTTTAAAGTAACCCACGTGTTTTGATTTTCTTAATTTGGGTCATTAGTTAGTTATGTGTAAAGTATGTAAAAGTTCAAGTGTAGGGAGGTTGCAAGTAATCCCTTTAATGTATTATTTTGGATGGTAGGGAAAGAGTGTATGAAAAAATTATATATATAAAAAAAAGAAAAAAAAATCGAAAAAAGAGAGAAAAAGAATAAAAAAGATAAAAAGAGTAGAAAAAGTAGAAAAAGACAAGAGAAAAAACATACAGACTAACATCCCATCTTTTATTTTTGTTTAAGTCAAAATAGTGTCTAGAAAAATACAAAAAGAGTTAGTAATAGCGAGTCGATTCTTGGCTTAGCAACGCCTCACTGTAAATGTAATTAACTAAGATGATTGACTTGCCACAAGTAAATTTCTCCTTATCTAACAAAACCGTGTTTTTTCATACCGTTACACCTAACGTTATAACCGTTGAAAAGACCTCTTTGATAGTTTATCCTAGGTGCTTTCGCCAAAGTGGTGGAGGTATGATCCGTTCTCAAACGTATGTTAATCTATGTGCTATGACAGGTAGTAAGTGTTATATTTTCCCGTTCCCATTTGATATATGACTTTATACACCCGAGAGATGTGAGAATCCAAACACTTTATGTGAGGTGCTAGTATTTAATTTTCGTGCTTGTTTTGAATAACGTGGAACGATTGTATGTTGTAATCACTTTTATATTAATGTTAAATGACCCCTAACTTGTAAATTGATTAGGATAAAAGAATATTTGCTTGAGGACAAGCAAATCCCAACTGTAGAGATATTTGATAAGGATTTATTTAGTACCTATTTAAGGGGTAATTTAAGCCCAAAATCGTATTAATATGATCAAATATTGACTCAAATCATTCTTTTTGCATTTTAGGTACTTGGAACGGGAAATATGGAAATTGGCACTTTTTGGGCGTATTTGGACAAAAAAGTGAAGAAAACGAGGAAATCGCGAAATTCTGTCAGATATGGAGATCTGACTGCGTCACATGCTACAACGTGATGCCGTCACTTGTTGCTAAAACTGGAGTTTTGGTTCAAGATTAACAAGAGACGCCTCAGATAAATTCTGAAGATCTACAACCTGACGGCGTCAGGTGTTAATTGAAGATGAGAGTCACGTGTTAAGCTAACAAGAGACGGCCGAGACACTTACTAAAGGATGGCGTCAGACATAACGTGACGGCGTCAGAGGTTACAAGTTGACACCGTCATAACGGCGACTTCCACAACACGAAACCCTAATCATGGTGAACTGACGGCATCAGAACCTATAAGTTGACGTCGTCAGAGTTGTAATCCTATATATACTTTCGTATGTTTTCATTAATTCTTTTAACATCTTGGAGTAGGGTTTTGTGGATGAATTTGGCAGCTTTTGTAAGGATTCTTCAGCCCCAAAACATATGTTTCATTGAAGATAAGTTATTCGTTTAATTATTTGATAAGAATTTATTTAGTACCTTTTAAGGGGTCATTTAAGCCCAAAATTGCATAAATATGATCCAATATTGCCTTAAATCGTTTCTTTTTGTATTTTAGGTACTTGGGACGAGAAATCTGGAAATCTGCACTTTTTGGACGTATTTGGATGAAAAAGTGAAGAAAACGACGAAGTCGCGAAAAACCTATCAGACTTGGAGATCTGACGGTGTCACAAGCTACCACGTGACGCCGTCCTTTGTTTATGAAGCTAGATTTTTGGTACAAGTTTATCAAGTCACGCTTCAGAGGAATTGGAAGATTCTACAACCTAACGCCGTCAGGTACAAATTGGAGATGGGAGTCATGTTTTAAGCTAGAAAGAGAAGGCCCAAAAGAATTTACAAGTGACGGCCTCAAGATATTCCTGACGCTATCATAACGGCGACTTGCACAAGATGAAACACTAAAAACGGCGAGCTGACGGCGTCACGACCTATAAGGTGACGCCGTCACATTTGTAAATCTATATATACTTTCGCATTTTTTCATTAATGAGTGTAACACTTTGGAGGACAAAACCCTAGATGATTTTGACAGCTCTTGTAAGGCTTTTTCAGCCTTTTTCATCTATGTTTTATTGAAGATAAGTTATTCATTTAATCATTCAATATGTCTATGTGTTGTTTGATTACTTGTTTATCTTTTCTTCTATCTAACATGCTAGCTTAAGTTTATTTTTGTTTGCTTAGATCTAGTGAAACCTATTTATTGAATATTGATTTGTTATCTCTTGTTTAATTGATTGTCTCGCGTTAGGCTAAGAAAATTGGCTGACCTCTTATATTTAACTAGCTTGAACGTCTTAGAAAACGCAACCATAGAGTGCACTATTGGTTTTTCTTGTTGTATTTATTGCGTGAATTGCGCCTTTTAGATCCTAGAAAACTTAATAGATTTAATTAATTTAGGGGAGACTAAGATTCATAGAGTTGGGGACTTCGGCACCTCCCCACGATGAATATTATGGAATACAGGGCTTCAACTAAAACAAGGATGTGACAATTCAACAAATCAGTAGAAGATAACTAGGGAGTAATTAATTCTAAGTGAACACGTTTTCTATCATAAAAGTTACCAACAATTTACTTTTTTTTTTTATTAGATTGATTTTAGTTTTATAATTAGTTTTTGGGTTAGTTGATTAGCAACTAATTCTACCCACTCCTTCAAAACCGAGATTTTTAATTGTTTTTCATAAATATATAAAAATACAAAAAGAATCGTCCCTCGCCTCCTGACCTATCTCGTCATACATCTTGATCTTTTCACAACTATTGCGAGTCTATTCCCCTAGAGAACGATCAATCCCCTGGACTTACCTATACTACACTACAATGGTTAGGTACACTGCCTAGAGGATTGTAAAACCTTTTGCGAGGGTTACAATTCCCGCATCATTATTCAATATGTGTATGTGTTGTTTGATTACTTGTTTATCTTCTCTTCTCTTTAACATGCTAGCTTAAGTTTATTTGTGCTTTCTTAGATCTAATGAAACCTAGTTGTTGATAATTGATTTGTCGTCTCTTGTTTAGTTGATTGCTTCGCGTTAGGCTAAGAAAACTGGCTGACCTCTTATATGTAACTAGCTTGAACGTCTTAGAAACGCAACCATAGAGTGAACTATCGGTTTTTCTCGTTGTACTTATTGCATGAATTGCATCTAATAGATCCTAGAAAATTAATAGACTTTAAGGTTTTTAGAAGAGACTAAGATTCATAGAGTTGGGGACTTCGGCACCACCCCAAGACCAATATTAAGGAATATGTTGGGAATTAAATTAACAGTTGATACTTCTCATACATAAATTAGTACTGCTGAAGATCGTTCAAGAATACACTATCAGTACTAAGTCAGTTAGTACTGCTGGTAGAAGAGTTAGTACTGTTTATTAGATAAAGATTGAATCGTGCATGGATAAATATAGAAACGATATGATGTATATGTTATTTGTATAGATTGATACGTATAATAGTTTACTTGTAAAGGACTCCTTGTCCTATAAAAGGAGATCCTAGGTTAAGTTTTATATAGATGCATCATTGATAGAGCTTCACGATTTCATTGTAATTCTTGTGATATTCAAAGATCACTCGTAATATATTGAAGCTATAATCGTTTGGTTAAACTGTGTGTTATCATTCTTACTGTTACATTCATACAATCACATACAATCACCAAACACTAAATCTTCTAAGTACTTGGTAGTAAATTCCGCGTGCTACTAAGTATATACTCAAAGTATCTCCAACACAATTCGTGTGTTTAGATCCGGTCAAGTGGTATCAGAGACAGGTTTCTGAGACTTTGAGAATTAGAAGATCCAGAAGTTCCAACCAAGAAGATGGACATGGAGACACCTCAAACCTCAATCCATGCTAAACTTCCCATGCTGAAACAGAATGAATACGATTTATGGCGGCTCAGAATAGAGCAATATTTCATGGTGCTAGACTATGCACTATGGGATATCATTATCAATGGTGATTCCTTCAAACCGAATACTTCTGAGGAAACACATGCTGATGGTTCCAAGACCACAAAGCTCAATACTAAACCAGTGACTAATGATGAGAGAATTAAGAAGAAGAATGATCAAAAGGCTAGGAATTTGTTACTCATGGCAATTCCTAATGATCAAGTGTTAAACTTTAGCCACTATGAGACTGCTAAGACTCTTTTTGAAGCAGTGGTGGAGAGATTTGGTGGCAACGAAGCTACCAAGAAGGCTCAAAGAACTCTACTTAAACAGAGTTATGAGAACTTCAGTGCCTCAAGCAGTGAAACTTTAGATCATATCTTTAATAGGCTTCAAAGGATCATTAGTCAACTTACTGTGTTAAAAATTGTGATTCCACAGGAAGATCTTAACATGAAGTTTCTTAATAGCCTACCTGCTGAATGGAACACTTATGTTCTGGTTTGGAGTAATAAACCAGAGCTGGAGAAGATGACATTGAATGAACTGTACAACAATCTCAAGATTGTTGAACAAAAGGTGAAGAAAAGTGGAAGCACTAGTTCTAGTTCTGGAAACACAGCATTTTTATCATCTTCCAACAATAACAGTTCTGATGATGTTGAAGCAGTTGATACTGCTAGCCCTAAAGTTAGCACTGCTAGTGTAAAAACTAGTACTGCTGGCTTGACTGAGGAGACCATATATGCATTTGTGTCAGAACAATCAGGTGGGTCTCAAATCTTCAATGAAGACCTTCTTCAGATTGCTGAAGATGATTTGGAAGCTATGGATTTAAAGTGGCAGTTGGCCTTGATAAGTATTAGGGCTATGAAGTATTATCAAAGAACTGGGAACAAGATTACCTTCAATGGAAGAGATGTAGCTGGGTATGATAAGTCCAAGGTGGAGTGCTATAATTGTCATAAGATGGGGTACTTTGCTAGGGAATGTAGAAGTCCCAGTCAACAGAGCAATGGGAATGGAAACAAGAGTCAGAATAGGAGGACAGTGAATGTGGAAGAAACTTCTTCCTCAAAGGCAATGGTTGCTGTGTGATGACGTATAGTCCGCACTCGGGTTACGAACCCGATGAATGGATGCTACTACCACTCAAGCCCATTACGAATGGGCTCGAGCCCGTCACGAATGGGCCATCATGATAACGGTTTGGGCTCACGAAGGCCCAAACCCGAAGTTATTTATGGTCTTGATATAGGATATCTCTTATTTATGAGATATGTATCAAATAACCGACCCATGCGGGATACGCTGAGGAGTGAGGAACACGAAACCAACTAGGGTTTCGTGTGTATATAAAGAGTCTCTCGACTCTCATTAAAGGTACGATCTATAACCCTAACTCTTCGACTAAACCCTAAAACCGATTACTTACTCTCACGCCGGAGGATAATCGTGGGAGACAATCCCACGATAAGCCTAACGGTGTCTTTTTGTTTTCTTAGTGCGCAGGACTCAAGCATTAAGATCTAATTGGTACGGAAACAAGGAACGCCCAACTTTTGTAACAACAAGTGGCGCCATCCGTGGGACCCTACACTAAGAACTCTACGAAGAACTAGAATGACGAAGCATGGAAACCCAAATCAGCGGACTCCGCAGACAAAGAAAACGCATGACGACCTACAAGGTAAGAAGCAGCAAACTGATGCAGCCGCTAAGCAGGCCTCTGGGACAACCAGTGCGCCCAAAAGCCTAGGATCGTACTCAGATCTGGCTTTTACCGCAGTAGAACCGCCCATAAGGGCTACCCAGGCTACTACAACAACCACTAGCACGGTAGACTTACTGCGCACTCCTTTCACCATGCCAGAATTAAACGTTACTGAGCCGCCAAATGCGCCTATCCGAAACAAGGGTCCTGAATTGGAAACAGACATCCTCGCGCTAGAAGGAGTCGCGCCTGAACTAGTGCCAAGTGATTTTGTGTCCCAAAACTACGAAACCTTGGCTGCGCTGATGCGAGAGGAAGCAAAAAGGAGGTCAAGTCAGAGTCTGCACGCCAGACTCAACTTTGACCCTGAGCATGAAGCATCCCCACTGCGTTACCAAAAGGAAAGGCGCGAGAAAGGTGGCCGCCGACACCCAGTGTTTACTAGGATCGGAAGGAAAGTTGTGGACGATGAAGCAGCCGACTTGGAGTCTCTAGAGGAGCATAAAGATGATGAACGGCGCATCAATGTCCACGCTAGACTTGGCAGTCGCAGGATCCACGATAGACTTGGGCGACGATGCTCCCCAAGCGAAAGCCCTACAAGCTTGGACTCCGAGGATAGTCGGCGCAAGCGCCCCAAAAGGGTAAGCTCATCCTCAAGTGACTCCACGGACAACGAGGACAAAGAAACAGGACATTGGAAGTCCAGGGGAAGATCCCGCGACTGGGAGGACGAAGATATGTCTCGTCCCTGGCGCCGCCAAAAGGTTGACGCATTCACTCGGCGCATCAGTGATTTTTCAGAAGATAAAAAAAGGCGCATGCCCGCTAATGTTAAAACTTATGATGGAATAGGTGATCCTGATGACCACCTAAAAATTTTCGAATCAACAGCAACCATCGAAAATTGGCCACAACCTGTGTGGTGCCACATGTTTAACTCTACTTTAGTGGGGAATGCGCGAAACTGGTTCAGTAAGCTTCCACGTAGAAGCATCAATGGGTTTGAAGAGTTGCGGAAGGCGTTTCGTTTGAACTTCACTCAGCGGAAGAAGTGCGCCAAGAACCCTGTCGAACTCGCTAGAGTAAAACAGCGCCAAGGGGAATCCACAAGCGCTTTTATGGAGCGCTATAAGGATGAATGCATACATGTCAAAGCATGCCCCGAAATACTAAAGATCTCAGGGTTTATGAACGGAATCAATAACCCAGACCTTATCAAAAAGTTAAATGATAGGGTTCCCCAAACCTTTGACGAACTCATGAAGCGCACGAGGTCCTTCATTCAAGGAGAAGCCGCCGCTGTGGATAGCAAGAAAGGCTACTCAAACTATAGGTCACAAGAAGAGCCAAGGAGACAATCCAATGACCAGAGTAGCAATCGTAACAAAAGCTATCGCATTCAAGGGGGCGGACGGGGAAACGACAAGTATACCCCACTAACGAAGACTCCAAAGGAGATATTCGCAACGGAAGGCGGGAACTTTCCGAGACCCGCACCGATGCGCACCCCAGAAGATCGGGGCGTAAGGAACGGATACTGCGAGTATCATGCACAGAAGGGCCACACTACCAATGAGTGTGTCCAATTGCACCAATTAATTAATAAGCTAGTAAAAGAAGGCAGATTGGACCATCTAGTTAATAACATTAAGGATGGGAAAGACAAATAAAAGACCGGGGGCAAGAAAGAAGCACCTAAAGACAAGGCTGACACAATTTACATGATACAGTCATGGCAGCGAAAGACTAGACAAAAGGTCAGCCAGAAATTTTCCCATGGAAGCGAAATCTCTTTCCCCACCTTGGCTGCGGACAACGCAGTGGCAGAACCACTCACCATTGAGATAAATGCGGGGGGTCACGATATCCACCGCATGTATGTTGATGGAGGGGCATCAGCGGATATAATGTATGAGCATTGTTTCAAGAGATTGCGCCCTGAGATACAAAGACAGTTAAGCCCAGCCACGACTGCGCTGACGGGCTTCACAGGAGAAAAGATATGGCCCATGGGGCAACTGCGACTACTAGTCGCTGTTGGTAATAAGGAACACTCCACGATAGCCTGGATGAATTTTATGGTGATCAGATCTCCTTCACCATACAATGGCATTATTGGAAGACCAGGAATTTCGGCAATACGCGCAGTACCGTCCACAGCGCATGGGATGCTCAAATTCCCGGTAGAAGGCGGCATTGTCACCATCTACAATAGCGCCGCGCCACCTAGAGAATGTAACACGATTACATGCGAAACAACGCACACCCCAGAACAGAGCGCAGCTAAAGGATCAAACCTAAAGGTTGCAATTCACCCTGAATACCCGGAGCAAGAATTATCGATTGGCTCTCCATTCTGGAAGAAGTACACAAACTTGTGGACGCAGGCATTATGCAAGAAGTCTATTACCATGACTGGCTCTCCAATCCAGTAATAGTCAAGAAGAGTGATGGTAGTTGGCGGATGTGTGTGGATTTCACTGATCTCAACAAAGCATGTCCACAGGACTGCTACCCACTGCCAGAGATAGATTGGAAGGTAGAATCTCTGTGCGGATATCCCTTTAAATGTTTCTTAGATACATACAAAGGGTACCACCAAATCCAAAATGGCCAAGGAAGACGAGGAAAAAATAGCCTTCCACACAAGCCAAGGTGTTTTTTGTTATACAAAGATGCCTTTTGGCCAGAAGAATGCGGGCGCCACCTACCAGCGATTGGTAGACAATGCATTTGAAAAGCAAGTGGGCCGCAACCTAGAGGTCTATGTGGACGACCTTGTCATAAAAAGCCATACTGAAGACGAAGTGGTGTGTGACATTGAAGAAACATTTAGAACACTACGAAAGATCAACATCAAGTTGAATCCTAAGAAATGCACTTTTGGCACTACAGAAGGCATGTTCCTGGGATACTTGAATGAACCAGATGGCATTAAGCCATGCCCAGAAAAAACAGAGGCTGTCATCCAACTTCCTTCACCACACACGTTGAAAGAAGTTCAGTCTCTGAATGGAAAACTAGCCGGTTTGAACAGATTCCTGTCCAAATCAGCGGATAAGTCACTTCCCCTCTTTAAAACACTCAAGAAGTGTACGAAAAAGGGAGACTTTCGTTGGACTGCAGAAGCGGAAGAAGCTTTCACACAGCTTAAGCAACATATAGCATCGCTTCCCAAGCTAGTCGCACCCCGACCAGGGGAGGAGTTAATTGTCTATTTGTCTGCGACTCATGGAGCAGTCAGCGAGGTGCTACTGACAGATAGGAATTCCGTACAAACACCGGTATATTTTGTAAGCAAAGCACTCACGAAGACATAGATTAACTACAGCCCAATGGAGAAGTTGGTCTTGGCGTTAGTGTTCGCCGCCAAAAGACCGCGTAGATACTTTCAAGCACACCCAATAGCGGTGATCACAGACCAACCTATCAAGCAAGTTATCTCTAAACCTGACGCATCGGGGCGATTACAAAAATAGAGTGTGCTGCTAGGCGAATATAACATCTCTTATAGACCACGCACTGCGGTTAAAGGGCAAATACTAGCAGACTTCATCATTGAAAAACCAGATACCGATGACGCACCTCCACTGAGCAAGGTAGAACTACACGAACCATGGGTCTTGTTCACGGATGGATCTTCATGCGTGGATGGGTCGGGCGCTGGCCTTATCCTCACTAATCCAGAAGGAATGGAATTCACTTACGCACTGCGCTTTGAATTTACAGCCACGAACAACGAGGCAGAATATGAAGCCCTAATCGCCGGATTACGCATTGCAAATCGAATGGGTGTACGTAACCTAGAAGCAAATGTGGACTCCCGATTAATAGCCAACCATGTGTTGGGCGAATATGTGGCTAAAGAGGATAACATGGTTCAATACCTCGACAAGACCAAATCACTAATCCAAGGTTTTGACAGGTTTACCATCAAACAAGTTCCTAGAGGTGAAAATAAGAAAGCGGATGCGCTAAGCAAGATCGCATCTACAAGCTTTGCGCACCTGTCAAAACAAGTGTTGGTGGAGATCCTAAAGAACAAATCCATCTCGGAGATTGAGATATCTACGGTGATAGAAGAGCAGAATCCTACACGGATGACCCCTATCATCGAATTCATAAGTAAGGGCAAACTGCCCGAGGAGCAGAAGGATGCTCGACGGATACGCCACACAGCGCAGAGGTTCGAACTTAGAGATGGTATCCTATATCGGCACTCATTCCTACAACCATGGCTTCAGTGCGTTGGACCTTTTCAGGCAGATTACGTACTCCGAGAGATCCACGCCGGTTCATGCAGTATGCATTCAGGACCACGATCTGGCGTAGCGCGAGCCTTGCGGTCAGGATACTACTGGCCCACTATGCATCGCGATGCATGTGATGTGATAAAGAAATGTAATGACTGCCAAGTTCATAGACCCATCCCGCGCAGACCACAGCAAGAGCTAACACCTATCACTTCTCCATGGCCATTCTATAAGTGGGGTATCGACATTGCGGGTCCCTTCCCTGTCGCAGCAGGAGGACTGAAATTCCTTATTGTTGCAATAGACTACTTCACTAAGTGGATTGAAGCGAAAGCAGTAGCGACAATCACAGGTAATCAAGTAAAACGCTTTGTTTGGGAAAATATTGTATGCCGCTTTGGATTACCTGGGGAGATTGTTTCGGACAACGGAAAACAATTCCGTGATAACCCGTTCAAAGACTGGTGCGCAGAGCTAAATATTACACAACACTTCGCGTCAGTTAAACACCCACAAACCAATGGTTTGGTTGAGCGCGCAAATCGTAGTCTAGGCGAAGGAATTAAAGCGCGCCTAGACAAACACAAAGGAAGATGGGTGGATGAATTATCGCATGTCTTATGGGCGCACCGCACGACAATCAAAGTTAGCAATGGAGACACTCCTTTTTCTCTTGTCTATGGGACAGAAGCTCTCATACCAGCTGAAATTGGGATGCCAACTATTCGAACCGCGGAAGTTAATGTCGCAACCAATGACGACGAACGACGTATCGAATTGGACCTATTAGAAGAAAGGCGTGAACGCGCAGCTATACGCGAAGCAAAAGCCAAGTCAAAAATGAAGGGATATTACGACGCTAAAGTTTGAAGCACCTCATTCAGACCAGGCGACTTTGTATATCGCGCTAATGATGCAAGCCACGCAGAAGATACAGGTAAACTTGGACCGAAGTGGGAAGGGCCCTATGAGGTCGTTGAAGCACTAGGTAAAGGTGCCTACAAGCTGCGTGACATGGATGGCTGCGCGCTACAGCGCACATGGAATGTGTGCAATCTCAAGAGATGTTATCTTTAGGAAAGGTTACGACCTCACACACGGACACCTCCGCACTTTAGTAAGTGCTTAATAAATATCCGTGTATTTACATTTTGTTTCATTTAGGCAAATGTCTTTCTTTTTTACAAAAACTTGCAAGTATTAATACAAAAACTTGCAAGTATTAATTCAAATGTCGCGGTTTCTAGCTAATTCCGCTACACATTTTACTTTATTGTTTACATGTTATTTGTCTCAATATTGTTGTTATTTTATCTTCTGCCTACATGGCGTGCATGCACCTATTAAAACCCACGATGGTAAAAGGATGAGTAAACCTACTAACAAACTCGTTGAGTAAGAGGGTTGCAAACCCATCAACATCGGATCACGCATCCTTGTTAAACACCTTACTCTCAAGACATTGGAGTAAGTTCAATGTGTATCCCACGACGGATACACAACAATGCACACTGTGCGCGTTTAACAACTTAGGAGCTAAGACACTTAACTCCTTGATATGCTATTTGCAGTACGCTGCATATAAATCAATAAACTTGTAAATTTTATGAACTTCATACATGATTATGGATCTTTTATAAATTTTCTTAAGTATATACACAACAAGTTGCTATGTTAGATACAACATAGACGTCTTTTACGCAAAGACAAAATAACTAAGTACAAACATTATAACCACAATCAAATTGGATATAATATACGTACAATCGTACTTTTCAACATTTTATTGTAGGCTACGAGTCCATATACAATATAGATTCAACATGCACATGTGCAACGAAAAGTGAACCTGTTACAAAACATAACTACATCTAAGTAGCCTATATACTACGTGTGCGCTTAATCCTTGAACTGCCTACTTGGCGCGCCACACTACCAGCCTCTTCAAGCTTCTTCAACAGGTCAACATCCTTGGGTGACACCGTTGGCACACTAACGGGCACTCCATCAGACCTCGGAATATGGGCCGCACCAAGACCACAAAGGATGGCTCTACCCTTCACACCCTTCTTCTTTGCATGTCTCAACTCATGGGCCTCTAGGGACTTCTTTAGAGGAACTTCCTTCTCAAGAGCGAAAGGATTCAGGATATCACGCGGACAAGAAAAGATGGGTACATGCAGCTGCGACACATCGGGCTTCAAAAAATAATCAAGCTATGCCTCAGCGTCATCTGCTGTGTGCCTAGCCAAAGTCAGCCCCTCCATAATCACACCTATGGGATAATCCTGGTCGCGCTCCAGTTGAGCAATATGAGGAAGCTCCAAAAGCTTCAACTTCTCCATCGCAGCAACAAGATCATCATAAGCGTTCTCGTTGTAACCCGGTACTTGGGCGGCAGGCACAGTCAAGATATTGTTCGCACGTAGCTCCTCTATAGCCTCTGCCTTACCAAGCACCAGCGCACACTGAACAACATCCCCAAAGGAGTCCTTCACCTCTTGAGACTCCAGCGTTCTCAAGGCAGCAAGGCGCAAGCCATGGCTGATAAGCCACCTGTGCTCAGCAATGGTTGACACCAAGTGAGGGTACAACTCTTCATCATATTTGATGCGCGTGATGTGTCGTTGCGGTTTAGCAGTTTTAATGCCTACTCAAGTTTTAAATTTATATTTAGCCGACTTATCAATAACACACACACTTAACGAGCAGTGTACCCGGTCAGTATGAAGATAATGGTAAGTAGAGTGTCGATCACTAAGAGTGGAACGTATAATCTCGTTAATCTAATCAGTATTTTAATATCCTAACGCAAGGGGGTTTCAGCCTGAGAGACTGGCACAGTTTTGTTTGCAATTAAATAATAAAATAAACATAAAGGCACGAATCAGCAAGTAGCACACACGTACACAGATAGATACTTGAGACAATAAGAGGGCTGTCCTTATGATTAAGTAGATTGTCACTTGTTTTATTGATAGCTTTATATGAAGTGTATGTAATTAACCCTTTCTCGTTGGTCCTATTCTCATCGGCGAGTAAACCCTTAATGACGACTTATGTCTAAAAGTTATTCCTAAGTGATCAATTTAGAAACAACCGTGGGAGCCACACCTTGTCCCGCAGTCGGGTGCCCGCAAGCCACTAATAAACACAGAGGTGGTCAATGCACTAATAAGTAGTAACCAAAGACATCAACATATAAACTTTAATTGATGGGAAAGCAAGTATTAAAGGGAGTGCAATCTTTCCGTTGTCACATTACACAAGCCACCAATCCTGATGAATTAAAGTTTGCTAAAACAATAAAACAAAACTACTTAATGAATTAAATACATGCAGCACCTTCTTACAGCTCTTGTATCTTCGATTTGGGTGTGTCTTGTGCTGCCTCTTGACTGAATTCGTCCTTCTCTTCTGTTCGGTCTTTTGGTTTTCGGACTCTGTGGAACTCTTTAATGTGTCTGGTCTACGGGGTATTTATAGTTTGTGTCTGAGGGAAGATGCGGCGCATCTACTTAAGTAGATGCGGCGTATCTACGTAACTTCGCGTGGGGTCCAAGATTATAATATTCAGGAATATTCGTACACCGCCAGAAGATGCGGCGTAACTCTTTATTAGATGCGGCGCATGTCCTCTTGTATCTTGGATCGTATCTGGTGATATCTTGATAGAGATGCGGCGCATGTTGATAGTGAGATGCGGCGCATCTGGAGCAGAATTGACTTGATCTTGTCCATGTCAGCAGACTCTTCACTTTATGCACGTTTTGCTCCATTATTAGTCCAAAATCGCCAAGTTTCACCAAATGCTTGTTTTTACCTGAGAATTACAAAAGTAAACGATTAAGTATCAATCCTCATACATAATATGGTAAAACAAGTCAAATTAATAGGATAAATGATAGTAATAAAATGTACTTATTTGAGTTCATCAAATATCCCCCCACTTGAACTTTACTTGTCCCCAAGTAAACCTTAGATTAAATCTCATGAAAATGTATCCTAAAAGAAGTTAGGATTTATTTTTATATTTAAGCATGTATTCGTTTATTTCGTAATCACACAACTAAACACTTAACGAATTAGAAGTAAAATAAAATAAGTCGATAAAAGCAAATCTAATCGTTTAACTGTCCAGTCGCGACGAATATTCTATCATAAGCTTGGCAAGTATACACATCTCCACCACTAAAGCTAAGGAATAACAAGTCTAAAGCGGTATAAAAAGGGTTTTTAGGTTTAAGGGTTAATTATTCTTATTTCACTATCGATCTCAAATTCCAGAAAAGGCGACAAAATCACAAATACATGATCGAATCCACGAACACGATACTTGCAATTGCTCAAATCCTTAACTCGAATAGGCTAAAGATAGGTCCAAACTTCACCAATAATAATATATCAAAAAGGGCGACAAAATCATAAATACATAGCCGAATCCACGACTACGATACTTAAGATTGCTCAAATCCCTAATCTCAATAAATCAAAGGTTCGGTTGGATAAAGAACAATACAGGGTATGGATAACATTTGGGATATAAATTGGTGTAAAAATAAAAATAAACAAAACAAATAAATTAAAATCCTAAGTGTGGTTAATCACTATCCCAACCATCCCATGAATAAGACTCATATCATTGAATAACTCACGCTTTAACACTTGAAACACACGCTTTAGGTAGACACGAATTATACTCAACAAAATCTTAATCAAAGAATAATCCTTAATTGGCATTCCATAACTGCCAATTCCCATTCAATCCATAGATATAATACAACAATAGTGGCCATATGAACCACTTACATAACTTTACATTGTTGGCTTAAAATAAACATCCAACTCTTTTTTTTCTTTCTTTTTCTTTTCTCATTTTTTTTCGATTTTTTTTTTTTTTTTTTTTTTTTTTTTTTTTTTTTTTTTTTTTTTTTTTTTTTTTTTTTAAAAAAACTTTAAACATAAACATAGATGTGTAAAATTTCACCACATCACTACAACTTTCTTTCCGGATAATTTTTTTCATACTTTTCATAACTTCAGAAATAATGGTAATAGTGAAAGTAGTAAACACACGAAAAATAAACTCCAAAATATACAATATTTACTTTCACTCAATTGCATTGTGCAATTTCCCGACCTAACCATAGATAATGAATTACGCACGCGAACACAGGTAATGTAAGGAAACACACTCTGCCTATAGCAATTAACCAACCACGGACTTTAATCTACAGGGTAGGCTAAGGTTTAAGGTGTAACGAAACATTTTAAACATAGGTGTAAGAAACGAAAGGAATGGCTCTGAGGGTTTTTCTAGGGGTATCTTACTCTTAAAATGAGAGTAACAAAAGGGTTTATACGGGGGTTAACTAACCAGTGTAGTTAGTTAATAACACATAACATATAAGGCTATTTGGGTGTAATCCTAGAATTTTACCAAGTTAGACAAGTCATTCCAATTAAATAAATAATACTCATTATGGTGGTCTCGAATAGTATACAAGCCAAGTTCTAAAGTTTACAAGTCACCGGCACACTCGTAGATTTGTGAATTTTGGAAAATCACAATTTTTTGAAAATACCGTCATGTGTGCAGTTATGCAACTTAGATCTTAAACAAAAACATGCTAAAAATTTTTAAGTTTGATATATTAAGCACATTTTAAGCATAATTTTTGAAAAAGTTTAGGACAAGTAATTGTTAAGTGTTCTAATTCTCCTATCCCCCCACTTAAGTTAAACAACGTCCTCGTTGTTTGTATAAAAGGTTAAAAACTGGAAAATAAAAAGAATTAGAACAGAAAAACTCCCCTGAGATTTGCTCGGTATGATCCTCCATTAGTATATGAGCAAAAATCATCTTTCTTGTGGATTAGAACGTTAAAGCTTCATGCTTGATGTATCCACAGGAAATTCAGGAAACTATAATACCACCAACACTTTAAAACACACCTAAGATAAGAAAGGTTCAACTTGCATAATACATTAGTAGTTAGGTAAAAATAAAACTTAAAAATTAAAACTGAAAATCATCAGGTCAGTCGATGCGCCGTATCTTATTGAAGAAGATGCGCCGTATCGAGCCTGGAATTAATACGGATCAGAATAAAGATGCGCCGCATCCTTAACCAGGGATGCGCCGCATTAAAATAACTGATAAAAAGTTTTAAAGTCGAAAATAAAAATGCAGAAAAATAAAATAAGATATGACCATTGCAGAGGATGCGTCGCATCTCAGGACTGAGATGCGCCGTATCTTCGTGCGGCCTGGACTGACTCGACTCAGAAAACAGAATAATAAATGATAAATCCGGGTTGTCTCCCGGTCAGCACTTGTCTTTATTCCAGAGTCTTCAAGTTAGACTCACGTTCAGCTCCTTAGTATCGATCATTGAAGGAGTCGGAAACATCACGCTCCTTCATTGCCAATTCAGTAATATTGAACACTCCTTGCTCGTTCTTAATTTCCACGCCGTTCTTCTTTAATATCTGCATAAACAAAGTCCTGTCCCTTTCGGGCAGAGATGACAAAATGATAGACGGGAAATTCTTATTATCATACAGGCACAAATAAGCAAGGTGGGGTGGTAGTTCAATAAACACATCATTATTCAAATTCGTTTTCTCAACTATTCTCCTACGTTTATTAATTACTACACAATCATACCACTCATCATCAGAATCACTAACAAACATCGCGTCTAAGTTCGGTAGGTACATTAAGGTCAATGAATTCCTCAAAGTATTCATGATTAGGATTAGTTGAGTTGTTTTGAATCAATGTTTCTCCCATAAGTCTAGCTTCAAGATCGAGGTCCATACGCTCTCTTAATCCTAGCACATAAACACCTCTAATTATGCTTTTAACCGGATCTTGGCACTTATAGACTAGTTTATTATTCCCTACCCTTAATGAAATTTTTCTCTTAAACACATCAATCTTAGCATGGGCAGTAGACAAGAAAGGTCTTCCGAGGATTAAAGGAATCTTAACATCCTCGGGCATGTCTAGTATAATAAAGTCTACGGGAAAAATAAACTGCTCAATCTTAACTAACACGTTATTAGCAATCCCTTCAGGTCGTTTTACTGTTTTATCAGCCAATTCAATAAGTAATTTAGTTGGTGCTAATTTTCCTAGTCCTAGGGTAGCGAATGTCTTAAGAGGCATAACACTAACACTAGCTCCTAAGTCAGCCAACACATTATTGAAAGATATATTATTAATAGAACAAGGTAGAGTAAAACTTCCTGGGTCTCTTTCTTTATGAGGCAAGGCATTTGAATCGGTTGCAGGGCTCTCTTCTTTCATGGTTGCCTTGATTTCCTCTTCAATCTTTGTCTTTTCTTTTAGTAGTCTCCTTAAGCTGATCGAAGAATTAAAGAAAAATTTGGGTCTTGCACCATCATCACCATTCATCGATCTTCTAGGTATATTAGGAGTGACTTCTTCAGTGGTGCTTATGGCCTTGACATGATCTCTTGGATTTGTTTCAGTCGAGCTCGGTAAGCTTCCATATCCCCTTTCTTGAAGAACTTTGCTCATTTGACCAATTTGTTGTTCTAATGCTTTGATCGAAGCTCCTTGATTTCTTGTAGTAGTGTCCGTTGAAGCTCGAATTTCCTTGATCATAGCAGTATTCTCTTCATGTCTTTTAGCAGCATCGGCCATAATTTGCTTTAAAGTATCATCTAAAGTCTGCCTCCTCTCTTGATAAGCGGGATTGAAGTTGTTCTTTTGATAGAATCCCGGACTAGCTTCCCTAAATCTTGCTGAAGGTCGGAATGGTTGTCCAAATTGGGTGTAATAAGCTTCTTCAAACGTCTCACTTTCATTCTTGCTCGGGCAATCTTTAGTGTAGTGAGGTCCTTCGCATTTTTCACATCCAACTTGGGCAGCATATGCTCTTTCATCTCGCTTCTTCATCTCTCTACTAATTTTATCCAATTGAGCTTGAATAGCAGCAATCCCGTCAAAATTAGTGCTGCTCTTAGATCTAGTAGAGGTCCCATCGTGCCATTTCTGAGAATGATCAGCAGCTTCTTGGATCGCTTTCCTAGCATTAGTTGCACTCATCTGAGGTACAGCTCCCTTAGCATCCAAAATCTGTCTAGTAGGCACGTCCAATCCCTGATAAAACAATATTATTTCCTGCATAGGGTGTTAGATGTGTTGAGGACATTTTATCAATAAATCTTTAAATCGTTCCCAAGCTTGATAAAGGGTTTCATCAGGCTCTTGCTTGAAACTATTGATAGCCTCCATCTTCTTAGCAGTCTTAGCAGGTGGACAATATCTCTTCAGGAATTTGCTCTTCAAACCTTCCCACGTAGTGATTGAACTAGCAGGTTCATTCCTTAGCCACTTGTTAGCAGCTCCTTTTAGTGAGATTGGGAAGATTCTTAGCATGAGTTGATCGGTATTGACACTTTCTGTAGTAAACAAATCTGCAATCTCCAGGACCTTTTCAACATGCTCATTAGCATCCTCTTGTTCCGTCCCACTGAAAGCATTCTCTCTGAGCTCTTTGAGAAATTGTCCCTTCAACTCAAATTTTGACTTGTCATCAAACTTAGGTCTAGCAACTCCTGAAGTGTAATCAGCACGGGTATTGTTCATGTATTCCTCCATAGTAGTGTTTTCGCCCATTGTTTCAGTTTCAACTTCCTCTTTTTCTTCAGAAAAATAATCAAGCTCGAGTGAACTTGAAAGATCAAAGCTTCTTGTGTTGAAAAGCCTTTTAAGCGAATGTAGGGCTCGTTCAGGATCTTCGAAAGGTTGAATTAAGTTCTTAGTCGAACTCCTGGTCATGCACTTCCTGAAATCAATCACAAAAGCATCAGTAGGGTATGCTCGGAGAAAGTAGTATATCAGAAAATCAACAACGAAAACGGAATACGAAAAGTTAAAGTTACTGATATCTGCAGACGATGCGCCGTATCCAAAGAGTTGGATACGCCGTATCTTATAATCGTTAAAAATTTAATCAGACTTTATTCAGAAAATAGATACGCCGCTTAGAATTTATGAATGCGCCGTATCGAATTAATCAATCAAAAATCAATTTATCTAATTAAAATTAAATGCGTCGTATCAACAAAAGTTAATGCGCCGTATTTTCGTTACGTTTAAAAATAAAAGATTTTTGATTCAGTAAGATGCGCCGTATCGACGGAAATCGATACGCCGTATTTGTTTAATAATTCGCAAACTGTTTTTAATTAAAATAATAGATACGCCGTATCTTCAAAAGAAGATGCGTCGTATGGCGTTAACGTTTAGAAAATTTTTTATCAAAAACAGATACGCCGTATCTACAAAAGCAGATGCGTCGTATTACTTTATCGCTTAGAAAAATTTTCTTGTTAAAAACAGATACGCCGTATCTTGGGGAAAAGATGCGTCGTATCGAATTAATTAAACGCGTTGTATATAAAAAAAATTAAACGCAATACGCCGTATCTGAGAGATCAGATGCGCCGTATCGTTTGATTTAGCACAATACAACGATAGCAGAACAGAAAAATACGAAAAATAAAAATAAAAATTAAAACACACAAACAAAAATAAAACACACAAAAATAAAAACAAAAGCAAACAAATAACACACAATACAACAAATATGCAAAATAGTACAATGATGCAATTAATCTAATAAAAAGAAAAACCTAATTAAAATACTAATCAAATTAACAGAAAATAACAATTCACTCCCCGGCAGCGGCGCCAAAAACTTGATGCGCGTGATGTGTCGTTGCGGTTTAGCAGTTTTAATGCCTACTCAAGTTTTAAATTTATATTTAGCCGACTTATCAATAACACACACACTTAACGAGCAGTGTACCCGGTCAGTATGAAGATAATGGTAAGTAGAGTGTCGATCACTAAGAGTGGAACGTATAATCTCGTTAATCTAATCAGTATTTTAATATCCTAACGCAAGGGGGTTTCAGCCTGAGAGACTGGCACAGTTTTGTTTGCAATTAAATAATAAAATAAACATAAAGGCACGAATCAGCAAGTAGCACACACGTACACAGATAGATACTTGAGACAATAAGAGGGCTGTCCTTATGATTAAGTAGATTGTCACTTGTTTTATTGATAGCTTTATATGAAGTGTATGTAATTAACCCTTTCTCGTTGGTCCTATTCTCATCGGCGAGTAAACCCTTAATGACGACTTATGTCTAAAAGTTATTCCTAAGTGATCAATTTAGAAACAACCGTGGGAGCCACACCTTGTCCCGCAGTCGGGTGCCCGCAAGCCACTAATAAACACAGAGGTGGTCAATGCACTAATAAGTAGTAACCAAAGACATCAACATATAAACTTTAATTGATGGGAAAGCAAGTATTAAAGGGAGTGCAATCTTTCCGTTGTCACATTACACAAGCCACCAATCCTGATGAATTAAAGTTTGCTAAAACAATAAAACAAAACTACTTAATGAATTAAATACATGCAGCACCTTCTTACAGCTCTTGTATCTTCGATTTGGGTGTGTCTTGTGCTGCCTCTTGACTGAATTCGTCCTTCTCTTCTGTTCGGTCTTTTGGTTTTCGGACTCTGTGGAACTCTTTAATGTGTCTGGTCTACGGGGTATTTATAGTTTGTGTCTGAGGGAAGATGCGGCGCATCTACTTAAGTAGATGCGGCGTATCTACGTAACTTCGCGTGGGGTCCAAGATTATAATATTCAGGAATATTCGTACACCGCCAGAAGATGCGGCGTAACTCTTTATTAGATGCGGCGCATGTCCTCTTGTATCTTGGATCGTATCTGGTGATATCTTGATAGAGATGCGGCGCATGTTGATAGTGAGATGCGGCGCATCTGGAGCAGAATTGACTTGATCTTGTCCATGTCAGCAGACTCTTCACTTTATGCACGTTTTGCTCCATTATTAGTCCAAAATCGCCAAGTTTCACCAAATGCTTGTTTTTACCTGAGAATTACAAAAGTAAACGATTAAGTATCAATCCTCATACATAATATGGTAAAACAAGTCAAATTAATAGGATAAATGATAGTAATAAAATGTACTTATTTGAGTTCATCAATATTCAATGCTAAGCTTACGCAGCTTGCTCTCCTGTTTCTCCAGCAAACACCCAACAGTCTTGCGGAACTCCTCCAAATTAGCGAGGTGCTCTTTCTTCCCATTCTCCAAATATTTCAAAACCCAAAAACAAGAAGCCTTGTATTCTTTAAAGTTAGTACGCTCTTGGTTCACTTGAGCAAACAAGGATAGCCTCTCATCAGCAAGCTTCTGAGCGTACATAGTGGTTGACTCCACTTCAACCCGAGCATCAGCTAACTGTGCCTTCAGTAGCGCAATTTCCCTATCCTTCTGCGCCAAGCTACTACCTTCACCCGCATACCTAGCCCTCAGCTGTGCAACCAATGAGCCTTGCTGCGCAGCAGCCAAGAACAGCTCCTCAATCAACTGATCCGTAGGAATATCTTCGGGAGCCTTTGTTCCAGATTCTTGGCCCCCCTGCGCAAGATGATCAGCAGGCAAAGGACTCGCCTTGGGGGGCGATTTCCCAGCGCGCGCAGCATCGTCACCAGCAACCTCGACACTGCACGCAGATAACAGAGCTACTTTATAATATCATTGCGGAATAAAAAAGTGCAGATCTAAAGATACGACCCTAATTACTTACTTGAGGAGAGGAGTTTCAGTTGCAGCCTTCTGCGATGCACTCTCCTCTGATGATGATTGCTCACTAGAGATAAGATGGCGCCTTCTTTTGGACGTACTAGCGCCATCATCCCCAGCAACTGTCTTGCGCTTCACACCTTTGCCAGCGCCTTCTTGCCCACTTTCAGACATGGCAAACTCCCCACTCTCGGACGAGCCTGTGCTCGATAACTCTTCCACAGAGATTTATACCTCAGGAGTGGGAAAACTGCGCAGAGGAGTCGCTTCTAAAACAATTGGGGGCGTATCCTCTGACTCCTCCTACACAATTTCCATCGTGCACCCTACGGTAGCCTGAAGAACTGGCTCCTCGCCATCTCTCAAAGGGCGCACCCCTACAGTCACTTGTTTCGGCTTCTCCAAGCGAACAACACTGAATAGATCCATCTCTGCGCAACAAGCAACAAACAAACACAAAATGGGTTAGATAAGCTACAAAGGGAAGATCGCTTACAACTACTAAGCGAAGAAGAAGGAAGAGACAAGCACCCACCCCGGCTATTCTCGTCCAAAAAAGTTGGCACTTCCTCCGGACTACCGAAGTAATTGCGACTGATGCCCATGTGCACCCAAAACTCCCCTGGATACGCCTTGATCGGTATGCGATTCGCATTAATTGTCTCCGCATCCTCCGTGCTATACGTTCCGGGGATGGGACGCTCATCTCTCGGTAATGATTCTTGAGTATAGAACTCAAAACCCCACGGAAAAAATGCACTATCAATCCAAAAGAATTTTTCCATCCAAACCCTCAGTGCGTCTAACTTCTCCGTATAGCACTGCAGTGGCCCTGCGCGCTTGGAGAAGGACACCCACCCGTTCGACCACGACGTGTGGTAAAATGCGCGGAATAGATGAATTGTGGGTTCAATCGCTAACAGGCGACAATTCACTTCAAAATTGGTTATTTTTGCTGCACCTATACAGTGTAGCTGGGAAATATGGAGACGATAATGGTTTAAAATATCGCACAAAAATAGGGAAATGGGTGCGCGTTGGTTGGCAAATTCGAAAAAACGTGTGTATACCCCCACCTTCCCTTGCGGGAAATTCGCTATTGACGCAGTCGCCACCGGAACTACCGGGTGCAATGCGATAGGGATGTAATAATCTGAGGTGAACTGACGAAGTTCGTCCTCAGATATATCGGAATTAAAATCGGATAACTGCAGAACCATGTTTAGAATTTAAAGGATCCTGAAGCGCACGCGCTATTAACTTAGATTTCGTTGATTTTTTGATTGCTATTCGAAGGTTTAACAATGGCGGTAATGGAAGTTTTTACTGTGATACGTACAGTGAAATGGAGATGACACTTTATATAGGGTTATACGATCGCATGGATGATTGACATGTGTCACCAACTTGCCCTAATCGTGTGGCTGGGAGGCAAAAAGGTGAAGCACTTTTTCACCCACCCCTCACGATTTACGAAGGAGATACGGATATACTTGGATTAGTTTATTATATGGTTTCTTTAGGCGGGAAACACTTGAAACTTCCCCGCTACGCATCGAGGAATATTTTGGCTACATTTGTTAGTCTAGCATCCGCAGTCGTTACACTACGCATACTAGACTGGGGGGACATGATGACGTATAGTCCGCACTCGGGTTACGAACCCGACCAATGGACGCTACTACCACTCAAGCCCATCACGAATGGGCTCGAGCCCATCAAGAATGGGCTATCACGATAACGGTTTGGGCTCACAAAGGCCCAAACCCGAAGTTATTTATGGTCTTGATATAGGATATCTCTTATTTATGAGATATGTATCAAATAACCGACCCATGCGGGATACCCTGAGGAGTGAGGAACACGAAACCAACTAGGGTTTCGTGTGTATATAAAGAGTCTCTCGACTCTCATTAAAGGTACGATCTATAACCCTAACTCTTCGAATAAAGCCTAAAACCGATTACTTACTCTCACGCCGGAGGATAATCGTGGGAGACAATCCCACGATAAGCCTAACGGTGTCTTTTTGTTTTCTTAGTGCGCAGGTCTCAAGCATTAAGATCTAATTGGTACGGAAATAAGGAACGCCCAACTTTTGTATCAACACTGTGGATGTAGCTGGTTTTGATTAGAGCTTTATGGAAGAGGAGGTGGAACCAGCCAACATTGCATTGATGGCCTTTTCAGACTCTGAGGTACATATAGTTCAAAAATGCTCAAACACTTGTCATGCTTTAAAAGATTATGAAACTCTTAAGAAACAGTATGATGATCTTAGAGTAGAATTTAATCAACTGAATTTTAGTCTGTCTAATCATAATAGAGGACTAGCTGTTTTGGAAGAACAACTTCATTTTTATAGAAAGAATGTGTCTAACTTTAATGATGATATAGCTGTGTTAAAGAGAGATTTGCAACTGAAAGATGACAAGATGAGTGGACTTGTATATGAACTAGAGACACTTAAGAAAGAAAAAGAAAATATAAAGGTAAGTGTTGACAATCTAGAGTACACATCAAAAGGGGTACTGAAAATAGTAAAGAGTCAAATACTTAATAAAGCTAAATCTGGTTTAGGTTACAAGTCTGCTGCACCCCCAAATAGAGGAATGTTTATCCCTCCAGGAATTGATTTGGCTCATACAGATTTAGAAGAGCTTAAGGATATGGATTTTCCAGGATATGGTACTAAAATTAGTGAGAATCCTGTTAAATTTGTTAAGGCTGAGGATTCCTATGTTAGTGCTAGTGATAAATCTCTTTCTGAGAAAAAGATGTCCTCTGATAGGAACTCAGATGCTTCAATTATTGAGGATTGGACATCTGATGATGAGGATGATCATGTTAAAGTTAAACCTGATGTTGTTAAGGTAGAAGTTAAATATGCTCCTAAGGTGCTTAAAACTGAAAACATAAAACCAGTTAGGAAAAATGTCAAGTATGCTGAGATGTATAGAACTAAGAACAGATCACCAGTTTCTAAAGATAATCAAAGGAATTGGAACCACTCGAAATCTAAGCAATTGGATGATGATTTTGTTATGATTAGAAAAGTATGCTTTGTTTGAGGAAGTTTTGACCATTTGGCTGCTTATTGTAATTCTAACCCATGGAAAAAGAATGTTTTCGGAAATTCAAGGGTGAATAGTAATAACAATTCTAGGGTAACTTAAAATAGTCCAACAAGGTTGACTAATCCTAATGTAAATCATAAAATGTCACCCAGAGCAGTTATGTTAAGATCTGGCATCAAAGCAGTTTCAACTACTAGACCAAACAAATGGTTCAACAACAAACAAACTGTTTCAGGTGTAAAATCATTTTCAAAACATACACAAACAGTTCATAGACCCTTTAACAAGAAAACAACATCAACCAATTAGAAATGGGTACCTAATGTTAAACATAATAAGCCAACAATTTGTGCTGTTAAGTCATCAGTTTCTACTGTTAGACAAGCAGTTCCTACAGCTAGGAATTTTAATGTTGTTGAGGGTAAATGGGGCAATGTTGTCAAGGCCTCAGCACATTGGGTTAGAAAATCTACCAAACCCAATGGTGCATCAATGACTTTCAATAAACTTTCTCATATTGATGCACAAGGCAGATCCAAGCCAGTGATGGTTTGGGTCCCCAAAAGGCACTAAAACCTTTATTTTGTGTGCAGGAACATCCTTCAAATGGTGAAGAAGACAGAGGCTACTCAGATAGTGGATGTTCCAGGCACATGACTGGTAACATGTCATACCTTTCAGACTTCATTGCTCTGGATGGAGGACCTGTTATCTTTTGAGAATGTGTATTTTGTACCAGAGTTAAAGTACAACCTCTTTAGTGTGTCACAGATATGTGATAAAAAGAATAAGGTTCTTTTTACTGATACTGACTGCCTTATTCTTTCTCCTGATTTCAAGCTGCCTGATGAAAATCAAGTTTTGCTTAAAATCCCCAGAAAGGGTAATACATACAGTATTAAGATGAACAACCTTGTTCCTAAAGAAGGTCTTACTTGCCTTGTTGCAAAAGCCACATTGGAGGAATCAATGTTGTGGCATAGAAGGCTAGGTCATGTTAATTTTAAAACCATTAACAAAATTGCTAAAAATGGATTGGTAAGAGGATTACCAAATAAGATCTTTCAAAATGACCAAACTTGTGTTTCTTGCCTTAAGGGTAAACAACACAGAGCCTCTTGTAAGCCCAAGGTTCATAACTCAAATTCTCAAGCTTTATATATGTTGCATATGGACTTGTTTGGTCCTACTTCTGTGAATAACTTGAATTTTAAGAGATATTGTTTGGTTATTACTGATGATTATTCCAGGTTTTCTTGGGTTTTCTTTCTGAGAACTAAGGATGAGACTAGTGAAATCCTTAAGTCGTTTATTGTTGAGGTAGAAAACCTAGCTGATAAGAAAGTCAAAATAATCAGATGTGATAATGGAACAGAATTTAAGAATAGGGTTATGGATGAGTTTTGCAGAGAAAAATGTATTAAGAGGGAATTTAGTGTGGCTAGAACCCCCTAGCAAAATGGAGTAGCTGAAAGGAAAAATAAGACCTTAATAGAGGCTGCTAGAACAATGTTAGCAGATTCTAAGTTACCTATTTTATTTTGGGCTGAAGCAGTTAGCACTGCTTGTTATGTTCAGAATAGGGTTCTGGTAGTGCAACCTTACAACAAGACTCCTTATGAGCTTTTTAGAGGTAGAACCCCTGCTTTAGGCTTTATGAGACCTTTTGGTTGCCATGTCACTATCTTGAATACCAAAGACCAACTAGGAAAGTTTAATGGGAAGTCTGATGAGGGTTTCTTTGTTGGTTATTATCTGAACAGTAAGGATTTTAGGGTGTATAATGAAAGCACTAAACATGTTGAGGAGAATCTGCACATAGAATTTCAGGAGAATATTCTTAATGTTGCAGGTGGTGGTCCTGATTGGCTGTTTGATCTTGATATGCTGTCAGATTCTATGAATTATGTGCCTGTTACAGGTTCAAATACTAATGATCATGCATGTAATGAAGATTCTGATGAAGAATATGTCTTGATGCCAATCATGGAAGAAAGTACAATCAATACTTCTTCTTCAAAGATTGATGATGTTCCATCATCAAGTGATGCTGCTAAGGAAAAGATTGTTGATGACTCTAGTGGACAGAATGGTAAAGAAACAGATATTCTTGAGAGCAGTAAAAATGGAGTTAGTACTTCTGAGCCAGATAATCATACTGCTGAGCCAAATGTCTCTACTGCTGAACCAAGTCAACCTATTCTTGCTTCACCAGTTACTACTGGTCAACAAGATGATGATATTGATTTCTTTCGAGATGGTCTCCACAATATGCCTATCACCCATGAGGCTCCTTCTACTCCTTAAATAATAGTTCACAAAAATCATCCACTTACCAATGTCATAGGAGATGTACAATCTGGAGTAAAGACTAGAAGACAGTTTCAAGATCCAGATCATCATGGCTTTCTCAGTGTTGTTTATGAGGAAAAACATCATGAAGATGAGCATGAGTGTATGTTTGTGTGTTTTCTATCTCAGATAGAACCCAAGAATGTGCTAAAGGCTTTAGAAGAATCAAGTTGGGTTGAGGCAATGCAAGAAGAACTGCTTCAATTCAAAATTCAGAAAGTTTGTGTAACACCCCAACCCGACAAGGGTAAAGATGTCACGCTAGTGGTTTCATATCAGATCAAAACAAAGCATACATTACAGTAATACAAGGAATCTCAAAGGTTACAAATGAAATACTGAAATTACAAGGCTACAAATGTGAATACAAATTCTAACAATATAATAACTTCTAATCATCTCTAAGCTAAAATAACTATAAAGTCTTCTAAGTCCAAAAGCCTCTTCACTCATACCCATCTTCCAACTAAAACCTGCCGCAGGAAAAGAAATGCGGCTGAGCTTAAAAAGCCCAGTGAACAGATATATATATACGAAAACAAAAACAAAAGAAAACGAATATATATGGTATAGTGCAAGGAATATCATAAGGTAAAGACAAAGGTACAAGGTAAGAAGAAGAAAAGGGTCAGTAATCCACCACGAGCCCACATATCACATCACATATCACAATCCTAACGCAATCTAGAGGGGATACCTCTTTAGTAACCAGATAATATGAGGGGTGTCCTCATGTATCATATTGGAGTGATCAGCTCCCACATTTTGTGAAAGACGTGGATTGCACCCATCATCAGTCACCACATATCACATATCACAAACGAAACTAGGATGCATCCATTTACCCCCCACACAAATCACATTAGTCATAATAATATAAAGCGTGCATATCACAATCACAATGGGGATGGTGTAACCAAATCACTAGGGCTACACACTAGGCATGCCAGTGGTGCATCACAGACACGGCCATGTTACCTTCATGGCTAGGGAACACATTTGGCTCGGGTATCAAACTGAGGTTAAGGGTCAAAGGTTCATATCAAAACAAAGGTTCACATGGTCATAATCACAGTCCAAATGTCAAAGCTCATAACACAAGGTTCATATCAAAAGGTTCACAAATCGAAAGGATCACATCAAGTGTAGGGAACATAGCAATGGCATAGGGAAACCCTAATACAAATCAAGTAGAGACCGAAGGCTCCTTATACAAAGAGCAAAATATCTGTACCTTATTCAAAGCAAGCAAATGAGAAAAGAAACGTCACAAGAAGATCACTTCCACTTCACGGAACCTATACAAATTAGGTATCAAATATTACTTTAAGTTCAAATGAATTTTAGTATGCTTTTCATTTTTAGTAGTTTTCTATTTTTATGACGTTTTAGTAAGTTTTCTTGAATTAGCAATATTAGTCATTTATTTTTAATGTCACCATTTGATCCCGTTTAATTCGTTAGAATGACAATATACATGGATTAAGGTTTATTTTAATAATGTATGTAAGCTTAGGGTTTTAATGTTTTTAAATAACATAATAGGGGTTGAAATATGAAAGTAATGGAGAAAAATACAATGTCCCATGTGCTACTACCTACTCTTCCAATAGTCATCAACTCAGATCCTTGTCCTATGAGTTGATAGTTCGAATAAATGACCAAAAGAAAGAAGAAAAAAAAAGTGGCCATGCCTACTATATTCTACACTGACAATGCTTCCCTAGTTCTCTCCTTTATTTTATTAACCCCTTCATGCTTTATTACAATTTAAGTTACTCTCTATTTTATGATTCACCAATACTGGAAAACCAAAACTACCCTGCACCATGCATGCTGCTAAACTTACTCATATGAAACCCATATTAAAACAAGAACTTACACAACAGCCTTAATGTATGAGACGCATCCCCATCGACACCCATTAAACACCACAAGGTACACACACAAAAGACCCACTAAAACATCACGCACAGCCACGCCCTTTTGACAGCAAGTATAACGATACCCATCACATAAAATAACGAGACCACAATATGACTAAACGAGACCAAACACGACTCCTATACGCAACCTATTCCAGATACAATTAGTATACTTTTGTATGGTTTAGCTCGACATATACACAAGTGTTTAGCGACCCTGATCACTCACACAAGCGCCAAGCATACTCATATTTTAACCTTCCTGAATGAGCTCTAATGATCACGTATATGACACTCTCACATCAGCCATACTCGACCCTCTTAGCCAGTCACACGACACCTCCCTAGCACACACCAAACACTCTCCTATTCGATACATAAATAACAGATTTCACAACCATGCATGTACTCAAATTTTAACTGTCAAAACAGTACCCACATCGACACACATATTACTCATCATCTCATATGTCCTATACGCCAGGTTTCATATTGTATTTTAATGATCGAATAAGAGCTTCAAAACCAGACTCATAAGTTCTTTATGCATGTAGATATGACTACTAGATTAAATCCAACATTCACATAATCCACTTCACCATTTCATGCAGCTCATCTTATTATTTTATGTAGTCCAAAGCCAATTATTTTTATACGACCTCATCACCCTTCTCATATATATTTTAAGATCCATCAATGCTTGTTTAAAGTTACCAGTTGTTAATATTTTATGTGACCATATTACTCTTCATTCGAAATAAAAATCAAGTCGTGGTTTTTTTACATACTTTAAAGCCATGCGACACCAGTAGTATTAGATCTGTTCTAAATTCGTTTGCCATTTTTGATTACATGATAAGTTAGTCATTATCGTCGAGTCACGAATGAATTTATCGATACTCATCTCCCACGTATAATTTATAGTTGATATGTATATAGTTATTCTTGTTATTTTATGTGTCGATCAATATTATTGTATGTGATTTTCATATGATTTCATGTAGTCGATGATGCAAAATGAAAGGAAAACAACAAGGAAAGAATTGAGTAGGGTTCGGGATGCAATGCCCTAGTCGCGTGACACGACGGAGAAGGAAGAGAACCACCACGATCGAGAGTCAATAAACCCAGTCGATCACCACGTCAAAACAATCACCCACGTATGGAACTCTCGAACCAGCAATAACCCACACGTTCAAACCACCCTTCGAACAAAATAAACCCACGCTCAACACCTTCGTATTAGAGTTCGTCCCACATCCAACCACCAAGTAGAAGCCACAAAAAGTCTCCTTTGCTTTGCTTTTTGAATCGAACTGGAAGGAAAAGAGTAGCAGCCGCCAAGGTTGTATAGGTTTTGTTTAGGGTTTTTGCTTTTAGAGAGTTTGGTAACTATTGAAAAAATGTGTGCATGCCTCTGTATAAAAACAAACGTGTGAGGGATTTCAAAATAGGCAACATGCGGATTTTATGGGATATAATGGGAGACCCATTCAAAGTTAATATATTTAAATTAAATGTACTAGTGGGCTTGTATAATTTATGGGATTTTCAAAATGACAAGTTGTTCATTTAAATCAATGTTAATATATTAAATCGATGTACACAAGAATAAACAAATTCGGTTAGGGTACTAGTGGGCGTGCGATGATATTTAAATGTGTACCATTTGTTTTATCATAAGTCTTTATTATCGTCTTACTTTTATTTGTTCAATTATTAACAGTAAAATACCCAGAACATATTCGGAATGACACTTCTTAATGCGTTTAACGTCTTTTTAGAAGTTTCAAAATAGAGGGCATTTTAGGTATTTCACACGTTCAGAATTTCTGGGTTTTACAGTTTGGGTTCTGGTTGATCTACCAAAGGGAATGAGAGTGATTGGTACTAAGTGGGTATTCAGGAACAAGAAGGATGAAAGGGGTATTGTGATAAATAACAAAGCAAGACTGGTTGCTCAAGGCTATACTAAGGAAGAAGGGATTGATTATGAGGAGGTTTTTGCTCCTGTTGCCAGGATTGAAGTAATAAGGCTATTTCTTGCTTATGCTTCCTTTATGGATTTTATGGTCTATCAAATGGATGTGAAGAGTGCCTTTCTGTATGGTACTATTGATGAGGAGGTCTATGTTTCTCAACCTCTAGGTTTTATAGACCCAGAACATCCTGACAAAGTTTACAAAGTGGTTAAAGCCCTTTATGGCTTGCATCAAGCTCCAAGAGCTTGGTATAGGACTCTTGCTACTTATCTTATAAAGAATGGGTTCTATAGGGGTAAAATTGATCAAACTCTCTTTATTAAAAAGGAAAAAGGTGATATTCTATTGGTTCAGGTTTATGTGGATGACATCATCTTTGGTTCTACAAAGAAAGAAATTTGTAAGGAGTTTGAGCAATTAATGAAAGATCAGTTTGATATGAGCTCTATGGGTGACCTTACTTTCTTTCTTGGACTTCAAGTACAGCAGAAGCCAGATGGAATATTTATCTCTCAAGATAAATATGTTGGTGAAATTTTGAGAAAATTTCAATTCACAGATGTCAAGGTTGTTAGCACACCTGTTGATAAGGAGACACATTTGTTATTGAAAGATCACAGTGGTAAAGATGTGGATGTGCACATGTATAGATCTATGATTGGGTCTTTGATGTATCTCACATCATCCAGGCCTGACATTATGTTTGCAGTTTATGCTTGTGCAAGATTCCAAGTCAATCCTAAGGTGTCTTATCTAACAGCAGTTAAGAGAATCTTTAGATACCTTAAAGGTCAACCTAACTTAGATCTATGGTATCCTAAAGAGTCTGCATTTGATCTGGTGGCATTCTCAGACTCTGGTTATGCTTGTGCTACAATGGATAGAAAATCTACAACAGGTGGTTGTCAATTCTTGGGTTGTAGATTGATCTCTTGGCAGTGTAAGAAGCAGACTATGGTGGCCACTTCTACTACTGAGGTTGAATATGTGGCTGCAGCAAGTTGTTGTGCTCAAGTTCTTTGGATTCAAAATCAGATGCTTGATTATGGGTACAATTTCTTAAACACAATTATACACATAGACAATAGCAGTACATTGTGTATTATTAAAAATCCAGTTCAACATTCAAAAACTAAACACATTGAAATTAGACATCATTTTATAAGAGACTGTGTTGAAAAGAGGTTAGTAAAAGTTGTTAAAATACATACTGATGACAACTTTCCTGATTTATTAACAAAAGGTTTTGATGTAGGAAGGTTTCAGTACTTGGTCACAGGTATTGGAATGCTTAATCCTTTAAAAGATTAATGTCTAAGTGTTTTTGTTTTTGTACTGCTAGTTGTGCTATTTGTATAGTTTGTACTGCTTTGTAATTTTTAGGTACTGCTTATGGAAATTTGTTAGTCATTTGTGATAACTGTTAAAAGAAAATATTATGTATTGCGTTTTCTTTGGTTTTGGGCTAACATTTCAGGTTAAGAACGTTTTTTTAATATGGATTGTGCTTTGGAAAGTATGGTGGTTTGAAATGTCAGGTGTGAAAGCTTGTCATACAACAAATGGTAATTGGTTCACCATGTCTAATCCACATAAGAACCAACTAGTCCAGATCAAATGGTTTCTGGTAAAGACTAATCAAATCCGTTCATGGTTGACAGTTTACCAAAAACTGGATGGTCATCAACTCACCATATCTAAGTGGAAAGAGTTGACTAGTCCAAAGCAAACGGCTATTGGTAAAGACATATCAAATCCGTTGATAGCTGATAGTTTGCTAAAAACTATAAATGGACAAAATGTTTTCATCTCCACATTGAGTTTATCCTAACCTCTGAAAATTTTTGCTAAAGAGTTTTTCCTGCTAGTTTCAACTAGTTTGTACTGATGGTTTAAACTTGGTTTCATACTGCATTTATGCTCTATGATTAACCTCTCCCAGAAGGTTACACATCTGGAAGTGTTGAGAGCAGTTTGAAACTAAACAACTGAATTGATGGTAACTTGTACCAATTGTCATATTAGTAGCTGAGCTCGAATGTCATATGTTCCGGTTAATGTGATGGTGAAGATTCTTCCAAACAGGGAAGGAATTCAAGTTTGTCTAAAGTTTGCTCAGTTGCTGTTACAGATGATTATGTAACTCAAGGGTTGAAATCAATTCAAGATGAAGAAAAGATTGAAGTTTATATTGGAGTACTTACTGTTATGGTTTCTTCAAAAGCTTATATGTGAAGAAAATTCTCAAGTGATTCAAGATTGAAGATAAGTGTTTGAAAGAATCCACCCCATCATCAACATTGGAGTTTAATTCGAAAAACTTAATGATTTACACAGAAATCATAAGTTTAGGGGAGGATTGTCGGGAATTAAACTAACAGTTGATACTGCTCATACATAAATTAATACTGCTGAAGATCGTTCAAGAATACACTATCAGTACTAAGTCAGTTAGTACTGCTGGTAAAAGAGTTAGTACTGTTTATTAGATAAAGACTGAATTGTGCATGGATAAATATAGAAAAGATATGATGTATATCTTATTTGTATAGATTGATATGTATAATAGTTTACTTGTAAAGGACTCCTTGTCCTATAAAAGGAGATCCAAGGTTAAGTTTTATATACATGCATCATTGATAGAGCTTCACGATTTCATTGTAATTCTTGTGATATTCAAAGATCATTCGTAATATATTGAAGCTATAATCGTTTGGTTAAACTGTGTGTTATCATTCTTACTGTTACGTTCATACAATCACATACAATCACCAAACATTAAATCTTCTAAGTACTTGGTAGTAAATTCTGCGTGCTACTAAGTATATACTCAAAGTATCTCCAACACAATTCGTGTGTTTAGATCCGGTCAGAATACAACGCTTCAACTAAAACATGGACGTGACAATTCGATAGATCAGTAGGAGATAAATAGGGAGTAATTTAATCTAAGTGAACACGCTTTTCCCTATCATAAGAAGTCACCAATTTACCTTTCCCGTTAATTAGTTTAATTTCATGTTATTATTAGTTTTGGGTTAGTTGGCTAGCAACTAATTCGGCATACTCTTTCAAAACCCGAGATTTTTACTGCTTTCATAAAATATAAAAAAACACAAAAAGAATCATCCCTCACCTCTTGACCTATCTCGTCATACATCTTGACCTAACGACACAATTCTCCTACAGAACGAACTTTCCTCCGAGTCTTACCTATACTACACTACAGCGATTAGGTACGCTGCCTAAAGGATCGTAAAACTTCTTTTCGAGGTCTTTCAAATTTCGCATAAACGATATACTTGGATTGAGATAGAAGATAACCTTTCGATGATAAAGCAACCTCAATACCAATAAAATAACGTAGCAAACCTAAATCTTTCATAGTAAACCACTGAGACAACTTTGCCTTCGACAATTCAATTTCATCACAATCATCTCGAGAAATAATCATATCATCAACGTACAAGGAAAACAAAATACGTCGAACACTTGAAAATTTTGAAAATAATGGGGAATCATGATGGCTATAGACAAATCCAAGAGAAGTAACAATTGCGAAAAACTTCTTATACCAAGCACGTGATGCCTGTTTGAGTCCATATAGAATTTTCTAGAACTTACATACTTCACCTGACTAATGAGGATCATCAGGATGTGGTGTCGTATAAACTTTATCATTTAGGTCACCATTCAAAAGGCATTATTGACATCCATATGAGAAATTTTCCATTGACAACTAGAAGCCAGTGTAATCAAAGTTTGCATCGTTGTTATTTTTGCAGTAAGATCAAATGTCTCTTCATAATCCATGTCATACTCTTAAGAGCAACCTTTAGCAACAAGTCGAGCCTTATATCTTTCAATCGACCCATCAAATTCGGTTTTAGTCTTGTAGACACAACAAGAGCCAATAACACGCTTGCCTGCCAGCAAAGCTACCAAGTCCCATGTGAGCTTAATGCAATGAAGTAAGTTCTTCAGCTATAGCACCCTACCAAAGTGGATCACAAATAGCTTATATATAAGATGACATATTGAGCCTTATTAACTTACATCTCTATTCAAACTCACAACGTTGCAGCGAGAAACATTAAGAGTTTATAGAACATAATAAGAAAACGCCACTGTAAGGCTTGGTAAATATATCTGCAATCTGTAAAGCAGATGGAACAAGCGACGTATAAATTGTGCCTGCCTGAAGATGGTGATGAGTAAAATGACAATCAATCTCAATATGCTTGGTCATTTCATGAAAACCGTGTTACGTACAATTTGAATAGCATTACGATTATCACAATATAATGAAGTATAACTAGTAATATAAACCCCTATATCTGAAGGTAACCAACATAACCAAACAATTTCGCTAGTAGTCACAACCATGACACGATACCCGACTTCAGTAAAAGATCTTGAAAGAACATCTTGTTTCTTACTCTTCCAAGAGATAAGCGAATATCCAAGAAAATCACAAAACTAGGTCGTATACTTGCGAGTAACAGAATCACCAGCCCAATCAGTATCACGATAAGCACGCAAGAATAAATAATATAAAAAAGAAAATAAGAGTGTATGAAGCTGAGTATCTTGAAGATATCGAATAATATATAGAACAACAACCCAATGAACTCTAGTGGAAGCAACAACAAACTTACTAACAATGTGGGCAACATGAGCAATATTTGGTCGAGTCACTGTAAGATAAACCAAACTCTCAACAATAGTGCAATATAAACTAGGATCAAGTAAATGATCACCATCTATAGGAGTATTTGCTTTAGCATCAAGAGGAATGTCAATAATCTTATTATTTTTCATTCTAGCATGATTAAAAAAATCAAAGACTGATAAAGATTTATTTGGTACCTTTTTAAGTGGCCATTTAAGCTCAAAATCGTATTAATATGATCAAATATTGCCTAAAATCGTTTTTTTTTTTTTTTTTTTTTTGCATTTTAGGTACTTGAGTCGGAAAATCTAGAAATCGGCACTTTTTGGGCGTATTTAGATGAAAAATTGAAGAAAACGATGAAGTCCCAAAATTTTGTCAGATATGGAGATCTGACGGCGTCACACGCTACAACCTGATGCCATCACTTGTTGCTAAAGCTCGATTTTTGGTTCAAGATTAACAAGAGACACCTCAGATGAATTATGAAGATCTACAACCTGACGGCGTTAGGTGTTAATTGAAGATGAGAGTCACGTACTAACCTAACAAGAGCAGCCCAAACACTTACTAATGGATGGCGTCAGACATAACATGACGACGTCAAAGGTTATAAGGTAACGCCATCATAACGGCGACTTGCACAAGACGAAACCCTAATCACGGCGAACTGTCGGCGTCAGAACCTATAATCTGACGCCGTCAGAGTTGTAATCCTATATATACTTTCGTATGTTTTCATTAATTCGTGTAACATCTTGTACTTTAAAAACTTGAAATGATCCGTGTGTGTTTGAAAACTAAAAAGAAGGAAAAACTTTTGTAAAAACTAACATCAAAATCTAGTTTTACAAAAAGGTTAAAAACTCTATGTTTGGATATTGATAGTTTCTATTATTACTTATTATATTTTCTAAATGAGTCTAACAAATTCTCTCTAAGAAATCTTCAATTTAGGAATCTTCGAAAACTTCATCCTACTAAAGGATAAATGAAGTTAACACCCAAGAAGAACCTAAAATAGCTGTCAACCTGCCTTACCAATAACCTTGCAGGACCTTTAAATGCTCATGAAGTATTTAGCATCTATGGTTTCAAAAACCATATAAAAAAATGTAGCAAAGGTTTGTTTTCTTATTTATAATTAATGTTTTAAAATGTGCTAATTGCGTATGGTTAAAAGATTGATCTATATGTTTATTTATTTCTAAAAGATGTGTTAACATGTACATGATCTTTTTTTTCTAAACACTTTAGTTTGTCATAAGTATCATATCTACATGAATTTTGTGTTAAATCAAATCACAAGTTCAAAAGCCTCTCTTCATTCGTCAAACCAAGGAATAGTATTCCATCAAACTTTTCTCTGTTAAACAAAATTCATTCATTGTTTAATGAAAAGATTAAGTCGACACAAGGAAATGTTTTTCACGTCTTAATCATCATATTCATCTATCCTTCTCTCAAACTTCTTCATAACGATTAATCTACTTCCATGTATCTCTAATCATCCATCTTCTTTTATTGTACTGTGCATTAAAGAAAATGGAATACATGTGTTCTCTCACCTAAATTTCTCAAACCCTTGGTCTAGTTACTTAGGATTAAAAACCATATATTCTTAAGTAATCTTTAACATATTAGTAACATCCAAATGATCAAAACCTTCTGTATCAGCAGATTTCCCAGATCCCTGCATTATAACGGGTCGGATCCATTTTAGAATGGATCCGGAAGAACCGGTGTGACAGACATCAGCTTAACACCTCATCTCATTTTCCTTCTCTTCCCAAATGACCAAAAACGCATATCTCTTCATTTTAGGTTCTCACCTTCCTCAATCTCAAACTTCCAACCACCTTCGTAAATAACTACATCTTCCCGAAACCTCTCTCTTTTGAGCAAAGTTAATTAAAACATTCCTACTAACTTAAGTATGTAAACTTAAATTGTCTCTCATCTCATATGGATGATATCTGAAATAATAGATTAGCATTGTTAATACAAGTAAAAACATAATACTTAAGTAATCAATCAACTTTTGTTAATCTTCTTAGAAACCTCATGAAGTACCTTCAACCAAAACAAGTCTTTATCCTAATACATAAAATATTCTTTTGATCCACTTGTATTGGTCTCAATATGTATCACGAGTATGTTGTACTATCCCATCTTCTTCTCCATGATCGCATTCCATGCTTCATAGTAGGATTGACAACTTGATTATTTCATCCGAGATACTCAAGTAAATTATTTTGCAACGCAAATATAATTGGTCATATCCAAAAATCCAAACTCAAGCTTTCCAACAACATATGTTGAAATTGCTCATCCAACCATATTTGTTCTCCATACTTGCTTACCATATTAGACAATCAAAACCACTCGCCTCATCAAGCGATTATCTCGCATTGATAGAGAAGAGCTACATGACTTCAAGGATGAAGTTCATTGTATGCTAATCACCATCCGTAATGACTATACTTAGTTCATTGCTTCCGAAACATCCCTCTAAACAATTTACTTTCTTATCTTCCTTATTCTTGTTTTAATTCATTATTTTGGATGTCCACCAATTATGAGGGAGGGATATTCAATCACATAATTATCTTTTAAGGACACATATACATGTGTTTCTCACTCTTTAATTATCAACACATAGGTAACTTGCTTCAATCCTTTTAACCCAACACTTAGTTTTCACTAATACTTCATCAAAATGAGAACACATCATGTGTTTGACAATTCTTTCATATCCACAACCAACAACTTCGCATTATGGATCTTAATGAAATCTCGGATTTTCCTAAACTAAGACCTCACAACTCTAGAACACCATCATATGTTCTCTTCTCTCTTGACACATACCTTACACACCATTGTTAGTGCAAACAATTTACTAATCTAGATCATCTCTTTCAACACTAGCTAGTATGCAAATTTTTTTTGAGCTTTTAAATGGTGCGAGTTAATCTTACTAACCTTCTATGTTATTTTGTGTCCTTATTTGATCGCCTATTTGTGTACTCCACTTGCTCTCCTTGCTATCCTAGACTTGAATCCATATACTTTTACTACTAGTTTTGACATTCGATAAGTAGGAAAGAATTAGTGAGTTCTCTGCGATAATTCAGTTCTCAAAAGCCGGATCCCTAGGTTATAACTTGCCGGATCCCTTATGGAATGGATCCGGAGGACCCGGCTAAACAGTAATGCATTCTCAAACTTTTTATCACTTCTCATCACCCTCAACCACTCTAACCTTAGTACACTAGTTATCCATCTCCTATTAGTCACAATTAAGTTGACTTTGAGGTTAGCAGCTCTCTTAATCTCTTATTATTAACTTAAGTCTCTTTCGAGATGTTTATGATTTATCATCTTCATAATAACCATCATTTCACAGTACCACTTCTTGCATTACCTCCCTCTGACCATTTTACACTTAATTACAATTTAAATGGATTTTTAACAAAATTTATTTGCACTATCTCTACCTCAAAATGCTCTAAAACCAATTTTTTAATTCTTATGATTTTTAAAGAATTTTTAAACTTTTCATACCACCTTTCCTTGAAACCTGCAGATATTTGACACCTAGTGATATGATTATCATAACCTATATTCATTTAATGGCCTACTTTAGACTATTTCTCATCTCTAAAGACCATTAATGGCAACCCATCATCATTAGTCTTATAACACTCAGAGTTGCCTTCACTAAAACACTATCTCACACTCATTACACCAGAAAACATAGCGCTGCAATAGCTATCACCCTTATTTCTCACCTTTATCTGATCTGTTAGCCGGTTCCCTCAGCTATAGCTAGTCGGATCCCTTTTGGGAAGGAACCAATGGAATCGGGCAAACGAAAACAGGTTTTATCACCTATAGCCTTCCAAAACTCAACTTTATCCACTCTATCACTCCAAATTGCCTTTAATATATCTCCTAGAAGATTGTATCACTGTAGTTGACCTTGGTGCATGCATATCATTGCAATTCAAAAGATCTTAGTGGTTTAGGCTTTAATTACCATACTTGATCATTCACTATTTAAACCACTTGTGTTTGTTCTTCGAAACCACACCTAAACAAACCATCTTCTACTGTAAACTCACCTTCTAAACCTACCTTAAAACATGACTAAAGCACCAAGTGCAAGATCATCTACTAGGAGTCCACCAAGAAAAACCGCACGAATCGTGTATGAAATATCCTCAACCGAAGCCTCATAGATCAAAGCACCTTCTAGTAGAGCACCTATCTCAAACTACATCCAAACCCCTCTTTCAAATGAGCCAACTCCACCACAACTTGCTACCACCAAAACAACCTCACCACAACATACTCCAATTGAATCAACACCTTCTATTGAAACTACATTACCAAACACTCCTATATCTACACAAACAACAAAACCTTCACCTCTTGAACAGAGAATCCTTTCTTTCACCACACCTCATTCATTACCTCATCTCTACTTTACCTCATTGGAGGACTAGCCTCCTAGACCCTCTAATCCCCCACCATTACCAACAGTCTCATTCATTAAGAGAATGTCAACTCAACCACCATCCCATCACCTAGATGTTGACATTAACATACCACCACCTATAGCAAACTTGTCTTCCTTTCTTCTACCCTCAAATGGCCCATTTTGGGAAATGAGAAGATGTCAACAAACTCAACCAACTCAACCACCACATATACTTCCTCCCACACATACTTCTCAACCAACACCCATGGTACATCCACCTCTCCACCAAGGTGCTTCCACCTCAACCATGCCTCAACAACCTTCTATCTTAGGCCCTTACCAACCTTTTATCTTAGGTCCTCAACAAACAAGCCACGATGATACTTGTGATCATTGTCAACATGTCCAAACCTTAGTTCATGAACTACGTGATGAGTACATTTCATGTTCTACCATCTCCATGAACGTCTTGATGACGTCACCAAACCTAACCTTCCCTAAAAACCCTGAAGTGCAAGCACAAGTGGTCTTCCTCCTCTAGTCTTAGGCCTAACTTATGTCACTAGGACTTTTTCATGTTAGATCATTTCCTTAGTTTTAGAGAATTGACCAATGTTGTATCATTTCTCTTATTTTTAAATGAATCTACATGATTATGTGCTTCTTGTTTATGTGAGCATGATTGGTGTGATTATTACTTGTTTTTCATACCATTTTTCTTTCTTTTACTGCTGCTAACAAGATGCAGGTAGCTGGATCCCTCCGCTTATACCAGGCGAATCCTTTTTGAAACAGGTAGCAGGATCCAGGCACTCAGAATACTAACAGAACTCTTATGCAGTTCAATTTTCAGCAAAGGGACAACATACACTTGTTTTCTAATGTTTGTTTTGTAGATTTTTAAAAACACACATGGAGTACTTGACGCCCTCAATAAGCGGGAGCTTTCGTCCAAGCAAAACCATTGCAAAAACTTGCAAATATCACATCTTAGTCTTCCTAATTACTTAATGCCCTCAACAAGGGGGAGCAACCGTAAAGGGGGAGCAACTAAGTATTTCTTACTCTCTTTACTATATTTTACATCTCTCTTTCATTCATTTTTTCTAAAAACTTGCATTCGAGTTAGTTTCTTCTCGACACTCTTTTTGTTTTGACAAAAAGGGGGAGAAAAGAGTAAAAACTCAAATTCAAACCTTACAAATTTTATCGTTTTACTTAAAATAATTTTATGTTTTGTCATCAAGAAAAAGGGGGAGATTGTTAATACAAATAAACCATAAAAACGTTTATTTATATTTTACGATCTTCTTATGTTTTGTCAATAACAAACGTAAAATCATTTTAACGAAATAAATAAAATACGTAAAGTTTTGAGCCAATAGTTTACTAACTCACTTCACTAAACAAATAAATCATCAAACATGTTTAGTTAATTAGTTTGCCAAAACCATTTTTATGAAATACTTACAAGTAATATTTGTTACTTGCATCTTTCATAAAATACATACTTTGAAAACAAGTAGTTATAAACAATGTACTAGTTAATAGAGTTGGACTATCCAAACCCAAAACCCATGTCCAAGACCCATGACCCATGGAGCACAACCCATAACCCATGTGGTTGACATCATGCATGACATCACAAATGGGTAATATCCATGACCCATGACCCAAAGTCCATAACCCATGACCCAAGATGTCTTTGACATCATGCATGACATCACATAACCTATGGACCTTGATCTATAACCCATAACCCGGAATTGTAATTCAAAATCCAGACTGGTACTACCAGATGGCCGGATCCCTTGGATTACACTGACCGGATCCCTTTTCCAAGGGATCCGCCGGATCCGGGTGAACAGTGGCCTTTATTGCCTATAAATAGTGGGCCATTTCTTCTTTCTTTCTTGCACCTTTCTATACATTTCTTCTCTCTATGTTTCTCTCTCACTAACCTCAGATCCTAGATCTTTTTTGTAGTCTTTTGTGTAGTGATTCTATATGTACGTTCTAAAGGCGAGATCACTATGTTTAGAGTCGAAGTCGTGCAACCTTCAAGATATGGAATGCTAGACTTCATCATAATCTCAAGATCACAGAAGTGACTCTTGTAGGTGACTCATCTCAAGTATATCCAAGACATGGTGTGTGCTTTGGTGTTGTTAAAGCTTAGATTGCCAAGTCAAGTTGTGAAGATTGATTCTAGTGAAGAGTAGTTCTCCAAGTCGTGTAGATCAAGATTGTGAAGATGAGTTTTGGTGGCTCATGAAGATCTTGGGGTAGATTGTCGATGTCGAGGTTTGAAACCTCAAGGCTGTCTTGGTGCAAGACATTGTTGTCGAGGTTTGGTGCCTCAAGTCTTGTTGTATACATTGGTATAGTCGGGGGTGATCACCCGTATGTTGTGTCTTTTACATAGGTGATACTGGAGATTGGATCTCCAAGTTGTGTTGTGTTGGGTAGTGGTTCCTCTTTTGTAATGGAACCCGATATCTAGCCTTGTACCCGATAAAGTGTAGGCGACGTTGTGATATGTTTAGCTCTAACTCGTGGAAGAGCTTGGTATTTAGCATTGTAGCGGACAAAGTGTAAGCGACGTTGTGAAGGCTTCTCTGTCGATGAAAGGAGTTTTCCTTGTGTAGTGTTTACGGAACTCTCGAGTTGGGTACTCGGGGAGTGGAGTAGGGCAGGGAAAAAGAGTCCCTGTAGCCAAACCACTAGAAACACTCGTGATATGGTTGTGTTTTTCTATCTTTATCTCTTTAGTTTCCTTTTTCTAACTATCAATATCCAACACGTAAACCAGATTGACATAAGTCGATCTATAAGTTTTAAAAAGAATTTTTAATCTGTCAAACTATTCAACCCCTCCCCTCCCCTCCCCTTCTAGTTTTCTACACTTTTCATAAAAATATAAAAATACAAAAAGAATCATCCCTCGCCTCTAGACCTATCTCGTCATGCATCTTGACCTTTCCACAACTATTGTGAGACTATTCCCCTAGAGAACTGTTGGGTCTAAAAGATGCTGCTGATCTGAGAAACACAACTCTGCTGGATAGTTATGTGACTCTGCTGATTAGTGCATTAACTCTGCTGTTTTGATATAATAGGCATAGTGTAACTCTGCTGCTAGCTCACGAAGACTCTGCTGCTAGAAGAATTACTCTGCTGCTTATTAGATATGTATAGTATGTTAAGGATAAGTATAGAAAAGATGCGTATGAATATTTTTCTTGTATAGGAAGTCTTGTAAACCGACTAGGACTCCTTACGCTATAAAAGGAGGTTCTAGGGTTAGGATTAGACATCGATTATCTTAGCATACGTATTATTGTTTACACTTCAAGGTTTCTTGTAACCCTATTGCTGTCGAGCAATCGTATTAATATATTGAAGTGTTGTTTGAGAATTCGTTTGTGTTTTAATTCTTCTTAAGATCAAATATTAGTTTCCGCATAATATTTGATATACAACTCAAGATCAGTTTCTATACCGATTACTTTAGATTTATCTAAGGTAATTAATAAGATCGTGAAGCTCAACTGGGATCAACAAGTGGTATCAGAGCTTGTGATCTAGAAACTGGTACCAAGAAGAATTACTGAATACAAGATCTGCTAATTCTACAAGTAAGCTATGGAAGCCGATTCTACTCACATGGTTACTGCATCAAGAGTTCCCATGCTCAAGACTGGCGAGTATGAGATCTGGAAGATGAGAATGCAACAATACATGAGAATGGTTGATTACTCACTCTGGGAAGTTGTTCAGAATGGCGACGTTGTGCAAACCAAGACTGCTACTGGATCAGTCTTAACTCTCAAGACAAGTGAGGAGAAAGCACAGAGAAGATTGGAGGTTAAGGCTCACAGTATTCTCATGATGGGAATACCTAATGATTATCAATTGAGTTTTAATCATATTGAGTCTGCTAAGGAGTTGTGGGAAGCAATTGAACTTCGATTTGGTGGGAATGAGGCTACCAAGAAATCAAGAAAGAATCTACTGAAGCACCAGTTTGAGACTTTTTCTGCTTTGGGTTCTGAGAACATTGAGGGAACTTATGATCGACTTCATAAGTTAACAAGTCAGATGGCTCTTTTGAAGATTGAGCCATCTCAAGAAGATGTCAATCTAAAGTTTCTGAGAAGTCTATCTTCTGAATGGAACACTCATACAGTGGTTTGGAGGCACAAGGAAGATTTTGATACTATGACATTGGATGATCTGTATAACAACCTGAAGGTATATGAATCTGAAGTCAAGGGATTGTCAAGTTCATCTTCTACCTCAAACAATCTTGCTTTTGTGTCATCAAGCAACAAGAATTCTGGTAGTCATCAAGAACAGCACTCTGCTGCTGGTCCTTTCATTCCTACTGGTGGTTTACATGTCTCTGCTGCTGACTCTACCAATCCCAACACCATCAGTGATGCTGCTATTTGTGCCTATTTGGCTGAACTTACTACTAGTACTTCAGTCATGCCTCAAGATCTGGATGAACTTGATCCTGATGATGTTGAAGAGATTGATATGCAATGGCAATTTGCAATGCTAACAATGAGGGCAAGAAGATTTCTTAAAAGAACTGGTAAAGAGATGAAGTTTAGAAGAAACAAGAATGTAGGATTTGACAAGTCAAAGGCTGAATGTTTCAACTGTCGTAAGAAGGGACACTTTGCAAGAGAATGCAAAGCACCCAAAAGAAACATTGAGGATTCCAAGAAGGTTGCTGTTGAAGAGTCAAGTCCTAATGCTGCTGCTGCTGCTATGGTGTCATGTGATGGGTTTGGTGAGTTTGATTGGAGTGAGCATGCTGAAGATGGTCCTAACTATGCATTGGTAGCTGAAGAAGAACCTCAAGTACAACACTTTGCTCTTATGGCCTACTCTTCTTCTGGATCAGACTCTGAGGTATCCAATGAATCATCCTGTTCTTTTAAATCATGTTCTGATAAAATTGATGAACTTAAGTCTAGCAATGGAAATCTTAAAAAGGAAAATGAAATACTTAAGTTAGACAATCTTAGTTATGAATATGGTTTAAAGAATTTAGAAGAGAAGCTAGAATTTTATAAAAATGCTGAAATTGAATATCTTGATCAGATCACTATTCTTAAAAATGAGCTTATTAAGAAAGATGATGAGATTAAGGTTCTTGTGGGAAAAGTAGAGGAGGCTGAACAGGCTAGAGATTCAGCTAAGAATGAGACTGAAAAACATGTTGTTAGGATAGAAAAACAACAATTTGCCACTGACATTCTTAGTAAACCAATAGGAAGACACTTTGCTGATTCAGGCAGTGGACTAGGGTACAATGCTATTGCTCACCCTAAGAAACTTAGTGCTCATGCCCCTCCTACTAGGACATTGACTTTCATATCTGAGTCTGGGGCTAAACCTGTAGGTGAAACTAGTAAACCTGTAGGTGAAACTAGTGAAACTAACATAGAGTCACCTAAGGTTGAGGTAAAGAAGTATGAACAAGCACCCCTGATTAAAGATTGGGAGTCTGACAGTGATGATGGGATTGTAGAATCTGATTCAACCCCTAAGAACAAAAAGGAAGAAATTCCTGCTGTTGTTGAATCAAAAGTACCTAGAGCTATAAAGGTTGAGTTTGTTAAGCCTAAGCTAGGTAAAGGTATCTCTAGGAAGATGGATGAGTTTGAAAACACACCTAGAGTATATCCTAAGAGAACTAATAATTTGCCTAGAGGAAACCAGAGAAATTGGAACAACCTAGTTTCACAAAAATTGGGTACTGATTTTCAATTACTTAAAAAGGCATGTTATAGTTGTGGTAGTTTTGAACATCTGCAAGATGAGTGTTACTACTATCAAAAACCAGTGTGGAACCAACATACAAGGGTGAACCATAGAAACTTTGGTAGAAAGACTCACCCACATCCCAAAAGAAACATGGTTCCTATGGAAGTTTTGTTGAGAGATGGTTCTTCTAGAGTTATCTCTCCTATTGCACCAAAAGTGCCCATAAAGAAGGACATAGTTGATTCTGTTGTTAAGGCAAACTCTGCTGTTAAGGCAGACTCTGTTGTTTTGCCTAAAGTTGTTACTGATACTGTTGTGGGCAATCATTTTTATGCTGTTAAAGCCTCAGCATGCTGGGTCTGGAAACCAAAAGTTAAAGTCTTAGATCATGTTCTCAGACACAGCAGTGCACCAATGCAGTTGAAGAAATTTGACTACTTTGATGTACAAGGTAGATCCAAGTCAGTAATGGCTTGGGTCCCAAAGAGAAACTAATTCTCTTACTTTTTGTGCAGAGCAATCTACAAAAGGAGCTAAAAAACAAATGCATTTTTGATAGTGGATGCTCTTCACATATGACTGGAGACCAAAGCAACTTGGAGAATTTTGAAGCTTTGGATGGTGGTTATGAGGCCTTTGGGAATGACCCTAAAGGAGGTAAAATCGTTGGTAAAGGCATCATCAGAACTGGAAAATTGGATTTTGAGAAGGTGTATTTGGTGAATGGTCTCAAGTTTAATCTTTTTAGTGTCTCACAAATGTGTGACAGGAAGAATTTTGTTCTTTTTACTGACACTGAGTGTCTTGTCTTGTCTCCTGACTATAAGATACCTGATGATAAATTGGTTCTTCTTAAAGTCCCTAGACATGACAATATATACAGTGTGGATATAAAGAATATTATTCCCAAAAGAGATTTAACTTGTCTGTTTGCCAAAGCCACTGTTGATGAATCCAAACTATGGCACAGAAGGCTTGGACATTTGAACTACAAGGCTATCAACAAGTTAGTGAAAGGGAACTTGGTCAGGGGATTGCCTTCAAAGGTCTTTGAGAATCCTGAAGTTTGTGTTGCTTGCCAAATGGGAAAGCAACATAGAGCATCTTGTACACAAACTAACCCTAATGCAAATACACAAGCAAAGAAGGATGGATCTGCAGAGGAGTTTGTGTTGATTGAAAAGTGGAAGTTTGACCAGTACTTCTCTCCAACAGTTAAAGAGGGAAAGAGTTCAGATGATGATACTGTTCATAAGAAAGTACCAAGGTTAATGAAGAAGGTGATGATGAACCTGCTCAGGATGACAAGAGTGATGATGAGGGAATAAATAAAGAGTCACAAGTTGATGGAATCCAAGGGAATGAACATAGCAGCAGTTCTTTTAACTCTGCTGCCAGGCCAAAACACTCTGCTGTTAGGCCAAAACACTCTGCTGTTAGGCCAAAACACTCTGCTGTTAAGCTTGGTAACTCTGCTGCTGAACCCAAGGACTCTACTGATAGAGATGGTGATTCTTATGATGATTCTTCTGATGAGATGCCTGAATTGGAAGAAGTATATGTGGATACTGATGATGAAGTTGTTGATGTCTTTGGTGCTGAAGCTGATTTATCAAATTTGGAGACTGATATACCTGTTAGTCCCACACCAACAACAAGAATCCACAAGATTCACCCAAAGGAGCAGATAATTGGTGATGTTCACTCTGCTGTTCAGACCAGAAGTAAATCAAAAGGGTTAAGTGATTTGCTTGATCAGGGATTGTTTGCTCAAACACTTAAGAAGAGAAATAGCAACAAGGATCTACAAAATTGCATGTTTGCCTGTTTCTTATCTCAAGAGGAGCCCAAGACCATTCACAAGGCTATGAAAGATGAAAGTTGGGTTGAAGCTATGCAAGAGGAGTTGCTGCAGTTCAAGCTTCAAGAAGTCTGGACATTGGTGGATTTGCCTAATGGACAAAGAGCAATTGGTACTAAATGGGTGTTCAGATGCAAAAGAGATGAGAGAGGTATTGTTATCAGAAACAAGGCTAGATTGGTGGCTCAGGGATACACTCAGGAAGAAGGAATAGACTATGATGAGGTATTTGCCCTAGTTGCAAGACTGGAGGCTATCAGACTTTTCTTGGCATATGCCTCATACAAGAATTTTCCTGTGTATCAAATGGATGTGAAAAGTGCTTTCTTGTATGGAAAGATTCCTAAACCAGTTTATGTGATGCAACCACCTGGGTTTGAAGATCCTAAGTATCCTGATAGGGTTTACAAGGTGAAGAAAGCACTATATGGACTACATCAAGCTCCTAGAGCTTGGTATGACACCTTATCCAAATATTTGTTGAATAATGGTTTTAGCAGAGGAACCATTGATAAAACATTGTTCATTAAGAAAGACAAAAAGGATATTCTACTTGTTCAGGTTTATGTAGATGATATCTATAGGTGATGTATGAAATAAATAAACATATTAAACATATAAACGCAGCGGATAAACATCACCAACAACGGATCCATAGTGCCTTATGATCAATCAAATAAAATAACACATAAGTTATACCTTTGTAGCGTGATCCGGATGTCACCAACACAACTATACCCACGATTTGTGTATGAAACCCAAGTGACCAAAGTAGATCACCTCTATGCGTATCCACACTACACGTCCTTGAATACCAATCGATGCTAGTCCTTAACCCCGTAACCAATCTAGTCTTCCTTGAATAAACAAGATTCAAAGAAGAGATGTGAAAAATCAAAACCCTAGAGAGGGTGTTAGTGTTTGCCGTGAGATAGTAGAAGGGAGAGGGGAGAGTAAGTTTGTTGATTGATATAATATTAATGAGAGAATTAAGGCTTACCCATTTACCAAATCAATCACAATCTTATCTCTTGAACCCCCCTTTAGGCCGGCCATACTAATGGGCTAAATGGGCTTCCCATTCCTTTTTCTAGTCCAATGCAATAAGTCCATTACTTATTCATTAGAAGCCCAATAGCGGTTCTTGGTTACTTACGGTTATTTATATATCGTGAATACAATAAACACGACATATAAATTGGCACCTCAGTGTATATGTGTGTGACCCCATAGGCTCACATATGACTAGCCATATAATTAGTTATTATGACAAGAGCATTCTCCAACAGCTCCCACTTGCGACGTCATAATAATCAAGTAATTATACAAGCAATGGTTAGCGTCTAGCAACACGCCAATGCCCCTAGAAATATGTGAGGGTAGTTTCTTAAACGTCTCATTTTAGATGGTTTATATGTCATCTATCCTTTTGTTACAGATACCGTGTTGAACATTAGACATGGATCAAAAGTCATTCTAATAGTTCAACTATTATGTTTCTCGATATAGATATTGAACTAGATTACCAAGTGGATTTAAGATTCATCTTAATCCCAGTTGGGTACGGCCATACAAACATCTGTTCAAATCATCGAGGGGCCCAATAGTATCTAACTCCAAAGCAAGTGGAGGAACAAATCCCATTTTGACTACACGTGTCATTCACATGCTTCATATCACTCCTGAAAATGGCCTTTATAACTACCTTATTCAGGATAGCGTTTAACCATATCAAGGAATGAAATTCCACACATGCAAGACCTGCTTGCATCTCAAGTCTGAGGATAAGAGACATAACCTCTTGCGAGATTCACTATTGACGACGATCCATGTAGTGAATTCTCGTAGGTTGGGTCAATCCAATGTTCATCACAATGAACAACATGTGAGTGTGGCAAATAAATCACCAACACGCTCACATTTGTCTTAATTTGATGATACTCCCGTATCGTCAACCGACAATGGATAATTTTAGAATAAATAAATTATTCATGGATTAAACATGCAAATATAGAACACAGTAGTATAAATGAAGACGATCATACCCGGTATATCAATTCATTGTATAATACGACTGCTTACAGTTCCATTATCCAAATACTAAAAACAGATATGCATAAGACTACTCATAGGTTGGAATCCAATGTTCCCACCATGATCGAATCATGTTGTACAAGACAACGAGTAGTCATCTGAGTAAACTTTGAGAATACTTATTTTAAAACTCATAAAAGGTTTAAATGATGATTGTCCTTTGTATGTGTGCATTCAAGTACAAGACGAGTACTGCAACAATACATTCCATAGGGTGTTTGAAGCCAGCAAAACACCTACTTTAGATAGTCATCTGAATAGTTTCTCAAACTATAAAGTATTCTTATTCTTTTAATGTATAACGCATTAATGCTCTCAGTCGAGCACATCTAGTCAGCAATGTCATCATTCATGATGACATCCTACCATGACTAGGGTTGAGTATTATTTCAGTTAAATAAGCATCAGCGTATGCAAACAAAACAGAGCTCCTCAATTATCCGTAAACGTTTGAACATATCTTTGGTCCTATGTAGGTCCAATGTAATGTTCGTTTAACAATTATCTAACGACTTTCACTTAGATATTGGTTGTTATCAACTCATCTTGCATTCATGCAAATGATAAATATATAGTCCAATACTTAATATGACTTACATGATGAATCCTTCAGTCAAACTTAAGATATTCAATCATGTGTTCAATCTCATCAAGTAAGATTGATCATTGAGACTCCCCTCAATAATGTGTCATATTGTGTTTAGACTTAATAACCGCTTATGTTTATTCTAATAAACATATATATAACAAGGTTATATGTTTTATTTTATAAATCCCTCAAGAGAAACTTCATTCCAAGCTAAGGATTAAAGTCTAGCTTAGGTGGAATATTGTTTCTAATATGTCAATGACATATGAGATTTAAGAAAATAAATAAAATGCTCCAACTTGCTCTCAGTGTACTTAGGAGTAATCTTATTAATCAAAATCAAGTTAATGATTTTATGATTAACACAAGATCTCTGCTCCTAAATGCATGATCTAATCCACACATGGATTCTTTTATCTTGTATACTTAATAAAGATTACATGGATTCATAAACCCTTTTGATTACTCATCGTCCTCGCAAAGGTAATCAACAAGAAAAGTGTTTTGATATCCTATTGTCATATTTCATATACATGAAATCTGGTATGACAATTAATCGTCTTTATACATTTAATGTTTGTAGCTAGGAAGATTTAATCATAGTCAATTTATTGAGTACGAGTAAACTCCATTTACTACACGTGCATTAAATGTGTGTACAAGTTTGTCCTTTTGAGTCTTCTCTTCAAGAAACTCATTCTTTACCTCACAGTCTAACTGATTAGTAAGAGATCAATCAAACTCCACGAGTGATTGTCTTTCAAGGACTGCATCTTAACATTCATAGTTTTGAGCTACTCATCAGATACAGTATCTGATAATGCATCTCAGTAGTTAGCAGTTTCACCATGATCCTCTAACTTATGTCCCTCAGCATTGATATAAAAACTATATCATTCAGGTGCAAGAGGTATCCTTGTGGATTTATGAATGAGAGATATCAATCTATGGTTTAACATATCCATGTTCAACCTTAGTATGACATTAGCAAGTGTACTCAGAAGGTTGTGTATTTAGTTCTTGAACAACTTCAAGGTCTAAAGGTACTCCCACTTGCTTTTGTATGTAGAGACTAGTCTCTAGATACTAAGCATCTTGAGTAACAATAAATTGTTTTCAAGTGGGACATCCAAAATACACCGTTAGTTCTTGACTCTAGTTTGTTAATTACTTACTCTTAAGTAGTTAACAAATTCAGAACTTCAATTAAGACATAATGAGATTCATCCCATGCCATAATACAATGGTGTCTTAAATTCCTTCTGGGTTGGAATCATATTGAGTGTACACATGGCACATCCAATTTCTAACCTTGATAGCTTTGGAGGTAAAACAGTTTAAGTTATCAAAGATCAAACAATATCAATAGTGTTTGATTTTCCATGATGGACATATCATAAAGTTGTGGTATTCCATGAGGACTGATGTTGTGAGACTATCACACAACTCATTAGATGAACTTATACTTTTGGGCTTACATATCTACCAACCAAGTCAAACCAGATGGTATCAATAGTAATTTTAGCCTATTGCATACTTTACTTCATGTGTATGTTTTGACTAGAAAACATAAACATTTAATATTATACGTCGTAAGTGTACATGTCCTAACAAGAAGACATAACAAATCAACGTCTTACTTTACGTTATAAGTCTTTCAAGAATTAACGGAATTGATGTTTGTGTCTTTACAAGAGACCTAAACATATTCAACTAAAGTAATTACGAGCGCCGACTCTTGGCCTCAATAGTATATTCAAGTTAATTTTGTACTTCATGATTATGAGTTTACAAGAAAACATAATCATATTTACTAAACAATTCAGTGAATATGTTGAAGTAGCTTTTCATGATATCTTGATATTTGTTCTAATTAGGGCAACATACATTTTATGTGTAGAAGTCCTAGTAGAATTTTAGTTTCTTACCTTGCAGTCAAGAAAAACTATTAGTCATATTGTTATATGTTGTACCTTGCACACAATTAAGATTTCTCCCACTTGTGCATGGCACAACATCAGGAGAGTATACAAGCACCACTACGCTCGTGTGTTTGTATGAGCAATATGACAATGTCTAAGATAACATATGATTTTTAGTCAAAATCAAAATATAGATATGTAGAACTTTATCGTTTTAATAAAGAATCATGCATAACAATTTTATAGATAACATTTCAGGAAACAATATCAGAAACGCGACAAGTTATCTTATAAAATTTATGCAATGGTTCTTATATAAACTATGACGCTTAACATGTGGAAAGTAATGTATTATTTCAAGACAATCTGGAAATAAGATGGGCAACTTGCAAGTAATAAAGCTTACAGCTCCCACTGGATTAGACAACATTACATGTGTTACGTCACCAGTAATATAATCACGTAGCTCCCACTGGATTAGACAACATTACAATGTGTTACGTCACCAGTGGAGAGTGAGTAGCGATTTGATATTTTCCATCTTTCTTTGAATATCTACACATTATTGCTAATGTGAGTCACTTTGACTAGTAAACATGTACTTAGGTATTCAAGAAAGTGCATCAAGTTCTAACATATAGATGATGGGCTAGCCATCATTGCTATTTTAACTTGAAAATAGGCATGCATTTCCTCCATAATTGGTCTACTTTACCACAAGGGTATGTAGGACCTTAGTAGGCATATTGGGTTAAGGCAAACTGCTAGGTAATCATGCTAGTAATTGCCTTTACCACATTGCGGTTTATTGATACTTCCGTCTTCTAATTATTTAAACTCGTTTTAGTTTGGTAGCTAGTACGAAATAGGTTGACCAAGCAAGAACATGCAAATATCGCCAAAGGTCTGACCAATGAGCAAAATTCGCCATGGGTTGAAATGGCCCTAAGGTCTGACCAAAGAGGTCAAGCCAAGTGCACGTGTTCTTGGTTGTCCAAATATCTTATATTTCTTCAATGTATCAAAACCGAAACAAGGGTTATTAAACAACGTTGAAGGAATAAGATGTGGAACCATACTTAACCGTTTTGACTTTTACAAGACATCACGATTTCTAGAGTAGGTTTTCCTTGAGTTTGATTAGAATTAGGAAAATTCAAATATTCCTATTATGGCTTTTCCTCATAAAGAAAAAGGATAGGAATAAGTCTCTTTCTTACAAGGAAAGATCGACTTAGTTCGTCCTTTTATCAAGAAAAGAACAAACTCTTGTTTACGGTATGCGTTGCATTAATTGAATTTACAAAGTTCAATTTTAGTATTTTCGATAATTATCCTTTTATAAATTAACTACCCCATGTTTATAATTTAAAACAATTAATTTACGAAAAGGCTAAGATCCTCATTGAGGTTCGACCATTAATGCAGTTGATCTACTAGAAATGGTGGATTCAATAGGTAGGCGACGATCACCAATTGTATTACATGTACAACTCTTAGATCCTTATGGGACTCATGGCATCTAGTGTCAAACAACTAGTGTCATGTAGGCATGTTTAGTCCCATCTTTGCCTCGGGTAAGGGTCTGACCACACTACTCGATTAAGTCATCCAATTTGAAAACTGTGAGAATAATCCTAGGTCTGACCATGGACAATAGTCACCTTGGGTTACAATTCAGCCTAGGTCTGACCAGATGCTAAAAGGTAATTGCAAGTGTTCTCATAATTGGACGGCGTGACTTAAATTTTGACGGGTAAATCGTTTTGATGTGAATCAAAAACGTGTACGAAAGAAGCATGCATTCATTCTTCGTAGCACAAGTTAAAAACTTTTCTTAACTTAAGTCTAATCATTGTTTTAATTTATGTGTGTCAAGTTGTCCATTTCAAGACTAATATGTATCCTATGTGGATTATTATTTAGTTTGGACAATACAAATAAATAAATAAACAAACAATCTCAACCGGTTTAAGTGTTGTTTATATAGAAAACAATGATTTTAAGTTTCAAATCATATTTAAACTTAGTTAAACTAAATCATAAGACTTAGTTCAAAATGGTTTATGTTTTGTTTTAAGTTTTATGAAAACAATTTTCGTTTTTCATGTAGTCACAACCATACAAAAAACAACCAAACAAACATACAACCACAATATGCAAAGCCTCAACCGATGAAAATCCTATGCTTGGTCTTGTGAGCCATCACAAGAACCAAGAGTCAACTAGGGACTTATATCACAACCACATGGAGGGCTCCCACTTGCTCCAAGACAATCATGAGCAAGTAAAAGGCCCATTATGCACTAGAACTTCAGTTTCTGTCAGCCCAGTTTTCCTGTTTTGCAAGGCCCAAAAGCCCAGGAAGATCACCTCCTCATGATTCGGCCCAGTTGACAAAGTTGTAGCCCTATGTCTTGTGGACCTGCACCAAAAATTTTAGAAAAAAATACCTTACCAATCAGCAGGTAATCACGTTTTCCCAACAGGTGTCCAGCAGCAACTTTCAGTCTACAACTCTTCAATCTTTCGCCTTTTGCTTCCAAGCTCTTGTTTACAATACATATAAAGTAAAATACAACTAATCTACTTTGTATCTACTGTAAAATGCCCAAACATTGGCAAAACCAAAATTGAAATACATTACAAAAGTGCCGAAACAATGGCAAGCCCCAAAACAAGAAAAACCAACCAACAATCACAATCACAACGCACAAGTGGTCTAGGTTTTCATCGGCTTTGCATATGAACACATAATAATACATTCAAATAAAGATTATTACATGGTGTTGGCTAACTCCATGGACAAACATGCATGTATTTGCCATGGATAACAAAATAAATAGCAAGAAATAAATTGTTAGCCAACGAATCGAAGAAATAATTAACAAGAATTAAAACCCCGAATGGTACGCGTGACAAATGGCCAAAGACTCAAACCCCACTGATGTTAGGACCTTCTTAACACCATTTTACCACAGAAAAATAAGCCTCATGGGCTGATTTGAAATCGGGTTAAAAATCTTCCAAAAAACGCGTTTTTAGGCCATTTTACGGGTACCGATCAAGTAAATAAACAACGTATGTATAACAAATGGCCATAGGATCAAAAAGTCCAGATCTTAAGACCTTAATAAAGTCGACATATTCAGAATATTCAAGCCCTAGGGGCTGTTTTAAAATCACACTTTTAAATCCATTAAAAAACAACGTTTTTAGCCATTTTTACGCATACAAGATGATCATATGACAACATATGATGGCTCGTGATACCACTATAGGTGATGTATGAAATAAATAAACATATTAAACATATAAACGCAGCGGATAAACATCACCAACAACGGATCCATAGTGCCTTATGATCAATCAAATAAAATAACACATAAGTTATACCTTTGTAGCGTGATCCGGATGTCACCAACACAACTATACCCACGATTTGTGTATGAAACCCAAGTGACCAAAGTAGATCACCTCTATGCGTATCCACACTACACGTCCTTGAATACCAATCGATGCTAGTCCTTAACCCCGTAACCAATCTAGTCTTCCTTGAATAAACAAGATTCAAAGAAGAGATGTGAAAAATCAAAACCCTAGAGAGGGTGTTAGTGTTTGCCGTGAGATAGTAGAAGGGAGAGGGGAGAGTAAGTTTGTTGATTGATATAATATTAATGAGAGAATTAAGGCTTACCCATTTACCAAATCAATCACAATCTTATCTCTTGAACCCCCCTTTAGGCCGGCCATACTAATGGGCTAAATGGGCTTCCCATTCCTTTTTCTAGTCCAATGCAATAAGTCCATTACTTATTCATTAGAAGCCCAATAGCGGTTCTTGGTTACTTACGGTTATTTATATATCGTGAATACAATAAACACGACATATAAATTGGCACCTCAGTGTATATGTGTGTGACCCCATAGGCTCACATATGACTAGCCATATAATTAGTTATTATGACAAGAGCATTCTCCAGGTTTATGTAGACAATATCATTTTTGGGTCTACAAATAAGGTGTTATGTGAAGGATTTGAGAAGCTTATGCACAGTAGGTTTGAGATGAGTTCTATGGGAGAACTGACTTTCTTTTTGGGGCTTCAAGTCAAGCAGATGTCAGATGGGATTTTTATTAGCCAAGACAAGTATGTGGCTGATATGTTAAAGAAATTTGGTTTCAAAGATGTGAAGGCAGCTAAGACACCAATGGATAAAAACAAACCTTTGCTCAAAGATGAAGATGGGGTAGAGGTTGATGTACATTTGTATAGATCAATGATTGGTTCATTGATGTATCTGACTGCTTTAAGGCCAGATATCATGTTTTCTGTGTGTGCTTGTGCAAGATTTCAAGTGTCCCCAAAAGTTTCACACTTGGAAGTAGTCAAAAGAATTTTTAGGTACCTAAAGGGTCAACCTAAATTGGGTCTTTGGTATCCTAATAATTCACCATTTGACTTGATAGCATACTCAGATAGTGACTATGCTGGAGCTACTATGGATAGAAAATCAACCACTGGAGGCTGTCAGTATCTTGGTCATAGGCTAATCTCTTGGCAATGTAAGAAACAAACAGTAGTAGCTAATTCGACAACTGAAGCAGAATATGTTGCTGCTTCTAGCTACTGTGGACAAGTGCTCTGGATTCAGAACCAATTGCTGGATTATGGGTACAACTTCATGAACACAAAAATTTTCATTGACAACAACAGCACAATGTGTATTATCAAAAATCCTGTTTTTCATTCTAAAACAAAACACATAGAGATAAGACATCATTTTATTAGAGATTGTTATGAGAAAAAGGTAATTCAAGTGGTTAAAATACATACTGACAACAATGTTGCTGATTTACTTACCAAATGTTTTGATATAAGTAGATTTCAATTTTTAGTTGCTAGTATTGGCATGATCAATCTTTAATCTATTTAACCATCTTATCTCTGTATGTTTTTGTACACTTTTGTAAGGATTTGTGCTGTTTGTTAAGTCAAAATTTGCTGTTTGCTGTTTAGTTGTCTGCTGCTATGCTACTCTGCTGTTATTTTTGGATATTCTTGCTTGTGTTTGTGGTTTTCTACTAACCTTTTGCAGATATACATGAACACATAATCAAGTAAAGCAAGGAAATTTAAACATTCATTGATAACTTAAGCAAAGTATAAGATGGAGTTTTCTTACAACCATTGATCAAAAGAGTTCAAAAGACAACAAGAACCATGGATTCACAACCTAAAACACCTATTCCACATCAAACTTTGTCCTTCCCCTTACCAACAAAGTCTGGCAACACCTTGCTGCGTGGTCCTCTTGTACCCATTGCTGCTGATACTCTTGGACATGGAAGCGCAAGTATGACTGGTCGTGGTGGTAGACTCTGCTGATGGCTGGTAGAAGGAGCTTGTTTCTTCATAGGCTTTTTCTTAGGGACAGGGACTTTCTTCTCCTCTGTTTGTAGTTGTGGTTGAGGTGGATTGTAACTCTTTGCAAAAGCGGCCGCGGCATTCTCCATTTGCTTTTGAAGCTCAGCGGTCAAAGGATGTTGTGGAGGAATGATTTCCCAGGCACCTTGATAGTAGGTCATTGATTTAGGCCATTTTGCTGTTTCATCATCATCAGAATCTTCGAAGGAGGATGGTGTTGAAGGGAGTGGATCAGAATATTCGTCTTCTGCAATCGCCTTACCTTTTTGTGCTAAGAATGAAGTTGGTGGAAAGTAGCTTGACCATCCTTGTGAGTCATCGGATGAGGAATCTGAGGATATCTCGATGATTGGTGCTTTGGAAGAACTCATGGTGGATTATGATTGAAGTTAGGGTTTGTGAATTGGGGATTTGCTTCAGAAATTAAAGGATTTATGGACTTCAATGCGGGGTTGGTATTGTATTTAAGAGAGTGATTTTGATGATTTTGGGAATGTTGACTTTTGGTCAACACTTTCATAACTCTGCTGATGAGTTTGAAAGTTGAAGGGTCAAACTGAAACTTTTGGCGCGTTCTTAAACCTAATTAGATCAAAACGGTATCATTCACCAATTTGATCTTATTACATTTTAATTGCTCAAAATTACATTCGACTTTCACCCAAGAACAATAATTCATATCATTTCACCGAAAACCCCCAAATCAAATGGCTCGAAGAACGTTTCCGGATGAACATAATCAGATCGCTTTTCTTAATAAGGTTACTGCAGCTGATGGATTTCATGAGGTTATGGATTTTCTGAGTTCGTCTAGATTAAGGTATGCGTTAACAGCTGATCCTACCATTTATAAATCTCATATGAAACAATTTTGGTCAACTGTTAAGTTGGATATACTAGATGGTGAGGAAAGATTGATAGGTAGTGTGGATGGGGAGAATATTGTGGTTAGTGAAACAACCATTAAAAGAAGTCTTCGCTTATCAGGCATACCTACACCCCCTACCCTTACCCCAGAAACTGTTATGACTGAGCTTGAGAATATTGGATATGAGAGACCTGAGAATAGTGGAACATTTTTGAAAGGTCGTCTTTGTCCCCATTGGAAGTTTTTATTGCATACTCTACAACACTGCTTGTTTCCCAAAATAGGTGGATGGAGTGAGTTTAGTGCTTCTCAAGCTATGGCTTTAGTGTGTTTGGCAACAGGGCAACCCTTTGATTTTTCTTCTATGATTTTTGAGGGGATGAAGAAGTTTATTAAGAAGAAATTTTATTTGTATCCAAGGTTTCTACAACTTATTATAAATAGACAGTTAAGGGAACCATTGAGGCATACAAATATTGAGTCCTGTAGTAGAATGGCAATCAAGATGTTTGCATTTCTAAAGAAGAATGGAAAAGGATTTTCTGGTACTATAACTCCCCTAACTGAGCACATCTTGAATATAGTGGCTGCAGTGAATGAGGATGAAGAGGCTGGCACACCCACAGCTTCCCATCACACATCCTCTTCTACAAGTTTGAATATATCAGTATCCCATGAACCACAAAATACACCCTCACCTAGGAATTCACAACATGAGGACATTGTGCAACCTCAGGCCAATGTCAGTATGGTAGCAGATGAGGCTGGTACAGGTGATGTAGGTACCATGATGGAAAAGGCTGGCACTACTGTTTCCAACTTAGTAGTTGAACAGGACAGTGCTAACATACCTAAGACCTTGACCATGGCAACATCTTTTGTAGAAGGTTCTCAAGAACCTGATACAACTGATGGAAACCCCAGCCAAATGGCTAATATGGGGGGCTCAGATGTTCAACCTAGGGTTGAGACTGAGTTTGTGTCCCAAGATTCACCTCTCGGAGAAGGTAACACATCTCGAAGTGATGAGGACAGAGATGATACTATTGAATTGATGGACACTGATGTACATATTGACATTGCACATGATACACCTCTCGGACCAAGTTACACAGGTCGAAGTGTTGATGCTAGTATTGAACATAACACTGAGGATTTGACGGTTAAAACACCAGTACATAATGCCAATTCCAATGATCAACCTCTCGGGTCAGGTTACACAGACCGAAGTTGTGAGGATATCATGAAACAATTAAAAGAATTGACGGATAACTGTACAAAATTGTCAAAGGAGGTCCTTGGTCTTCGAAAGGAGTTAAAGACAGTCAAAGCTACTCAGGGTGCTGAAATTAGAAGGCTTAAAATAAGGATTACTCATCTTGAGGGGAGGCTAAAGAAGAGTTCCAAACCAAGTTTGGAAGAGGATGCTTCCAAACAGGGGAGGAATGATCAGGAGACTGTAGTGAATGATCAGGATCAGGAAGTTGTAATAGGTTCAGGGGAGGTTGTCAAGAAATCTGTTGAAAATGTTGGTGATAAGAGTGACAAGGTTGACTCTGCTGGTGCAGAACACTCTGCTGATGGGTTAAAGGTTTCTGCTGATGATACTGAGAAGAGTGCAGGAGTAAAGGACTCTGCTGAATCAGATGATGAAAAGTTAACCTTAGCTCAAGTACTGCTGAACATGAACAAAGGAACTAAATCACCCACACCATCACAACAACAACCTGCTACTGAATCTACTGAAGAACTTGAAAGGAAGCAAAAGTTGGCTGATAAAAAGGCTCAGATTGCTCAGGATGAAGAATATGCAAGAAGTGTTGCAGCTGATGAAGAAAGAAATCAGTTTGAACTTATGGAAAGCTCTACATTTAAAGAAGTTAATCAAGAAGAATTCAATGAACAATTGCAGTATTTCATTGATTCTGATATGATTGTAAGAGGTGAAGCTTTCTTGATAACAAATGATGAGCAGTTGGATGGAAGTGAAAAGATAAAAGAGCTTGTTGAGTTTATACTCAGAAAGAATGGGTTAGCTAAGTGGGAAGAGCTGATTATGAGGATTAAAGAAGCACAGAAGCATGGTTACAAACAAAAGTCATCTTCAAAGAAAGCATTGGTTAATGACATGAAGTATTATTTGAAGAATGCTAGAAATTATCAGATGAAGGATTTCAAAGGAAAGTCAGATGCCTTAATTGAAAAGGAATTTTATGAAACTTATGCTAAGCTTAATCCAAGAAAAGTTTCTGAAAAGAAGAGAAATCCAGAAGTTATGGGATCTGACAATATGAAAGCATCTGGGAGTGGAAGTGTTTCAAAGCCCATAGTATCTGATGTTGAAAAGGAGAAAGAAATTATTGTTGAAGCTGAAGTAATGACTGAATCCTCTGCTGGTACAAAGAGATATAGGAGGAAAGTAAAGCAGGTGGGTAGGAAGAAGAGAAGAACTCAGTCAGTAGTGATGAGTGATTCAGAGAAAGAAGAAGTGACTGCAGATGATATGAAAGGGATTATGGATCTCACAGTTCATGAACCTCAAGAAGAGCCTGAGTTACTTAATGAAGTTCCTTTATCAATAAAATATCCAATCATTTCATATTCACATGATGTTCTAAATGATAGTCAAGTATGCTGGGTGATTAAGAGATCAAATGGTTCAAGTGTGGGATATATTAGTTTTTCTCAGATGTTGCACTACATGGATAGGGATGATATTACTCAACTCTGGAATCTTTATAAGATGAATTATGGTGATACTAGACCAGAGGTGGTGTATGAAAGACTAAATTATTACTATTTGAAGAATATGTTTGAACCAGATGAGAGGAGTATTGAATGGAAGAAGTTATTAAGCTCCACAGTTCAGAAATGGTATTTATATCAATCTTGTGGGGTTCATCTCTTATCATGTATAGGTGTGACTGTGTATATGCTAGTGGAGAAGGATTATGTCATCAACAACAGTACATCTATTCTGTATCAAATGTTGCAGCCTGGTAAGTTGACATTACAAAGACCATTTGATGTAGATAATCAAGCATTTGAACTAATTGAGAAATATAAAAAGTTGCTGGAATCAAAGGTTTCAAAACAGTAAAGTGTTTGGAAGCATCCTCCTGGTGGTTAGCTGGGTTTAAAAGAAACTTGATGATTTTGTTGATGAAAAATATCAAGTTTAGGGGAGGATTGTTGGGTCTAAAAGATGCTGCTGATCTGAGAAACACAACTCTGCTGGATAGTTATGTGACTCTGCTGATTAGTGCATTAACTCTGCTGTTTTGATATAATAGGCATAGTGTAACTCTGCTGCTAGCTCACGAAGACTCTGCTGCTAGAAGAATTACTCTGCTGCTTATTAGATATGTATAGTATGTTAAGGATAAGTATAGAAAAGATACGTATGAATATTTTTCTTGTATAGGAAGTCTTGTAAACCGACTAGGACTCCTTATGCTATAAAAGGAGGTTCTAGGGTTAGGATTAGACATCGATTATCTTAGCATACGTATTATTGTTTACACTTCAAGGTTTCTTGTAACCCTATTGCTGTCGAGCAATCGTATTAATATATTGAAGTGTTGTTTGAGAATTCGTTTGTGTTTTAATTCTTCTTAAGATCAAATATTAGTTTCCGCATAATATTTGATATACAACTCAAGATCAGTTTCTATACCGATTACTTTAGATTTATCTAAGGTAATTAATAAGATCGTGAAGCTCAACTGGGATCAACAAGAACGATCAATCCCACGGACTTACCTATACTACACTACAATTGTTAGGTACACTGCCTAGAGGATTGTAAAACCTTTTGTGAGGGTTAAAATTCCCGCATCATTATTCAATATGTCTATGTGTTGTTTGATTACTTATTTATCTTCTCTTCTCTTTAACATGCTAGCTTAAGTTTATTTGTGTTTGCTTGGATCTAATGAAACCTAGTTGTTGATAATTGATTTGTCGTCTCTTGTTTAGTTGATTGCTTCACGTTAGGCTAAGAAAACTGGCTGACCTCTTATATGTAACTAACTTGAACGTCTTAGAAACGCAACCGTAGAGTGAACTATCGGTTTTTCTCGTTGTACTTATTGCATGAATTGCGTCATATAGATCCTAGAAAACTTAATAGACTTTAAGGTTTTTAGGGGAGACTAAGATTCATAGAGTTGGAGACTGTTGGGAATAAAATGATCAAAGTCAAAGAGCCTGCCAATGATGAGAAGAGCCTGCTAGTTGATTTTGTAGTGTACGAAGATGTTCTACCAGTACCTTCTGGGTAGAAGGTACTGCTAGCTAATGAAGAGCCTGCCAAGCTTCTGTTTTGTCGATTAGATATTTTGTAATAGATATTTAGTTGAATTATTAGTCTTTGTACATTGTTATACGTTATGTAGAAGTAGAATAGTCTTCTGTGGTGACAGAAGAATATATCAGAGTGTACATGGGTAGTTGTATTTAATTGTAGGCGCCATAATAGTCAAAGTATAGTATTATATTCATCTACTTGACAACATGTAATAAGATATCCTTATCTTATAAAAGGATATCTTAGTCACTTCTTCATGCATGCATCTTTCACAACTAATAACCACGAACCAAACTATCTCTCAAGTAACTTAGTTACTTCGAATCACAAATCCTTTTTACAATCTTAGATTCAAGATTACTTTGTAATCCTGGTGATACTTAGATCATCCGTATTATTTCATCAATAATATTGAATCGTTTTGTTCTAACCAAAGTTGTGTTCTTTGTTCATTGCATTCTCTCATTTACTCAAACTCACCATCTTGTGTTCTTTTAAAGTGTGTTGTAGTAGATTCCGCATGCTAAACACATTCAATACATAAATATCTCAATTAAGAACAAACAAAACGTTCCACAAGTGGTATCAGAGCAAGGCTTGATATTTACTAATTTAAAAGAAAAATGGATGTTGAACATATTCAGACAAATGTTGCAGCTAAACTTCCATTACTGAAACAAAATGAGTTTGAAATGTGGCGACTCAGGGTTGAACAATACTTTCAAGTGCAGGATTATGCACTTTGGGAGATTATTGAACAAGGCAATTCATTTAAACCCCAAACCACCACAACAACAGTAAATGATGCTCTTGTAACAACAATACAAACCCAACCATCGAATGCAGATGAAAGAATTCAGAAGAAAAATGATCTCAAGGCAAGGAGTATGTTACTGATGACTATTCCAAATGATCAACTTCTGATTTTTAACAAATACAAAGATGCCAAAACCCTCTTTGAAGCTATTGTGGCTAGGTTTGGTGGTAATGATGCTACCAAGAAAACACAGAAAACCCTTCTCAAACAACAATTTGAGAACTTCATAGCCACAACCAATGAGTCTTTGGACAGTATGTTCAATAGACTTCAGAAGCTTGCAAGTCAGTTAGCCATCCATGAAGTGATGATAACTCAAGAAGACCTAAACTCTAAATTTCTTAGGAGTTTACCTTCAGAATGGTCTATGCATGTCATTGTATGGAAGAACAAGTCAGATATTGACCAGATGAGTCTCAATGATCTCTACAACAATTTCAAGATTGTAGAACATGAAGTTAAGAAGACTACTGGGTCAAGCTCAGGAAATATGGCATTTGTTTCATCCCCAAACATTTCAAAGGTTGATCATGAAGACAAAGGAGGCAGAGAAGAAAGTACTGCTAACACAACCTTTGGTACTGCTAGTACTTCTAGTAGCACTAAATCCATTTTGGATGAAACAATTGGGTGTGCTTTTCTTACATCTCAACACAATGGGTCTGTATTAACATTTGAAGACCTTCAAGAGATTCATCCTGATGATCTTGAAGTAATGGACCTAAAGTGGCAACTTTCACTTTTAAGCATTAGAGCTAAGCAGTTGATGATGAGGACTGGCAAGAAGATACTGATAGATGGAAGTGAGCCTGCTGGCTATGATAAGTCAAAGGTGGAGTGTTACAACTGCCACATGAAAGGTCACTACTCTAGAGAGTGTAGAAGACCTAAGAGGCAAGATGACAGAGGTAGAGGGTTTGACAACAGAAACCAAGGAAGCTTTGAGAAGAAAGGAAGCTTTGAAAGCAAGAGTAAGGTTGTTGAAGTTGCTGAGCCAAAAGCAATGGTTGCTATAGATGGCATGGGTTTTGACTGGAGTTTCATGGGTGAAGATGAGTCAACTTCTGATGAATTGGCTTTGATGGCATTCTCCACCCCTGAGGTACAAATTATCAAATGTCCTAATGATTGTGAATCTTTTAAAGAATTAAAAATCATAAGTAAAGCTTATGATACAGAAGTATTAGAACATAGAAAAACCATTCAAACCTTATTTGACCATAAGTGTGGTATGTCCAAGCTAGAAAAACAAATCACTCACTATAGAGAAAATGAACTTACCTTTACTGATGCTAAAAATGCTCTTCAAAGACAAATATTTTTGAAAGATAGAGAAATAGAAATGGTAAGGACAGAGTGCACTAAAGTGACATTAGCTAGAGACAATATTCAACTGACTGTTACTAAATTGGAAAATGCTTCTGAGTGTACTAAGAGCATAGTTGAGACTCAGTTGAATAAGAGAATAAAATCAGGGATAGGATATAATAATTGTCCTCCACCTTATAGAGGAATTCCTTGTCCACAAGGTAGTGATCTTGCTGCATCAGGTTTACATGAATTTGTTGCAAAACCATTAGCTAAACCTGTAGTGATAGGTGAACCTTCTGAGAGTGCTAAGAATGTCTCACTCTCCAAGGTGCTCACTGAGAAGAGACCAGATGTCCTAATTATTGAGGATTGGGTATCTGATGATGATGAAGATGAGACTATTCCTATTAAAGGAATCAAAGTAGGACCATCCAGTCCTAAGAAAGTAGAAGTTAAAGCTAAAGCCAAAACTGTTTTGAAGACAGTTGAAAGTTGTAAAAAATGTAATAACAAACCTAGGGGAAGCCAAAGAAATTGGAACAACCTTAAATCACAACAATTAGGTGATGACTTTGTTATGTTTAATAAAGCTTGTTATTATTGTGGTAGCTTTAATCATCTTCATGCTTATTGTAATAAATGGGTTTCTGGGAGTAAATCAAAAGCTAAAACAAATGTTACTCAACCCAGAAAAAGTTTTGTTAAGTCTAACACTACAAAAGATAATCATACTGTTAGACAACATAAGCCTGTTATTACAAAATCAACTGAAAAGGGTACAAGAAACACTTTCAAAAGTGTACCAAAAGTTGAGAAGAATCCTATTCAAAAGATAAATGTGGTCAAAACAAAAGTTTGGAATCCAAAAACCAAAGGTCCTGCTAGACCAAAAGGTCCTGCTAGACCACATGGTACTGCCAAAATTGGTATTGCCAAAATTGGTACTGATAGACCAAAGACCACACAATGGATTAGAAGGGAAAGTGCTGTTAAGTCCTCAGCATGTTGGATTTGGAAACCAATCCAATCCATAGGTGCATCAACAATCCTGAAAAGGTTTGACTTCATTGATGCAAGAGGCAAACCCAAGTCTGTCATGGCTTGGGTACCCCAAGGAAACTAATGTGTTTATTCATGTGCAGGAACATTCAACTGATAGTGAAGATCAAGGGTATGTTGATAGTGGGTGTTCCAGGCACATGACAGGCAACATGTCATTCCTCTCAGATTTCAAAACATTTGATGGAGGATATGTTACCTTTGGGGGAGGAATTAAAGGAAAGATTACTGGTAAAGGTACTATCAAAACCAGTAAAATAGATTTTGAAAATGTGTATTTTGTGAAAGAACTTCAGTTTAATCTTCTTAGTGTCTCACAAATGTGTGACAAAAAGAACAATGTTCTATTTACTGACAATGGATGTATGGTTCTTTCTTCTGATTTTAAGATGCCTGATGAAAGTCAGATCCTTCTTAAAATTCCAAAAAGGAACAATATGTATAGTGTCAATTTAAAGAACATTGATCCCAAAGAAGGTTTAACTTGTTTGATAGCAAAGGCCTCATTGGATGAATCTATGCTTTGGCATAGAAGGCTTGGTCATGTAAACTTTAAAACAATCAACACTATTGCAAAATATGATTTAGTAAGAGGTTTACCCAAAAAGATTTTCCAAAACGACCAAACTTGTGTTGACTGTCTAAAAGGCAAACAACATAGAGCTTCTTGTAAGCCCAAGACCCAAAACTCTATTACTCAGGCTTTACATATGCTTCATATGGATCTCTTTGGTCCTACTAATGTGTGCAGCTTGAATGGAAAGAAATATTGTCTGGTTGTTACTGATGACTATAGTAGATTTTCATGGGTTTTCTTCTTAAGATCCAAACATGAAACTAGTGAGATACTTAAAACCTATATCACTGAGGTAGAAAACCAATCTGATAAGAAGGTTAAGGTCATCAGATGTGACAATGGGACAGAGTTCAAGAATAGAGTTATGGATGACTTTTGCAAGGAAAAAGGCATAAAAAGAGAGTTTAGTGTAGCTAGAACACCTCAGCAAAATGGAGTAGCAGAAAGAAAGAATAGAACACTTATAGAGGCTGCTAGAACTATGTTAGTAGACTCTAAGTTGCCTATTTCATTTTGGGCTGAAGCAGTTGGTACTGCTTGTTATGTACAAAACAGGGTTCTTGTGACAAAACCACATAGAAAAACACCTTATGAACTTTTCTTTGGTAGAAAACCATCTTTAAGTTTTATGAGACCTTTTGGTTGTCAGGTTACTATTCTCAATACCAAAGATCATTTAGGCAAATTTGATGGAAAAGCAGATGTTGGCTTTTTGATAGGGTATTCCTTGCAAAGTAAGGCCTATAGAGTGTTTAACACATGCACTAGGCTAGTTGAAGAGAATCTTCACATAGAGTTTCAAGAGAAACTTACAAATGTGAAAGGAGTTGGACCAGATTGGATGTTTGATGTTGATAGGCTTTCAGAATCTATGAATTATGTGCCTGTTACAGGTACAAATGCTAATGAAAATGCAGGTTCTGAAGAAAATGTTGAAATTCCTAAAAATCAAGATTTCATCTGGATGCCAATTTGGAAAAGTATGGATCTATCTTCAAATGAAGAAGGACCTTCAAACACAACAAAAGAAGGCAATGAAGAAGATCAAGGAACTCAGAATCAAGAGAATCAAGAGAGTGGTGCTAATGACAATGGTACTGCCAGTTCTTCAGATGGTCCTGCTAGTACAAGTATTGGTACTGCTGAGCCATTGAATGTTCAAATAGATGATTCTTTTCAAGAAGAAGTTGGGATTAGCAATCTTCCAACTACATATGAAGTTCCTAAAACACCAAACACTAGAATTCTCAAAGATCACTCAACTGATGATGTGATTGGAAGCATAACTTCTGGTGTTAGAACAAGATCTCAAGTTGGTTTATCTCAAGTCTTATCCTCAAATGAAGAAGGGTTAATCTCCTCTCTTTATGAAGAAAAGAATAATGATAATTCCAATATATGCCTGTTTTCATGTTTTCTATCTCAGGCTGAACCCAAAAACATAAACAAAGCTTTAGATGATGCAAGTTGGGTGGAAGCTATGCAAGAAGAGCTTCTCCAATTCAAGATTCAGAAGGTTTGGATATTGGTTGATTTACCCAGAGGTCATAGGGCAATCGGAACCAAATGGGTGTTCAGAAACAAGAAGGATGAAAGGGGTATAGTGATCAGGAACAAGGCTAGATTGGTAGCACAAGGATATACTCAAGAGGAAGGGGTAGATTATGAAGAAGTGTTTGCTCCAGTTGCAAGACTTGAAGCAATTAGGCTTTTCTTAGCCTATGCTTCATTCATAGGCTTCACTGTCTATCAAATGGATGTTAAGAGTGCATTTTTGTATGGTGAAATTGAAGAACCAGTATATGTATCTCAACCTCCAGGCTTCATTGATGCTGAGTATCCAGATAAAGTTTACAAAGTTACCAAGGCTTTGTATGGTCTACATCAAGCTCCAAGGGCATGGTATGAAACATTGGCTTGTTTTCTACTAGAAAGTGGATTCCAAAGAGGCAGGATTGATCCAACTTTGTTCATCAAAAGGACAAAGAAAGACATCTTGTTAGTTCAGATTTATGTTGATGACATAATCTTTGGATCAACAAACCAAGGCTTGTGTGTAGAATTTGAAAAACTTATGCACAGTAAGTTTGAGATGAGTTCCATGGGGGAACTTACTTTCTTTTTAGGTCTCCAAGTGAAACAATCCAAAGAAGGCATATTTATCAGCCAAGATAAGTATGTAGCAGAGATCCTAAGAAAATTCAATTTTGCTGATTCTAAGGTTGCAAGTACACCAATGGATCCAGACAAAGGGCTAATCAAAGATGCTGATGGAGAAGATATGGATTTGCACAATTATAGATCAATGATTGGGTCTTTGATGTATCTTACATCATCAAGACCAGATATCATGTTCTCAGTATGTGTATGTGCAAGGTTTCAAATACATCCCAAGATCTCTCATCTCACAGCAGTCAAAAGAATCTTTAGATATCTTAAGGGTCAACCTAGGTTGGGTCTTTGGTATCCAAGGGAATCATCTTTTGAATTGGTGGCTTATTCGGATAGTGACTATGCTGGTGCAACACTAGACAGAAAATCCACAACTGGTGGATGTCAATTTCTTGGTTGCAGACTAATCTCCTGGCAATGCAAGAAACAAACAATGGTGGCCAACTCTACAACTGAAGCAGAATATGTTGCTGGTGCAAGTTGTTGTGGGCAAGTTCTTTGGATCCAAAATCAAATGCTTGACTATGGGTACAATTTTCTTAACACCATTATTTATATTGACAATAGCAGTACTATTTGTATCATTAAAAACCCAGTTCAACACTCAAAAACAAAACATATTGAAATCAGACACCATTTCATAAGGGATTGCAATGAGAAAAGGTTAATTCAAGTTGTTAAAATTGATTCTGAAAAGAATTATGCAGACCTTCTCACCAAAGCTTTTGATTTAGGTAGATTCAAATATCTTGTAGGAGGTATTGGAATGATAAATCTTTGAAAATCATATGTTTTTGTTCATAATATTAACTGGTATTGGATTTTAAACATGGTACTGCTAGTTAGTCAAAAGGTCCTGTTAGTTCATAATTGGTCCTGCTGATACAAAATTGCTATGTTTTGTTCATTTAAAGGCTTGAATACTTAAAATGTTATAGATCAAGTGTTCTACACTTTGTTCTTTTGGTTTGCAACTAACACATTTCAGGTTGATAACAAAACAAGAGTTCTTTCAAACAAAAGGGGCAACAAAAGTTTTATTCATTTCAGGAGAAATAACAATCTCAGGGGAGGAATTAATAGCCCAGAATGGAAGAAAGACCAATTTATGAAAAGACAAGAGCATACAAGATGATGCAGAGTTGAAAAAGAGATAGTTAGATCACATATCTAGAAGGGATGAAGCATTTCTCAAGGAGAAAGTTCTATCTAGATCAAACTAAGAAATGTTTTCAACTCAAAGGCATGCTATTAGATGATTTCACTTGTTGAGCCAATCATCCAAGATACACAGCATCAATGCCTGATTCAAATTTCCTCCATCCAAGGAAATTGCACCATCTTTTGGGCCATCATGGCTTTTGGTATTCATCTCACCAAGTTTTTACAAACTTAAGAGTTGACTAGTCCTTAAGCAAACGGCTTTTGGTAAAGACAAATCAAATCCGTTAATGGTTGATAGTTTACCCAAAACTATATGGTTGTTAACTGACCATACTTAATTGTAAATAGTTAGCTAGTCCTTAAGCAAACGGCTTTTGGTAAAGACAACTCAAATCCGTTGATAGCTGGTAGTTTGCTAAAAACTATAAGGGATTTTTAAAAAAAAAACTTTCAAAGGTACTGCTAGTACAAAAATGGTACTGCTAGAGTACAAAGGTACTGCTAGATAGCCGTTGAGCCTGTCAGAAAAAGTTTTAGCCTTTAGGCCTGGTAGTTAAAATTAGCCGTTGGGGTAGTTATGTAATTCACTGATGAATATATTATATTATATTTTACATATAAAAGATCTTTTTAACCGCCTTTTCACTTACTTATTTTAATCTTTATTATTGTCGGTTAAAAGTAATTCTCTCATATCTTCTTTCATCAGTCATTATCATAATTCACATACATCTTTCATCTTCTACCAGTACTACCAACAAATCCCACCATCATATTCAAAATTTTCATTATGACTTCCACAATTGATCTAAACTTTGTTCAACGTCACAATCAGTTAGCATTTTTGGAGAAGTCAGAGGATAATGCCTCATTTCATCAAGTAGTGGACTTTTTAAACAACTCCTACATCAGGTTTGCTTTGCTAGTCAATCCCACTATTTATGAAAATCAAATTTTACAATTTTGGGAATCTGCTAAAATTAAAACTTCTGAAAATGGGGAACAAAGAATAAAAGCCAAAGTGGATGGTAAACATTTGACTCTTACTGAGTCATCCATAAGAAGACATCTTCATTTGGATGATTCTGATGGTATTAGTCAGTTACCAGATACTGAAATTTTTGAAAATTTAACAAGAATGGGGTATCATGCTGAGTTCAACAAACTCACTTTTCTGAAAAAGCATCTTACTCCACAATGGAGATTTTTGATTCACACAATCCTTCACTGTTTGAGCCAGAAGAAAACCTCTTGGGAGCAATTTAGTGGCAACATGGCTTCTGCTCTCATTTGCTTAGCTACAAACAGAAAATACAATTTTTCTAAATATATTTTTGAAGGATTGATAAACAATGTGGATATTAAAACAAAATTTTTGATGTATCCAAGATTCATTGGATGCATCATTGGAAAATTACAACATGTGTTACTTCCCACAGACTCAGTTTATGAAACACCAAAACTTTCTCAAAAAGTATTTTCAAATATGAGAATTGGTTTTAGAGGGGAGGAAGTTCCACTTTTTGATGAAATGGTACCACAACATCCAGAAGAACCAACACCATCTGCTGATACACCATCATCCAGTTCTTCACATGGTTTCATTTCACAAACACATCAAAAATCACCAACACCATCTCCAGTACCATCAGCAACACCACCACCATCCCCACATCATACATCACAAACCCAATCACCTCAGACAATGCAAGAGTTGAAAGACAAGGTGAAGTTCTTAGAGAAAGCTCTTAAACGTCAAAATGAAAGGTTTTCTAAGATCAACATCAAATTGGTTAAGAGGGTTAAGAGATTGGAGGGTGAAGTGAAGAAGTTAAAAGGTAAAAAGTCTGCAAAGGTTGTTTTATCTAGTTCTTCACAGTCAGATGCTGATAGGATAGATCACTCTTCCAAAAAGGGGAGGAAGGATATGTCTGAAGATGAGGAAGAAGAGGAGGAACAGGCTCAATTTGAATTCCATTATGGAACTCAAGTTTATGATGAAGAGCCTGTTGGAGCAGGGCAAGAGCCTGCTAGGGCAGAAGAAGAGTCTGCCAGGAGAGAAAGGCTATTGGCTATGGGATATAAAGGGTCTGCTGAGAGAGTGTACAAGAGAAAGAGGGTTTTAATTGCTGATGAGCAATCTTCTGCTCCATCACAAGATTCACCTCCAAAGGATAAGGGCAAAGGTATTCTAATTGAAGATGAGCCAAAGTCCAAGAAGTTGAAAAGAACTCAGCAAATTCAGATGGCTTTAGGAGAAGAAGAGGCCAAAAGAGTTCAAGAAGAAGAGCTAAAAGCTAGAGAAGCTTCAAGAATGCTTGAAGAAATGAAAGAGCAGAAAGAAGCTGAAGAAGCTGCTCAAGCTCTTCTTGATACTCAAATTGCTCAAGAGACCTTTGATGCACAGATGTTATGGATTATTAACAATGATCCAATTGTGAAAGGTCATGCAGCAAATATAGTAAATGACAAGACACTCAATTCTGATGAGAAGACTGAAGCACTTGAATCTTTCATCAACAAGAAATACAAAGAAGCAGCTTTGGCTGACATTTTTAAGAAGATGAAGGAAAGTCAGAAGAGAGGTTTTAAAGTGGGCAAAACTAACAAAGATCAAACAATCTTTATGAAGAAATTTTTGAAGAATCAGGCAAATTGGACTGATTATCAACTTAAGAAGAAATCTGCTGATGAAATCTTCTTTTTATATCTTCAAGCCTACAAGAATCTTTACTATAATGTTCCATCTGATGTACATCCATTTAAGAAGAAGGAAGATGCTCAGAAGAAAGAAGTAGCAAAATTGGATCAAGGGCAAGTAAGTAAAATGTTGATTACTTTACCTACTATCATTCATGCTGATCCAATTAGGTCTAGACACCCTATAATTGATTGGGAAATACACCATGATAGATTTGGTAAGTCATGGAAAATATTAAGGGTTGGGGGACAGTCTGCTATCTTCAAGAATTTTGAAAATTTAGTTAGAGCATCTGATAGAGCAGATTTGGAAGAATTGTGGAATCTAGTGCAGATTAGGTTAGCTACAAATTCTAGTACAGATGCTAAGGAACAAGAGCTTTGGGTGGAGTTCAATAGAATGTTTGATCCTGATCCCAAGGATGTTCATTGGAAATTTCCCTATTATGATCCTACAACAACTTGGGAATTTCTAAGTCATAGCCATACTCATCATCTTTTCACACAGAGTGGGATAGAACTTTTTATGTTAGCTGAGAAAGAGTATCCTCTTAGCTATGAAGTGCTTAAAGCTATGATCTCCAAGAGATTAAGGTGTGACAAGGATGAAGAAAACTCAGAGATTGTTCAGAGTTTGCTGAGGAGCATATCTGAGCAATATGAAAGAAAAAGGAAGGATAGAAAGTAAGGTTTTTGGAAGAGTTCTCAAATCCTCAAGGTATGTATTTTATTCATCAGAAACTTGTGTATTTTAATGGAAATAACAAGTTTAGGGGAGGATTGTTGGGAATAAAATGATCAAAGTCAAAGAGCCTGCCAATGATGAGAAGAGCCTGCTAGTTGATTTTGTAGTGTACGAAGATGTTCTACCAGTACCTTCTGGGTAGAAGGTACTGCTAGCTAATGAAGAGCCTGCCAAGCTTCTGTTTTGTCGATTAGATATTTTGTAATAGATATTTAGTTGAATTATTAGTCTTTGTACATTGTTATACGTTATGTAGAAGTAGAATAGTCTTCTGTGGTGACAGAAGAATATATCAGAGTGTACATGGGTAGTTGTATTTAATTGTAGGCGCCATAATAGTCAAAGTATAGTATTATATTCATCTACTTGACAACATGTAATAAGATATCCTTATCTTATAAAAGGATATCTTAGTCACTTCTTCATGCATGCATCTTTCACAACTAATAACCACGAACCAAACTATCTCTCAAGTAACTTAGTTACTTCGAATCACAAATCCTTTTTACAATCTTAGATTCAAGATTACTTTGTAATCCTGGTGATACTTAGATCATCCGTATTATTTCATCAATAATATTGAATCGTTTTGTTCTAACCAAAGTTGTGTTCTTTGTTCATTGCATTCTCTCATTTACTCAAACTCACCATCTTGTGTTCTTTTAAAGTGTGTTGTAGTAGATTCCGCATGCTAAACACATTCAATACATAAATATCTCAATTAAGAACAAACAAAACGTTCCACAGAGTTGGAGACTTCGGCACCCCCCCCACGACCAATATTAAGGAATACAGCGCTTCAACAAGGACGTGACAATTCGGCACCTCCCCACGACCAATATTAAGGAACACACTTTTCCCTATCATAAGAAGTCACCAATTTACCTTTCCTGTTAATTAGTTTAATTTCATGTTATTATTAGTTTTGGGTTAGTTGGCTAGCAACTAATTCCGCCCACTCTTTCAAAATCCGAGATTTTTACTATTTTCATAAAATATTAAAAAACTCAAAAAGAATCATCCCACACCTCTAGACCTATCTTGTCACACATCTTGACCTAACGATACTATTCCCCTACAGAACGAACTTTCCTCCTAGTCTTACCAATACTACACTACAGTGATTAGGTACACTGCCTAGAGGACTGTAAAACTTCTTTTCGAGGTCTTGCAAATCTTGCATCAACGATATACTTGGATTAAGATAGAAGATAACCTTTCGGTGATGAAGCAACCACAATACCAATACAATAACGTAGCAAAACCAAATCTTTCATAGTAAACCGCTGAGACAACTTTTCCTTCAACAATTCAATTCCATCACAATCATCTCGAGAAATAATCATATCATCAACGTACAAGGAAAACAAAATACGTCGAACACTTGAAAACTTTGAAAATAATGGGGAATCATGATGGCTAGAGACAAATCTAAGAGAAGTAACAATTGTGAAAAACTTCTTATACCAAGCCCGTGGTGCCTGTGTGAGTCCATATAGAGTTTTCTGGAACTTACTTATGATGAGTGTGTAAATACTCATCATTTTATGCCCATTTTAGACCATAAAAATACTGAAAACGGAAAAATACACCAAATATTACTGTAGATATCCTTGGTTTGTGTTTTTATGTGTTTCAGGTACAAAAGGATTGAAAACGAGGCAAAACAGGAAAAAACCGAGCACAAGATTGGGAAGTCGTGAAAAGATGAAGCCGGGAAAGGAAATTCCAAGTTTAGACCAAGAAATTGCTCATGTGTCAAAAGTCAAACCCCAAGATAATCAAAATGACAGAATTGGTCCCTTGGAGTAAATTTCCAGATTTGGTAGAAATAGTCCCTCCATGCTTATCCCATTTTAAGTTTAACCCTTTAAACTTAATTACCTTTTTTTTTCCCTTAAAATCCAAAACAAAACACAACCCAATTTTATCCCAATCCTTACCACATAACCCAGCCCAACAAATTAGATAAGCCCATTCCCAAAACCCCTTATCCCGTTTTTAGTTAAACACCATGTTTGACTTTGGTCAAACCCTCCAAACCCGCTAAAAGCTAAAACCAGAAACCACTCCCCAACCCACCATTTTCTTCCTGACAAAAGCTACCCTCCCCCTCACCCTGCTTATCCCTCTTTCTACACTCCACCTACCCATTCCAAAGCATTTAATGCTTCTCCAACATCACAAGTTTACCAGTACCAAGTGGGTAATCCACTATCTCACTTTTGGCGCCAAAATCTATTTCAACGGCTCAGATGAAGAGAAGGCTATCCAAGGGTCAGAAAATGGTCAGAAGCAGTCAAAGGAGATATCCCACCAAGAATTAGTATAAATAGGCTCCTATTGTAAGCCTTGAAGGCATGTAGAAATTTAGTAGTAGTCGTATTTTAGTTTAAGTACTTTATTAATTGTAATTTTTAGCTCTCAGTAATCAATTCAAGTGTTTTCAAGTTTAATTGTTCTAATTATAACAGATTTATACTCTTTTCTAATCTTAATAGAAATTAAAGTTTTTCTCATAATTCGAATTAAGTTGCATTGTTATTGAAAATCACTCACAGCTTTCCGCACCTTTCTTATAAGCTTATACAAGCTAATCATAGCTTTTTGTAAGCTTATAATAGTTTAGAACCTGTTTAATTCAAAAAGTCTAGAAAAGTCAATGAAAGTCAACCTTTGCATTAGACATGGGAAAGCTTTTGGAAGTTGCCAGTAATGGAATGGCAAGGTGGACTTTACCTAGCTTATCTTTGATAAGCTAGGAGCTTGTAGCTGCCATTCAGTTGGAACCCTTGTTCAGCTAGGGTTAAAGGTTTTACAATCTTGTTCTAATTTCTCAAAATTCTGCATAGGTTACTGTTCATTACCTTATTGTTAGCTTATTTGCTTATTTGTAGCTTAATAGTGCTTAGTTATGCTTTGTAATGATAATTCAGTAGGTAGCTTGGCTTTAATATCCACTTTGCTTAGAATTCTACAAAAAGGCTTAAAATCAGTAGACTAGGGTCTAGCTTAATTTGAGCTTATTTTCTTCTAATAAGTTATTTATTAGGTCTCAATTAAGTTGCTTAATCATTGTTCTTCAGAAGTCTAGGCTTATTCAAGCTTCTTTTGGTTTTAAAATCCAAGACAGACCCAAAAAGGGATGTTTGGGTCAAGAGTCAAAATGGGTCAAATAAGCTTGGTACTGTTCATTTGCAATCTTGGTCAGTTTAATCTAGCTTAATTTTGGTTAGATAAGTAGTTTTTAGTTCCTGTGTAGCTGCTTTTAAGGAATTCATGTGTCTAAGGATTTTGTCTTGATTTGAGTAACTCAACTGCTCAAATCTGCTTATCTTGAAGATAAGCAGATTTTGTGCTTTTTCTTGTTGTTTTCAAATTCATCTTAGTCCATTGAGTGAGTTTCTAAATGGTGGTTTGAAGTCTCAAAGGTCCCAAGTGTTTTGGTCAAATTTTGCAAGTCTGCACATCAGACCCAAGTGCAGACTGCCTCAGTTTTTAGACCAAATCAAGTGCTTATTAGTAATTAAGAATGTCTGATTTTCATGTTTCTAATTTGTTAGCATATTAAAGTAATCTGTTTCACCATTTTCAGAACTAGTCTTAGCTTATTATAGCTTATAAACAAGTTCAAAAGTTGCTTGTTCAACCAAGTATACACTGATAATTCAGTGTACACTTGACCAAACTAGCCACTTTATCAGCTCCTTTATAAGCAGATAATAAGGTCTTGATGGTCTGATTTTTGGACCTAGGTGATCCTTGGTATGTAAACTTTAGGAATTCTTAGCTTTTGTGGTCTTTAGTGCTTATATAAGTGCTTAAAAATAAGCCCATAGTTGCCTAGGTTAACTGAATTCTGCCATGTGCACCTCAGTACCTCAACTGACCCATTTTGCTTATTTAAGCTTTGATTCAGTACTTATTGCCTCTTTTTGTTGCTTATTTGTTTTCATTATTAGCTTATTTGTGTCTTTAGCTTATTTCACATGTTCATTTAGCTTATTAGTTTAGCTTTTAGTCATTTTTCATTGCCCTTTGCTTATTTTAGCTTGAAAAGCCCACTGACCTGAATCCATTGCTTAAATCTGAGCTTATTGTTTAGTTTTAAAATAAGTTGTAGTTGTGAAAATTGCTTATTGGTTTGTGCTTTTTAAGTTGCAAAAAGAAAATCTCAAAAATAAAATAAAAGCAAAAAGAGCACCATGGGACTCGAACCCTGGTCTCTCAGATAAACACACACACACTTAACCAATCCGCCCTTGGGTCTTTTTCATTAAACCTTTGCATACTTTTTTATTTAACCCACTTTTCCAAATAAGCTTATTCGGCCTTCTCAGCTTATTACAGCTTATCTAAATAAGTTGGGTCCATGTTAATATTTTTCATAGGACTGTTTTAGTACAAAGTTATTTCACAAAAATTTTCAGAATTTTCAGAATAGGTTTAGTATTTTTAATTAATTTTTCTTTTAAATTCTGTTTTTAATTCATAATAAAAAATATAAAAGTCAAAAAAATATAAATCTTTTTTACAAAATTTTCTTTTGTCATTTAGGATTTAGAAAAAATAAATTTGAACTTGTAGGATTAATTTTTAATAGACTCTAATTTTAGGCTCGTGTTTATAATTCCCGACTCGCATTTTTAGTTTAATTAAGTTGTGCTTCATTTTTCTTTGTAATTTTGTTTACCATATTTTTAGTAGAAGTTAAAAACTCAAAAATCAAAAATCCAATCATCAAGCATTTTAATTCCGAACCAAAAACGAAATCATCGATTCACACCTCGCTGGGACACGACCCGGGTAATCACTTGCCCGGTATCACACATATCGTATTCACGGGTTTTGTAAGTTAGCCTTTTTCCTAAAGGGTTGATTTGTTATTTCCCGCATTTCACGCATATCCGTCTGATATTATTTATATATACTTTAGCACGGATCAAATTTTGGCGCCGTTGCCGGGGAGGTTGTGTTGCGACAATATTGTTAAAGGTTTTAACGATTAGTGACTTGAGATCCTTCCTTGCGAAGTTCCCATTTTCCATAAACCCCATAAAATACAAAAATATTTTTCTTTTTCTTTTGTATATATATTATCATATAAAAACAAAAATACAAAAACATTCGTCGTTTTATTGTGTTAAAATAAAAGATAAAAGCAATCTCAATATAATATTCCTCAACTTGAAGTATTATCATATTAAGTTCCCAAACAAAAGATATTAAACTTGCCTTTGTGTCGCTTGCGAATTCGGCTCACCTTTGATTGATTAACAAACTCTAACGGAGGTTTCAGGAGGTTTGTCATTAAATTGACGAACCGAAAGGAGCGGGTTTTTAAGGAGCATTTATTGCCCACCTTTGCTCCTCCGCCACCCTGTGCGTTTTTCTTTCAAAGAGCTACCGTACGCTTGTTTGATTTAAGGTTTAAGTTCACTTGTGTTTTGCCTCGGTCTTGTTTTAATTGAATTGTTTTTAGTGCATGCGCACTCGTTCTTCTCCGTCAACAAGTCCTTTACGTGAACTCGTGCATACCCCGAGAAGACGTAATCGTAGGCATTCCGCCTCAATAGCCGAACCCGAGATTCGTGCTATTCCCGTTCCTCCCGTTGTCACAATGGCGGAAGAACGCACCATGTCTGAGCTTCTCCAAGCACCCACCGAGGGTTACGGAGATGCTATTGTTGTTCCGGCAATCGTTGCCGATAGCTTTGAACTTAAAACGGGGTTGCTATCCTTAGTAACTTCAAGTCAATATTTCGGATTTGAGAGGGACGATCCTCATTCCCACATTCGATGGTTTAACAAGATCACCTCTACCATCAAATACCGAAATGTTCCTCAAGAAGCTATCAAACTTCTTCTTATTCCTTTTTCTCTCGAGGGGCAGCCCGGTTTTGGCTCGAAAAACAACCCCCTCGTTCTATTGAAACATGGGAAGATTTGGTATCGAAATTTTTGAATGAATTCTTTCCTCCATCCAAAACCACAAGCCTTCAAAATGAAATCACCAAATTCACTCAAAAATTTGATGAATCCTTTAGTGAAGCGTGGGACCATTTTAAAGAATTACTTCGCAAATGTCCTCACCATGGTTTCTCCGAGTTACATCAACTCGATACCTTCTATAATGGTTTGAACCACTCCGATCAAGACTCTCTAAATGCCGCCGCTGGTGGTAATCTCTTGTATTGGACTACTAAAGATGCTTTAGCCATCATTGAGAATAAGTCCAAGGTCCGCACTACACGAAGCAAACCGGTTGTTTCCCAAGTTAATGCTTCACCTTCTACTTCATCTCCCGTGAGTTCTTCTAGCACTGATGCTAAGATTGACAAACTCACGGAGGCTATTCAAGCTTTGGTTCTTTCCAAGCAAAAGAAACAATCTTCCCCACAAACTTCTTCACCCACTCAAGTCAAAGCGGTGGAAGAAACTTGTTTCACTTGTGGTGGTCCTCATACATACTACAATTGTACTGCCACTAATGGTAGTCAATGTGTAGTTAATGCGGTAGTCGGGTCTTTCAATCAAGGAGGTAATCAATACCGTCCTCAAGTTGACCCGAATTATCGTGCTAGCAATCAAAATGGACCACCCGGATTTTCTCAACCCAACAATCCAAATAGATTCAATCAAAACCAACCGAGAGGGCAAAATGTTCAAAATCAATTTCAAGCCCCGATCAATCAATACCCAAATCAAGGTGGTAATTTCAATCAAGGCTTTCAAGCTTCGAATTACCAAGCCCCAATTGCTTCCTCAAACGAACTTGCTAATTACATCAAGGCAAATGAAGCAAATATGAGGTCAATGCAAAATCAAATAACCACCTTGAAGAATGATTTTCAAACTTCAATATCAAAACAAGGTCATGAGCTTAAAAATGAACTTAAGAATACAAATCAAAAGATTGATCAATCTCAAAGTAAAATTGAGAACATGTTTGCTAGTCTCATGTGTCAATTGAATCAAGCTTCAACTTCGGGAGATCTTCCAGGAAATACCATTCCTAACCCAAAGGGTGAGTTGAAAGCTATTACCACTCATAGTAGTAAGACGATTGATGGACCCTCGACTTCTATGCCCCCTCCACCGGGGGAAGTGAATCGAGAGACCGAGGTGACAAAGGGCAAAGTGCAAAATATAAGCCCACAAAGTACCGCACACGTCTAACCTCCGGTCGTCCAATCTCTAATTCCGGAACATGATGTTTCGAAGACAAATTCTAAGCCTTCAATTCCTTATTCGTCGAGGCTTAATGATCAGAAGCTCCGTGACGAAACTAATAGTCAAATGATGAAGTTTCTTGAAATCTTTCAAAAGTTACACTTTGATATTAGCTTTGCGGATGCTCTTCTCTACATGCCAAAGTTTGCCTCTACATTCAAGAGTCTCCCTAGCAATAAGGAAAAATTGTTGGAATTAACAAAGACTCCATTAAATGAGAATTGTTCGGCGGTAATCCTTAAAAAGTTGCCTGAAAAACTAGGAGACCCCGGCAAATTTCTCATCCCTTGTGATTTTCAAAAGCTAGATGAATGCTTAGCCTTGGCCGATCTTGGCGCAAGCATCAATCTAATGCATCTTTCAGTTTGGGAAAATCTTTCTCTTCCGGAGCTTACTTCTACACGAATGACTCTCGAGCTTGCAAACCGATCGGTTACTGTTCTGAAAGGTATTGCCGAAGATGTCTTCGTGAAGGTTGGCAAGTTCCATTTTCCTGCTGACTTCGTAGTAGTCAATTTTGATGCCGATCCTCGTGTCCCCCTTATCTTGGGAAGACCATTCTTGAAAACGGCTCGTGCATTAATCTATGTTTACAAAGGTGAAATGACTCTTAGAGTCGGTGATGAAAAGTTGGTCTTAAATATTGAGAGTACTTCAAAATATCCTCTCAAGCATGATAACGAGTCAATTAACCAAATTGATATCATTGATGCTACATGCGAGGAATATTTTCATGAAGTACTAAGTGGCAATCCCACTTCTTTAGACCATACCGTTGCTCTCTCTTCCCCCTCTTTCACTCCATTTGAGGGAGGTGACTTCATTTTGGAAGAGATTGAAGCTTGTTTGTCTTGTGATTCAATTCCATCGGGAATTGATGATGATGTGTTTGACTCGGAGGGAGACATTCTTCTTATTAAGAAGTTGCTTAATGATGATCCATCATCTCTCCCTCCGAAAGATCTTCATAATGAGGAAATCAAATCTGTTGAAAATTCTGATGATCCTCTAGAGGTCGAACTTAAGGACTTACCGCCTCATCTTGAATATGCATTTTTGGAGGGTACCGATAAATTACCCGTCATTATTGCAAAATACTTAAATGATGAGGAGAAAACCGCTCTCATAAAGGTTTTAAAGTCACACAAGCGAGCCATCGCTTGGAAACTTTCCGACATTAAGGGTGTTAACCCGGAATTTTGTACACACAAGATTTTAATGGAAGATGACTTTAAACCGGCGGTTCAACATCAAAGAAGGGTTAATCCAAAAATTCACTAGGTTATCAAAAAGGAAGTTCTTAAACTCCTTGATGCCGGCTTGATTTACCCTATCTCGGATAGTCCTTGGGTGAGCCCCGTTCATTGCGTGCCTAAAAAAGGTGGCATTACCGTTGTTACAAATGATGAGAACGAGTTGATTCCTACTCGATTGGTGACGGGATGGCGTGTATGCATTGACTACCGAAAGTTAAATGACGCCACCCGTAAAGACCACTTCCCTCTTCCATTCATGGACCAAATGCTCGAAAGACTAGCGGGAAACGAGTACTATTGTTTCCTCGACGGTTTCTCGAGTTACTTCCAAATTCCCATTGACCCGCAAGACCAATAAAAGACCACTTTCACGTGCCCTTATGGAACGTTTGGCTACCGACGCATGCCCTTTGGCTTATGTAACGCTCCGGGCATGTTCCAAAGGTGTATGATGGCCATATTTCACGACATGATCGAGAAAACTATGGAGGTCTTTATGGATGATTTCTCGGTCTTTGGGGATTCTTTAACCACATGTCTCTCCCATTTGGACAAAATGCTTCAACGTTGTGAAGACACTAATCTTTGTCTAAATTGGGAGAAGAGTCATTTCATGGTCAAAGAGGGCATTGTCCTCGGCCATAAGATTTCTAAGAGTAGGATTGAGGTCGATAAATCCAAAGTTGATGTTATCGCTAAACAAGCTCATCCCACTACTGTCAAGGGTATTCGGAGTTTCCTTGGTCACGCCGGTTTCTATCGTAGATTCATACAAGATTTTTCCAAAATCGCCCGGCCGATGACTCGTCTCCTTGAAAAGGAAACTCCGTTCATTTTCTCACAAGAGTGCATTGAAGCTTTTCAAACTCTAAAGAAAAAGCTTACTGAAGCACCAATCTTGGTTGCCCCCGATTGGGACCTACCTTTTGAACTTATGTGCGATGCTAGTGATTTTGCCATAGGAGCGGTCTTGGGGCAACGTTAATCTAATCATTTTCAGCCTATACACAATGCTAGCAAAACTATGACAGAAGCTCAAGCTCATTACACCACAACGGAAAAATAATTATTAGCCGTGGTGTATGCTTTCGAAAACTTTCGGCCATACTTAATCTTGTCAAAAAGCATAGTGTATACGGATCACTCGGCTCTCAAATATCTCTTTGCAAAACAAGATGCAAAGCCGAGATTGCTCCGATGGGTTCTCCTCCTGCAAGAATTTGATATCATAATACGTGATAAAAAAGGAGCCGAGAACCTTGCTGCTGATCATCTGTCCCGATTAGAAAATACCCATCAAAGTGTGCTCGAGAAAAATAAAATAAATGAAACATTTCCTCTCGAGACACTTAACGTGGTATCTTTTCGTGGTGATTCTGGTACCCCATGGTTTGCCGATTTTGCAAACTACCATGCGGGAAACTTTGTTGTGAAAGGGATGTCGTCCCAACAAAAGAACAAATTCTTCAAAGATGTGAAGCATTACTTTTGGGACGATCCCTACTTGTTTAAAGTATGTGCAGATCAAGTCATTCAGCGGAGTGTTCACAGCCAAGAAGCCGTTGAAATTCCTAAGGCTTGCCACAATGGACCCACGGGGGGACATCATGGTGCCAACTACACCGCCAAAAAGGTGTTTGATTCCGGTTTCTATTGGCCCACAATCTACCGTGATGCCCATGACTTAGTCAAATCTTGTGACTCTTGTCAACGTCACGGGAAGATCTCTCAAAAAGATGAAATGCCACAAAATGTCATTCAAGTTTGTGAAATCTTTGACGTTTAGGGCATTGACTTTATGGGGCTGTTCCCGTCTTCACAAGGGAACAAGTATATACTCGTGGCCATCGATTATTTGTCTAAATGGGTTGAGGCGAAAGCACTCCCCACCAATGACGCCCGAGTAGTGTGCAAATTTTTGAAAACTCTCTTTGCTCGGTTTGGAACTCCCCGTGCTATCATTAGTGATCGCGGTACGCACTTTTGAAATAACCAATTTGCAAAAGTCATGCTTAAGTACGGTATTACTCACCGTCTTTCTATCGCGTATCACCCACAAACAAGTGGACAAGTGGAAGTTTCAAACCGTAGTCTAAAAAGAATCTTGGAAAGGACCGTAGGTGAAAACCGTGCATCTTGGTCAGATAAATTGGATGATGCACTTTGGGCCTTCCGTACAGCTTATAAAACACCCATCGGGTGTACTCCTTACAAGATTGTGTACGGAAAGGCGTGCCATCTACCGATCGAGCTCGAGCACAAATCTTATTGGTCCTTGAAGCATGCAAACTTCGACCTAAAGTCCGCGGGTGATCACCGCAAAGTTCAACTCAATGAATTAAATGAAATTCATGATCAAGCTTACGAGAACTCTTTGATCTACAAAGAAAAGACAAAGAAGATCCATGACCCCAAAATCAAGAACCGCGTTTTTAACGTTGGTGATCGAGTCCTTCTTTTCAATTCTCGATTGAATATATTCTCGGGAAAACTTAAAACCCGTTGGACCGGACCATTCACCGTTGCCAAAGTTTTTCCTTATGGTACCGTCGAGTTATCTCAAAATGACGGACCAAACTTCAAGGTGAACGGTCATAGGTTGAAGCATTACTTTGGAGGGGACATACCATCCATGGTTGTCCCGGATCTCCAAACTTTCCCCATGGACAAATGAATTCGGGGTCGAGTCAAGCTAGTGACTCGGTTAACAAAAACATTAGCATCACATGGGTGACAACCCATGTTTCTGACTTCTTTCTATTTTCTGACACTAAGTGTAGGGGGATTCCTCTGTTGTGCTTTGTTTTGTGTGTTGTTTGCCCTTGTTTGCAGGTTTCCCTTAGATCGTGATGATTGATGCGCCTGTTTTCAATCCAGCCGCCCAATATCCGATCTTTTTGCTAATGTTTATCTAGGGATATCTTTTTAATCCTGTTTGTGAAAAGAAAGATTTATGTTCCACACTTGGTTATTAGTATTACCTTTTTACATTCTAAGTGTCGGCATAATAGCCGGTACTTTGAATATTGAGGGCAATATTCAATTCTAAGTGTGGGGGGGAATTCTCGCGAATTTTGTCACATTTGTACCTTCTAGTGCCCTAGTACCCCCGTTTTGGCCAAAATTTTAAAAAATTTTCATTTTTAAATAAGAAATAGCATAAAAAAGAAATGCTTTGCACCAAAAAAAGAAAGAAAAAAATAAAAGTGTTTAGTATTGATTAGATTAGAACAAGGGGAATGCCGACTCTGCTAGAGTGTTGATCTGGCTACTTCCTTAACGATAAGACTAAGGTTTTATGATATGTGCAAATGAAAATGCTAAGTGTAGAATAGTTGGTTTTCTTTAGAGCTTATACAAGTAATCTATGGCTTTTCCTCCCAGAAGATAACTAATCTGACTTAATAAGTGCTTATTTTCAAACGTTTGAACATACAAAATCATTTTTTCATACGATTTTGAAAAATACTAGTTCAAGGCTTTATTTAAACTTTGGAACAAGCATATGTTAGAATAATGCAAAATGAAAGTGAGACGTTGCTTGAAAGTTGCAAAAAAAAGTTAAGTAATAAATAAATGTGCTAAAAATCTAAGGTTCAAGATCGGCTCTTGGATCCTTATTTCCGGAAGGCGTTTAGGTCTTGGCTACCCTCTTACACCGGCCCTTGGACCCTTAATTCTGAAAGGCGTTAAGGTCTTGGAACTCTCCGTTGTAACGGCCCTTGGATCCTTTATTCCGAAAGGTGTAAGGTCTTGGTTCCCGTGAAACTCCGTTAGTTTATGTTGCACAAGTAAAAAAATAAAAAAATAAAAAATAATAATAAAAAAAAAATAAAATAAAAATAATGAGAAAAAGAAAAGAAAATAAATAAAATAAAATGGAATGATATTGCAAAATGCAATAAAGTTTTGAAACTTGCTTGTTGTGAATTTTAAATCTACCTTTTAACTAGTATTAGTCAAAATTTTATATAAACGTCGGTTTTTGTGATCAAAATTTTGAAAATCAAGCGCATTCACCTAACTATAATAAATATGGGAGTGAAAAGTTAAGTCTCGACTTACATAAATTATTAGTATAAGTAGCGTTGGCATTTTACAAAAACGTTTGCACATTGAGTTTAAGCTTTGTTGGGAGTATTAAAAAGAGGATGACGATTTCAATTCCCAGGAGACACTCATTTTATGCCCATTTCAGACCATAAAAATACAGAAAACGGCCAAATACACCAAATATTACTGCAGATATCCTTGGTTTGTGTTTTTATGTGTTTCAGGTACAAAAGGATTGAAAACGTGGCAAAACAGGCAAAAACCGAGCACAAGATTGGGAAGTCGTGAAAAGCTAAAGCCTGGAAAGGAAATTCCAAGTTTAGACCAAGAAATTGCTCATGTGTCAAAATTCAACTGATGCGTGGTTTTGCAACCTTACAACAGGTTTTACCTCTCAAGGGATCTTGAGAAGTTTGCAATCCCCAACTGGCAGTGTACCTGACCGATGTAGTATAGCGAAGTGGCAATGTACCGGGGGATTGATCGTTCAACTCAAAGAATAGTGTTCGTTAGGATTGAAATTTATCTACTAGGTCTAGAGGTGAGGGATGATTCTTTTTGTATTTTTTATATTTTATGAAAAGCAAGTAAAATCTCTGGTTTGAAGGAGTGGGCGGAATTAGTTGCTAATCAACTAACCCAAAAGCTACTGATTAAACTAATGTGCAGGAAAGTAAACTAGGGTTCTACAAGGGAAGTGAAGCATGTCTACCTATGATATGTTAATCCTTGCTAGCTATCCAATTCTACCTATTGAATTGTCACACCTTGTTTTAATTGACGGGTTGTATTCCCTAATACCATTCGTGGGGTGGCGTACGTACTTCCCCAACTCTATAAGCTCCTACTTCACTCCTATGTCGAGCCGGCTAAGAAGCTCCTAACATGGGATCTCTAGAATTCGCTCATGCATTAAATACAACCAAATAAACCTAGTACGCATTGGTTCATGTTTCTTAAGACGTTCAAGCAAGTTACCGTATAGGAGGTTAGCCAGTTTTCTTAAGCCTAACATCGATATCACCCAATCAAACAAGAGACAATAGGAAACAAGAATTATAAGCTAAACCAATTAGATCTATTGAAGTGTCACAGCTTTATTGATGACGATAGACACATACATCAACAAGGAATCAATAAGATCTAATTAATTATATACAAGTTTCACACAATCGTAAGTAGACACAAGGTGAATTAGCAAAGCATGATCAATGAAGGGCAAACAACCACAATAATGAAAGACATAATTAAGTTAAAATCAACAAACCAATATTTGATGTTTATGAAGTGATTGAAACCCTCTAAGTTGCTGGAAAAACACCTACCTAAACCCTAGAATCAGACTTAGGGTTTAGGGCTTACAAAAAGTGAAGTTGTGATGTTGTATTTATAGCTGATTTTCTGTCCGCATCGATCTGACGGCGTCAGATTTTACAAGTGACGGCGTCAGCTCCCCTTTTTCACCAAATTGTAGATCTTTTCGTCCCGATTCCGTGGCCTCTTGAATCACCTAAATCCGAGTTCGTATGAAGATTTTATGGCCAAAACAGTGACAGCTACTCCGCGCGCGAGTTGTGATTGTCTTGATTAACTTGTGGCGGTTTCACTAAGGTTCCTTCTCGTGTAAGAATACTTTGACGTCGTCACTCTATATCATCTGACGTCGTCAGGTCTATGATCCTGACGCCGTCACCTTCAAAAATCCTCTGGCCCGTCTCTCTTTAACTTAACACTTGACGGCCTACATCCATTAACACGTGATGCCGTCACAAAACCTTCTGGCGCGTCACGTGTAAATTCATATTCATCCTTTTGCCAGTACGTGACGCCGTCACCTACAAAGCGTGACGCCGTCAAGCTCTGTTTCCAGCTTGATTTTGGAGACTTTGCCGTTTTCTTCACTTTTCGCTCCAAAAACGTCCAAAATGCTTCCTTTTCCAGATTTCTTCTCCAAAGTACCTAAAATGACAAAAGGAACGATTTAGGGCAATATTTGATCAAATAAATACGATTTAGGGCTTAAATGACCCCCTAAAAGCGGTACACTTTTCGCTTCATCAAATACCCTTACACTTGAGATTTGCTTGTCCTCAAGCAAATGCGCTTTTATTCTAATCAAAATACAAGTTAGGGGTTATTTAATGCTAATATAAAAGTAATTACAACAAATAGTCGTTCCACTTTAATCATAATAAGCACGGAGATTACAAACTAGCACCTCACAAGTAGTGTTTAGATACTCACATCTCTCAGGTGTCATAAAAGTATATCTCATAAATGAAAACGGGTAATATCTCTCACTACCTGTCATAGCAAATAGATTACCATAGGCTTGGGAAAGGATCAAAAACCTCCTCCACTAGGCGTAAGCACCTAAGATAAACTATCAAAGAGGGCTTTTAAACGGGTTATAACGTTAGGTGTAGGGATATGATAAACACGGATTTGTTGGATAAGGGATATTTTACTGGTGGCGAGTTAAAGATCTTGATTAATTACATGTACAATATGGCGTTGTTAAGCCAAGACTAGACTCGACTTAAGCTAAAAACAAAATAACAAAAACATAAAGTAAACATAAAATGAAACGGGATGGTAGTCCGTATGTTTTTTCTACTTTTCTTTTTCTTATTTTTTTGTATTTTTCTTGATTTTTTTTTTTTCATACGCTCTTGCCCTACCATCCAAAATAATACATCATAGGGGCGTTGCATTCCCCTTACACTTGAACTTTTACATAACTTTACAATTAACTATTCTAATGACTCGAATTAAGATAATCGAAACACTTGGAGTACTTTTAAAATATTTAGAACATATGGGGGTAATAATGTTCTTCTTCCCCATTACTCCATTACACTAGTACTTTACCCATGAGTCCCAATCGTCCCAAAACAATATGTACAAGGATATGACTCGACTTAGCAACCATGTAATCAATTAGATAATTAACTTGGGGTTTAAACAAATGTTGTAACAATAATGCACTAAAAATGAGTGCATACAAGGTAGGCTAAGGCGATTTGGGTGTACATTTAAGTGGGGTGTAAACAAATTCTTCCTTTAAGTAAAATGCTTAAAGGTCGAAATGAAAAGATAGGCTCTGAGGGGTGTACTAGGGGTATCGTGTACTAAAAATGAGTACAACGCAAAGGGTGTGGGAGAATTACTTGACCAATGTAGCCAATGTAATTATAACAAAAACACAGGTGTAAAACAATGGGTTAATCCTAATGCCTCTTATCATGTAGTAAATCTAACTACACGAATATAGTCTCACTTGTGGCCTCGGAATGGTCCTAATGCAAGTTCTAGAATCTAAGTGCTACCGGTACACACATCATAGCATAAATGCTTTTCCTACCAATTCTAGGGGCGAACCTCACATATTTGGGGGTGGAAAATTTTTTAGTGGTACGGTTTTGTGCTAGTCATATAACTCCTATCCGTGAGACGCTCCTTAAGACCAAAGTTTCACTCCTATATGTTGTAAGAAATTTTAAATTTGGCACTAAAATTGCCTTAACAGGTATTTCTCTCAGTTTTATTACACATCTACTATTAAACAAACAAAAAATCAAGCGTAATAGCATTCTTTAAGGTATCATACTTTACCCCCCCCTTACACTTAAGATGAACATTGTCCCCAATGTTCAAATAACAAGATGTAAAAGTAAATAAGGTAAAAGAATGAAATCAAATACTCCCCTGATTCGCTCGGTGGATAAAGGGGTAACATGGTTAGATCTTCTTCCAAGGTAATGTTGAAGCTTCAAGATTAAAGCAGCGCCAAAAGCTAGATTCCACATACATCTCCTTGTCCAAAATAACCTATTAAACCTGAGAAAACAAACACGAAAACCTGCATAACATCGGCGGGATAAATCTGTATAAGGATATAATGCTTGTGGAATGATTATTTTGCAGATTCCTGGAGTTTATAAGTTAGAGATTTAATAAAGCATTTTATGATTCCAGAAGAAAAACAAAACTTTTAAAAATTTCAGAAAATTAAAACCTGATGCCGTCAGGTTGTAAGGCCTGACGCCGTCAGAAATGATCTGACAGATTTTTCATGTTAAGTTTCCGGAAAATTTCTGGAAAAACCTATACCTTACTTCCTGGAATTCCTGCAAAATATCATTATGACTCGATACAAGCATTTGACTCAAACAAATACTAATATGTATGCTCATTTAATATTGTTGTGATTCATGTTCAATCTTGTTCTTGTAAACAAATTTGGATTCCCTTACACTTATCTTTTGCAAAATACCTTTATATGTAGTTAAGACGAAGTTAAAAACAAAATAAAGCATTTTCACAATTTACTTTGAAACATGAGCACAAACAATAATAATTAAACTTGCATACGGAAACAAATAAAATCAAACAAACAAACAAACAAATAAAGCTTGGGTTGCCTCCCAAGAAGCGCTTGTTTTTGTTCGAGTCACGAGCCTGACTCTACCCTTATTTAACGGAAATAGGGGAGGTTTTCCCTACACTTAGGATTAAGTGCGGGTGGAAGTAGCGATACACACCCTTAGGGTGGAAATATGCCACGTGAGGTGAAGGGGGTGAGTGAATGGCTTCCTTCATCCTAAAACTACCCGGATAATATTGGTTTATGGGTGGGTCGGTTCCTCTTTTGTCTCCTAGATGTAAATCTAAGGATGAAAAGTTGTGTAAAGGTTGAGGTTCCGGCTCATCAACACTAGGAAATTCCCTAGAACTAAGAGTAAGGTCATCACTAAAAGTGTTCAAACCTATATCCTCTAGTTGTGCTTGGTCCAAGGGTTCTACCTCCATCGGGATTCCTAAAGTCTCTTCTACTTCTTCCGGGTAAGTCACGGGCGGTGTGGGTGCCTCGAATGATGGTGGGTTTTGTGGAGTACTTGGTGGACTTGGATTTTCTACTTTATCCTCCATCTTATCTTGATTACCTATGTGCTTATTATGTGATTTGTTGAAGTCTATCCCCAACATGCACCTAGGTATCTCAAATCCTTTTCTATTCATCTCAAATTCTTGGTCCGATTCATAAGAATCATTCTCAATAACTTGATCACTATGTTCCATTTGCCTAAAGGATTCCTCATACTCATCATATGTCTTGGTGAAATCTAATCCAAGCATGCACCTAGGTAGTTCAACATTAACCATCTCACAATCTTGGTCGGGTTCATAAGAAACTATCCTAGGTGAAGGCTCATATGGTGCATAGGTTTCACTTAATGAGGTATTTTGAGGGTTTGATGGGTCTCCTAAGGTGATTTCCTCAAAAGTTTTATGCACTTGGTCTCTTTTCTCAAGGTACTCACTAAAATTTATGTAAGATCCTGTTCTCATTACTTCATTCCACCATCTTGATTTATCCAAATTAGTAAAATTATATTTCTTCATGTAAAACTCTAGTCGCGGATTTGGTAGATTCACGTTCTCCGTAATGGCGAACGGAAGAGTCAATGGAAAAACTTTACGAACAAAAGCACAAAGAAAAGATAGACTACGAGAAAGCTAATAAAAAGAAAATAAAAATCTCACTAGATAGGAATCTAACGAGTAGACCTAATAAAAATAAAATTTCAACCTAAGCATTAACTATTCCCCGGCAATGGCGCCAAAAACTTGATGCGTGGTTTTGCAACCTTACAACAGGTTTTACCTCTCAAGGGATCTTGAGAAGTTTGCAATCCCCACCAGGCAGTGTACCTGACCGATGTAGTATAGTGAAGTGGCAAGTACCGGGGGATTGATCGTTCAACTCAAAGAATAGTGTTCGTTAGGATTGAAATTTATCTACTAGGTCTAGAGGTGAGGGATGATTCTTTTTGTATTTTTTATATTTTATGAAAAGCAAGTAAAATCTCTGGTTTGAAGGAGTGGGCGGAATTAGTTGCTAATCAACTAACCCAAAAGCTACTAATTAAACTAATGTGCAGGAAAGTAAACTAGGGTTCTACAAGGGAAGTGAAGCATGTCTACCTATGATATGTTAATCCTTGCTAGCTATCCAATTCTACCTATTGAATTGTCACACCTTGTTTTAATTGACGGGTTGTATTCCTTAATACCATTCGTGGGGTGGCGTACGTACTTCCCCAACTCTATAAGCTCCTACTTCACTCCTATGTCGAGCCGGCTAAGAAGCTCCTAACATGGGATCACTAGAATTCGCTCATGCATTAAATACAACCAAATAAACCTAGTACGCATTGGTTCATGTTTCTTAAGACGTTCAAGCAAGTTACCGTATAGGAGGTTAGCCAGTTTTCTTAAGCCTAACATCGATATCACCCAATCAAACAAGAGACAATAGGAAACAAGAATTATAAGCTAAACCAATTAGATCTATTGAAGTGTCACACCTTTATTGATGACGATAGACACATACATCAACAAGGAATCAATAAGATCTAATTAATTATATACAAGTTTCACACAATCATAAGTAGACACAAGGTGAATTAGCAAAGCATGATCAATGAAGGGCAAACAACCACAATAATGAAAGACATAATTAAGTTAGAATCAACAAACCAATATTTGATGTTTATGAAGTGATTGAAACCCTCTAAGTTGCTGGAAAAACACCTACCTAAACCCTAGAATCGGACTTAGGGTTTAGGGCTTACAAAAAGTGAAGTTGTGATGTTGTATTTATAGCTGATTTTCTGTCCGCATCGATCTGACGGCGTCAGCTCCCCTTTTTCACCAAATTGTAGATCTTTTCGTCCCGATTCCGTGGCCTCTTGAATCACCTAAATCCGAGTTCGTATGAAGATTTTATGGCCAAAACAGTAACAGCTACTCCGCGCGCGAGTTGTGATTGTCTTGATTAACTTGTGGCGGTTTCACTAAGGTTCCTTCTCGTGTAAGAATACTTTGACGCCGTCACTCTATATCATCTGACGTCGTCAGGTCTATGATCCTGACGCCGTCACCTTCAAAAATCCTCTGGCCCGTCTCTCTTTAACTTAACACTTGACGGCCTACATCCATTAACACGTGACGCCATCACAAAACCTTCTGGCGCGTCACGTGTAAATTCATATTCATCCTTTTTCCAGTACGTGACGCCGTCACCTACAAAGCGTGACGCCGTCAAGCTCTGTTTCCAGCTTGATTTTGGAGACTTTACCGTTTTCTTCACTTTTCGCTCCAAAAACGTCCAAAATGCTTCCTTTTCCAGATTTCATCTCCAAAGTACCTAAAATGACAAAAGGAACGATTTAGGGCGATATTTGATCAAATAAATATGATTTAGGGCTTAAATGACCCCCTAAAAGCGGTACACTTTTCGCTTCATCATCAACCCCCAAGATAATCAAAATGACAGAATTGGTCCCTTGGAATAAATTTCCAGATTTGGCAGAAATAGTCCCTCCATGCTTATCCCATTTTAAGTTTAACCCTTTAAACTTAATTACCCTTTTTTTTTCTCTTAAAATCCAAAACAAAACACAACCCAATTTTATCCCAATCCTTACCCCATAACCCAGCCCAACAAATAAAATAAGCCCATTCCCAAAACCCCTTATCCCGTTTTTAGTTAAACACCATGTTTGACTTCAGTCAAACCCTCCAAACCCGCCAAAAGCTAAAACCAGAAACCACCCCCAACCCACCATTTTCTTCCTGACAAAAGCTACCCTCCCCCTCACCCTGCTTATCCCTCTTTCTACACTCCACCTACCCATTCCAAAGCATTTAATGCTTCTCCAACATCACAAGTTTACCAGTACCAAGTGGGTAATCCACTATCTCACTTTTGGTCCCAAAATCTCTTTCAACGGCTCAGATGAAGAGAAGGCTATCCAAGGGTCAGAAAATGGTCAGAAGCAGTCAAAGGAGATATCCCACCAAGAATTAGTATAAATACCAGTGGTGCAAAAAAAGGTCTATAAGGCCGATTAATCGCCGATTAGGTGCTACAAGGCCACAGACCTTGCTGATTTATGTAACTGGGTCAGACAAATAGGTCAACCGTGGTCAACGGCGATCAACGGCGGTTAATGGTGGCTAAACTTGCCGGAAACCTATAAATCTTGCCGGAAGTACCCAAAACTCACTGTAAACTTATTTTGATCACTTATAGTAACTGTTTAAGTCTATTACAAGTTGTTTTTTAGAAAATACCTTGCCGGAAATAACTAAAACTCACTGGAAATACACAAAACTTGCCGGAAATAACTAAAATTTATCAGTAATGCCAATCCGATTAATCACCGATTAATCCCGCCTAGACCGATTACAAGCTACAAGGTGGTCGACCGCCCGACTACCGATTCGCGATTTTTGCAACCTTGATAAATAGGCTCCTATTGTAAGCCTTGAAGGCATGTAGAAATTTAGTGGTAGTCGTATTTTAGTTTAAGTACTTTATTAATTGTAATTTTTAGCTCTCAGTAATCAATTCAAGTGTTTTCAAGTTTAATTGTTCTAATTATAACAGCTTTGTACTCCTTTCTAATCTTAATAGAAATTAAAGTTTTTCTCATAATTCGAATTAAGTTGCATTGTTGTTGAAAATCACTCACAGCTTTCCTCACCTTTCTTATAAGCTTATACAAGCTAATTATAGCTTTTTGTAAGCTTATAATAGTTTAGAACCTGTTTAATTCAAAAAGTCTAGAAAAGTCAATGAAAGTCAACCTTTGCATTAGATAAGGGAAAGTTTTTGGAAGTTGCCAGTAATGGAATGGCAAGGTGGACTTTACCTAGCTTATCTTTGATAAGCTAGGAGCTTGTAGCTGCCATTCAGTTGGAACCCTTGTTAAGCTAGGGTTAAAGGTTTTACAATCTTGTTCTAATTTCTCAAAATTCTGCATAGGTTACTGTTCATTACCTTATTGTTAGCTTATTTGCTTATTTGTAGCTTAATAGTGCTTAGTTATGCTTTGTAATGATAATTCAGTAGGTAGCTTGGCTTTAATATCCACTTTGCTTAGAATTCTACAAAAAGGCTTAAAATCAGTAGACTAGGGTCTAGCTTAATTTGAGCTTATTTTCTTCTAATAAGTTCTGTATTAGGTCTCAATTAAGTTGCTTAACCATTGTTCTTCAGAAGTCTAGGCTTATTTAAGTTTTTTTTGGTTTTAAAATCCAAGACAGACCCAAAAAGGGATGTTTGGGTCAAGAGTCAAAATGGGTCAAATAAACTTAGTACTGTTCATTTGCAATCTTGGTCAGTTTAATCTTGCTTAATTTTGGTTAGATAAGTAGTTTTTAGTTCCTATGTAGCTGCTTTTAAGGAATTTATGTGTCTAAGGATTTTGTCTTGATTTGAGTAACTCAACTGCTCAAATCTGCTTATCTTGAAGATAAGCAGATTTTGTGCTTTTTCTTGTTGTTTTCAAATTCATCTTAGTCCATTGAGTGAGTTTCTAAAAGGTGGTTTGAAGTCTCAAAGGTCCCAAGTGTTTTGGTCAAATTTTGCAAGTCTGCACATCAGACCCAAGTGCAGACTGCCTCAGTTTTTAGACCAAATCAAGTGCTTATTAGTAATTAAGAATGTCTGATTTTCATGTTTCTAATTTGTTAGCTTATTAAAGTAATCTGTTTCACCATTTTCAGAACTAGTCTTGGCTTATTATAGCTTATAAACAAGTTCAAAAGTTGCTTGTTCAGCCAAGTATACACTGATAATTCAGTGTACACTTGACCAAACTAGCCACTTTATTAGCTCCTTTAAAAGCAGAAAATAAGGTCTTGATGGTCTGATTTTTGGACCTAGGTGATCCTTGGTATGTAAACTTTAGGAATTCTCTACTTTTGTGGTCTTTAGTGCTTATATAAGTGCTTAAAAATAAGCCCGTAGTTGCCTAGGTTAATTGAATTCTGCCCTGTACACCTCAGTACCTCAACTGACCCATTTTGCTTATTTAGGCTTTGATTCAGTACTTATTGCCTCTTTTTGTTGCTTATTTGTTTTCATTATTAGCTTATTTGTGTCTTTAGCTTATTTCACATGTTCATTTAGCTTATTAGTTTAGCTTTTAGTCATTTTTCATTGCCCTTTGCTTATTTTAGCTTGAAAAGCCCACTGACCTGAATCCATTGCTTAAATCTGAGCTTATTGTTTAGTTTTAAAATAAGTTGTAGTTGTGAAAATTGCTTATTGGTTTGTGCTTTTTAAGTTGCAAAAAGAAAATCTCAAAAATAAAATAAAAGCAAAAAGAGCACCATGGGACTCGAACCCTGGTCTCTCAGATAAACACACACACACTTAACCAATCAGCCCTTGGGTCTTTTTCATTAAACCTTTGCATACTTTTTTATTTAACCCACTTTTCCAAATAAGCTTATTCGGCCTTCTCAGCTTATTACAGCTTATCTAAATAAGCTGGGTCCATGTTAATATTTTTCATAGGACTGTTTTAGTACAAAGTTATTTCACAAAAATTTTCAGAATTTTCAGAATAGGTTTAGTATTTTTAATTAATTTTTCTTTTAAATTCTGTTTTTAATTCATAATAAAAAATATAAAAGTCAAAAAAATATAAATCTTTTTTACAAAATTTTCTTTTGTCATTTAGGATTTAGGAAAAATAAATTTGAACTTGTAGGATTAATTTTTAATAGATTCTAATTTTAGGCTCGTGTTTATAATTCCTGACTCGCGTTTTTAGTTTAATTAAGTTGTGCTTCATTTTTCTTTGTAATTTTGTTTACCATATTTTTAGTAGAAGTTAAAAACTCAAAAATCAAAAATCCAATCATCAAGCATTTTAATTTCGAACCAAAAACGAAATCCTCGATTCACACCTCGCTGGGACACGACCCGGGTAATCACTTGCCCGATATCACACATATCGTATTCACGGGTTTTGTAAGTTAGCCTTTTTCCTAAAGGGTTGATTTGTTATTTCCCGCATTTCACGCATATCCGTCTGATATTATTTATATATACTTTATCACGGATCAACTTACTTCACCTGACTAACGAGGATCATCAGGAGGTGGTGTCGTATAAACTTGTTCATTTAGGTAACTAACCAAAAGGCATTATTGACATCTATATGAGATATTTTCCATTGAAAACTAGAATCCACTGCAATCAAAGTTCGCATAGTTGTCATTTTTGCAGTAAGAGCAAATGTCTCTTCATAATCCATGTCATACTCTCGAGAGCAACCTTTAGCAACAAGTCGAGCCTAATATCTTTCAATCGACCCATCAAATTCGGTTTTAGTCTTGTAGACACAACAAGAGCCAATAACACGCTTACCTGGCGGCAAAGCTACCAAGTCCCATGTGAGCTTAATGCAATGTAGTAAGTTATTCAGCTATAGCACTCTACCAAATTGAATTACAAATAGCTTCTGTATAGGACACAGGCTCATGAAGACTATGTACCAAAGCAAAAAAAGAAGAAAATAAACTAAAATTACAAGAATAAACAAAATCACCCCTTTTTAGTTGACTCACGAATACGTGTGGGCCGAACAATTTGTAGGAGAATCTCAAAAACTTCAGGTAATGGATGGGTAGTAGTGGTAGGGGTGATTAGCAGTCGATTGATGTGTCGTTTAGTATAGGTATTTATTTTTATCAAGTTTTACATTTATATTTAGCCAAGTTAACCTATAACAAACACTAACGGGCAGTGTACCCGATCAATGTAGCCTAGTTGGTAAATAGAGTGTAGATCACTAAGAGTGGAACGTTAACACCTAAGTATCTATCAGTATTTTAATCCTAAAGTTAGTTCTAATTAAACCTAATCTAACGCAATGGGGGTTTTCTGCCTGAGAGGCTGGCACGATGAGTAGATTAAGTACAACAGTAAATTAAACTAATAAGGTGGTAGACACACACGTACATAGATAGAAAAAAGATACAAACAAGAGACCTGGCCGATAGTTAGGAAGATTTGTCACCCGTTTAATTGCTTAGCTGTATAAGATGAGTACTAAAATCGATTCTCTCTCAGTGGATTCTTACGTGTATGCGTATATCATTCCAATCTCTAGATCTAGTCTAAACGTCTAAATTTCGGGTATTAAGTCTTCTCGACGGACTAATCCTATCACGATTAATCAGATCTTCGCATAAAGTCCACCTTAATGATTACTAAGTTTATATATTATTTATCCCTTTTACAGGCTTACATTAACTATGCAAACGATGTTAATTAAGTAATTGTGCGAGCCTAAGGTCGACAAGGCACGATAAACTTATATATGTAATCAAAAAATATGCATAAGGATCCAATAAAACATCAAATACTCTTTATAAAAGCTGGAAACAATTATGTTCGATCAAATAGTGAAAAAGACACTAACTTAACGATTAAAAGATTGCTAATACAAATTAAAAGAATCTTACTATGAATTAAAGTACTAGCCGGACCTTCTTATAGCTCTGAATTCCTCTTTCTGGTTGTGTCTTGTGTGGTCTGGTCGTCGCCTATGTATGGTAGAATTGTGTGGTAAAATTGTGTGTCGAATATGGCAGACGAATGGGGTATTTATACATTTTGGAAACTAAATCGATACGGCGTATCTATTAAGTTGATATGCCGTATCTAGGTAACTTCGCGTGGTGTCCAAGATTATTATATTCTGAAATATTCGTACACTGCCACAGGATACGGCGCACCTTCAATCTTCATATGGCGCATGTTCTTCAATATCTTGGATTAATCTGGTGAAGTCTTGAGATTGATACGCCACATCTCTAAAATGTCATGCGGCGTATCTGGAGTAAGATGAGTCATATCTTCTTACGTTGACCAAGGTTTCATATACGACGCATGGGAAATCCATGCGGCGTATGCTTCAAAGTCAGGCAATTGTCTTCATAATCGTCTAAGTCTTGATGTACGGCGTATCTGTCTAGAATGATACGGCGTATCTTTCTTCATTTCAGTAGACTTTTCCATCTTGATCTATTTTGCTCCAATTTACGTCCAAAATAGCTAACTTTCACCAATTGCTTGTTTATAACTGAGATTTACAAAAGTAAGCGATTAAGTATCAATTCTCATATAAAATAATAAAAAACAAGAGAATAACATAGGATAAATGATGCCAATAAAATGTTGTTATTTGATATCATCAAATATCCCCCACTAGAACTTTACTTGTCCTCAAGTAAAGCTTTAGATTAAACTTAAGAAAATGTATCCAAAACATAGTCTAGGAATTTTTATAGTTAAAGCATTTTATTCGTTTGATCACAATTGCACAACCAAACACCTCACTAAGTAGGAAAATGAAATCACTCAAAGCACTCAACCAATCTATGTGGTAACATTTAAGTAATTCACTTAATTGTTCGGTCGTAACGAATATTCTATCATAAGCTTGGCAAGGATACACATCTCCACCACTAAAGCTAACGAGTGACAAGTCTAAAGCGGTAAATTGGGTTAATATGTGACAAGGCTTAAGGGTTAAACATAGCTTTGTTCAAAAATCTCATACACAAACTTAATAGATCGCTGGCGCGAGTCCTCGATTCCTCAAATACCGGATGGTCAATAAGGTGGAACCTTAGATCGCAGGCGCGTTATTCGATTAATCTAAAACTCGGATGGTCACTACCTTATTCATGCATTTGACGTACTCACTAAGCCATTACCATATCCGGATGCTCGAAACCTAACAACGAATACAATAATTTGGTAAATGGTAGGGATAAAACATTGGGAAATAAATTAAATTGGTGTAAAACAAAATAAACAAATAGGTAGATTAAGTCCTAACAGGTGTGGTTAATTACTTCCCAACCATCCCATGAAAAAGACACAAATTATAGACTAACTCATACTTTAACACTGTGACTCACGCTTTAGTAGACACGAATTAGACATGTATCAATAAAAAAAATAAACTTTAGTTGGCGTTCCCATAACGGCCAACTCCCTTGCAATCCATAAATATAATACAGCAAGTAGTAGCTATATCTCTACTAGTACAATACTTTACATCGTTGGTTTATAACACTTACCAACATACTTCTTTCTTTCTCTTTTCATTTTTTGACTTTTTTTTAATATCAAATACTGGTGGTGTAAAATTTCACCACATCAACATCATATCAAATCTGGATAATTTTTCCATACTTTTCTATTCTTCAGATCATAAAAATAATAGTGATAGTAGAGGAACTACTAACACATTCCCATTGCATTGTGCATATCACATTCTCATTGCATTGTGCAATTCCTGACCTAACCAAAGATAAGAAACACGTACACAAACACAAGAAATACACACTTTACACAAGTAACTAACCACGGACTTAAATCTATAGGGTAGGCTAAGGTGTAAGGGTGTAACGAAACATTTAAATATTGGTTTAAGAAACGAAAGGAATGACTCAGAGGGTTTTTCTAGGGGTATCTTACTCTAAAGATGAGAGTAACAAAAGGGTTTAACATGGGGATTAACTAACATGTGTAGTTAGTTAATATAACACAACATATGTGGGCTATTTGGGTGTATTCCTAGAAATTTACCTAGTTAGACAAGTCACTCCAATTATATATATAATACTCATTATGGTGGTCTCGAATAGTATACAAGCCAAGTTATAAAGTTTACTACAAGTCACCGGCACACTCATATTTTTGGCGAATTTGGGTAAAATATTGGGAAATGGATAAGGCTAAATTCTCACAATTTGGAAATAAGAGTTATGTGTGCAGTCATGCAACTAAGATTTCACAAAAACATGCTTAGAAAAATTTTAAATTTAAGCATCTTAAGCACATAGCAAATTTTTCAAAAATAAGGACAAGTGACGTTCTAATTCTCCACCCCCCCCACTTAAGATAAACAACGTCCTCGTTGTTTAAAATGAAATTAAAAATAGGAAATAGAACGAATTATAACAGAAACTTCCCTGAGATTTGCTCGGTATGATCCTCCATGATGCGTTTCTGGGCAACTTTTTATTTTCTGTGTTTAATGGCGTCTGAATGCCAACATGGCTACAACCTACAGAAAATACAGAATGTATGTAAACCACCACTTCTTGTAAACAACCTGTGTTAGTGAACATGAAAATAGAAATAACAAATCCGGGTTGTCTCCCGGTAAGCACTTCTCTTTATTCCAGAGTCTTTAAGTTAGACTCGTCTTCAGCTCCTACTTCGTTCTTGTCATGAACCACCCTTCGTCTTTAATGCGAAAAATGTCATGATAAACCTGTGATACATTATCTTCCGTGCAACACCCCGTATTACTTCATAGATCACAGTCATAAGTATAGAAAATGACTCCGAAGAGACGTTTTAAAAAGCGTTATCATTCATTGAAAACTTAATAATTCAGAGTACAAAACATAATTTCAAATAGTTTGGGGTTTCACAAGAGATATGAAAAAGTTTGTAAAGAATGATAACATCATTTAACACCATCAACGGGTCCCAATGCCAACTCCGTGCCATATGCTCTTTAATTACCTGAGATAAAACATGCTAGAAAGATCAACACAAAAGTTGAGTGAATCCACAGTGTTTAAGTTGTAATAGTTTGCACACAAGTTTCAAGTAGTTAATTGTATAGAAACACAATTAAAGTAAAAAAAGCAATACCGCAGTATTGTATATATATGTATATTTCCTTAAGTCTCATGACACGCAAACGTTAACAGGTGACATCATATAATAACGACGTTAGGTACTAACATCATAGAGATAATGTTAATAATAATGCCCTCGGGCAGGAGCTTGCCGTCCTCCTGTTTAGTTCAAATAAATTGAATTTAGCTACATATCCGGTAACCAGATGGGGCGTCACTGCCAATAGATCTATTCACTAAATTCGCGTTCACTTGCAAGTGATTAATGGTTCATGATATGAGGGACTTTTAGTGGCAATAGTTGGGAACTTAAGCAATATCAAATTAGGATATCATACAAAAAAATACTTGTGTTCATGTTTAGAGCATGTATCTCCCCACGGGGTTGAAAACATATAAAAATGTTGGACTATGAACTCACCTCAGTGGTGTAGTAGTCTAGATGAAATGGTATCAAATGGTGTAAGTGAACGGCTCCAACGCGCAACCTAGATTAGTATAGCAAGTCTTAGATTTGTGGGTTTAGGACTCGATGTGAAACGATCTAATAAGTTTGAAAATCTGTAAGTGTTGTATCATCGATGCTTGTGTGGCAATTGCTTAGAGTGCAAAAACAAAAGGTTTCCATATATTATTCAAGTTATATATCATTTTAAGATTCATATTTATATATATACGTATTAGTTTCTTTACTTGTCGATGCACGCATAGTTCTACTCTAGTATTTATAAGAAATGGTAAAATATTTATTTTAAATAATTTAGGTTTGAGTATGACAAGTTATCAATATATATATATTAACTTATATAAATCGTTTTTAGAAATTAGTATGATTATGAGTTTTTAGAAATCGTTGGAATCGTAAGTGTACATTTTTATAAAATCGGCGTAAGACGTTGAAAATATATAAGTTCAAAACTTTCTAAGATTGCATAATTAACCTCTAACTTATAAAAAGTTACACATTCTACCCTAAGGTTTAATTACGTTACATATTTAATCCCAAAACTACTATTACGCCCTTTTACCCTTACTTTCCAAATCTGACAATTTATACCCAGATTTATAATCCTTTTCAGTTTAAGTCCAAAAAACCTTTATTTTCACTTTTTACCCCAAACAATTAAAACATTTACATATTTAGTCAAAAATTGAGTTTGTATTTGCATGCATGCATATAGTGTTTCTCTTCAAAGTTGTAGTTTTCATCTTAAACACACGTTAAGTAGTTTAACCACACAAGTATATGACATGAATGTTTAAAAGAAACTTAACAACGAAACCAAGCTACGTATCGAAATGGTTTTGGATACTTACGACACCTAAATGGTGGTAGTGAGATACGTATACGGATGTGAATAAGAACGAAAGAGAAGCCTGCTGCGATCTAGATATACTCCCAATGCTTAGCCCGTAACGAACTAGCCCGAAACACTTTGCTAACCAACCCAAATACTCCTATAAAGACCTCAAAATTTCCTTCCCTCCTAGTTTTTCTCCTTGGTTCAAATGGTATAGTGAGTGAATGAGTATGTACTTAGTTTCTAGTGTGAGCCTACTAAGTTCAAGAGTCTCCTTTATATAGATGAGCTTAGGTATGGTTTTCTTATAAAAAAAAATCCCTAACAAGCTAGAACTATAAAAATATATGAAGAGGGTGGCGTTTGGTCGTGTTAGCAGACGCATGCCCAACAAGGGTCACATGTCCAAATCTTGTCTCTCATATTGCATCTATGGCCTTGTGGTTAAATGGTTAGTTCAAAAGTTTTTAAAGTCAAATCAAATTTATCTAAAACTAAGCATGGCGAAGTGAATATAGAATGAATATAGCTTAACTATTCGAGAGGGTGACATTTGGTTTGTTTTGACGCAACACAAGAAAAGAAAGAAGATGGGACCTTTGTGTGTTACTGTCGAAAAGAAGAGAAAAGAATAGAAAAAAGAAAAAGAAAGCATGTGTTGTTTCCTTGACTTGCCTAATGTCCTAAGGTTTATGTTCTTATATCCTAGTTATAAAAGTCCAAGTCAAAATTTTGAATGTTTTAGTATGGTTTATCAAATTAAATAAACATGTAGCCTACTATTTCATTAGGGCGGTGGCACACTTAAATAAAGTAGAGAGTGTATGAAAATTTATAAAATGTATTTAGTATGTGTATTGGGTGTTAAAAATAGGTATTGTGTATTAGTTTTGTAGTTGAAATATGCTTAGGAGAAGGGGTGTATTTGTTGGGCTTACGGGCAGCCAAGGCCCACAGAAAGTGTCGGGTTTAACTGGCCCGCTAATATGTTTAGTTTCGGTACGTGTGTGAGCTCGTTCAAAGTTATATGTGAGTTACGTCACGTAATAGTTGACGAATAAAATTCGTAGATGCAATGTTAAAAAATAAATAAATAAATAAATAACTCGTAAAAAGGGTTAATTAAACTTTCAATTTGAATTGCTTCGATTTTAACATTAATTAATGACTAGGAAATTACAGGATACTACACTACCTACCCGTTAAACTGGATTTTGTCCCAGAATCCTAAGTTGTGATAGTTGCCGGGGTTGTCTCGGCGAATAAATGTGGTTAATTGATACGAATTTGGTTTTCATGCTCCTAAGTCCACTATGGTCCTCTATTAGAGTTCCATCTAACCTTAACAATGGGAATGCGGCTTTGTTTCAACTGTTTGACATCTCTGTCCATGATTTCTACCAGTTCTTCGATAAAATTTAGCTTATCGTCAAGCCGAATTTCTTTTAATGGAATGAAAAGAGTTTCATCTGATAAGTACTTCTTTAGGTTTGATACGTGGAAGGTATTGTCTACACTACTGAGCTCTTCGGGGAGTTCAAGTTTGTACGCCAGTGGACCAATCCTTTCTAGGATTTTGAATGGCCCAACGTATCTAGGATTTAACTTTCTACGTTTCCCGAATCTAATAATTCCTTTCCAATGAGATACTTTCAACATGACTCTATCCCCAACCTGAAATTCCATGGGTTTTCGTCTAACATCGGCATAAATCTTTTGTCGTTCTCGGGCGGCTTTTAAAAGTTGTCTGATTTGTACTATCTTCTCAGTTGTTTTATGGATAAGTTCAGGTTCTGAGATCTGAACATCTCCAACTTCTGCCCAACAAACGGGCGATCGACACTTCCGACCATAAAGTGCTTCGAACGATGTTGCCTTGATGCTAGTGTGGTAACTATTGTTGTAATAGAACTCTGCTAATGGTAAGTGTTTATCCCAACCTTTCCCAAAATCGATTACACATGCTCATAGCACTTCCTCCAAGATTTGGATAGTTCTCTCACTTTGACCATCTGTTTTTGGATGATACGCTGTGCTCATGTCTAACCGGGTACCCAAAGCTTTCTGTAATGACTGCCAAAATCTAGACATGAAATGGCTATCATGATCTGAGATGATGGAAATCGGCACTCCATGTCGTGAGACGATTTCTTTCAAATATAACTGTGCAAGAGTAGTCATCTCGTCGATTTCCTTGATTGGAAAGAAATGTGTAGATTTAGTAAGACGATCAACAATGACCCAAATGGTGTCAAATACACCCGATGTCTTAGGTAGTTTTGTGATAAAGTCCATTGTAATCCTCTCCCATTTCCACATTGGGAGTTCTGGTTGTATCAACAAGCCAGACGGCTTTTGACATTCAGCTTTTACCCTAGAACATGTCAAACATTTTTTTAACATACTCAGCGATATCGGCTTTCATATTTGGCCACCAATAAAGTTTCTTGAGATCCTGATACATCTTATTAGAACCTAGATGAATGGAATACTTTGATTTATGGGATTCGTACATGATGAGATCACGTATTCCTCCATAGGGTGGAATCCATTTTCTGTCATTGAAACACAACATCCCGTCTGGTTTCTTCACAAAGCCATTCTCACTTTCTGGCATACCATAGATCTTCTCTCTTGGTATGTTCTCTTCTTTGAGAGCTTCGACCTGAGCCTCAAGGATTTTTAATGGAAGTGGTGATTTAATTGTCATTCCATTTGACTCTAAGGGGTTTAATTCGCTCCTTTCGACTTAAGGCATCAGCCACGACATTTGCCTTTCCAGGATGATAGCGAATTTCACAGTCATAATCACTGAGTAACTCCAACCATCAGCATTGTCTCATGTTCAACTCCTTCTAATCTAAAATGTGCAGAAGACTTTTGTGATCTGTAAACATCGTGCACTTGGTGCCATATAGGTAGTGTCTCCACATCTTAAGAGCGAATACTACTGCTCCTAATTCAAGATCATAGGTGGTGTAGTTCTTCTCATGAGTTTTGAGTTGTCAGGAAGCATATGCAATAACTTTACTCCTTTGCATCAGCACAGCGCCTAATCCCTGGTACGATGCATCGCAATATACCACGAAGTCTTCACTTCCTTCGGGCAATGCTAAGATCGGAGCTTCACAAAGCTTCTGTTTTAACAGTTGAAAATATTACTCTTGCTCTTCTCCCCGGTCAAACTTCTTCTTCTGCGTTAACTCCGTCAAAGGTTTAGTGACCTTAGAGAAACCTTCGATAAATCTTCGGTAGTATCCAGCAAGACCTAAAAATTGACGTATCTCTATGGGGTTTGTAGGAGATGCCCAATCTTTAACAACTTCAATCTTTGCGGGGTCCACATAAATACCTTTACTATAATGACCTGAATATCCGACGTAGATTTTTGAACTTTTGAATATGAAATTAACCTAAGTAAACTATACATTATGAATAAAAACTACAAGATACAAAATCCATAACCTACGTTATAAACACACTCTTAACTCTTTTTGCATATCGCACGTTACTAGATCATTTTAACCTAAGTACTAAATGAGATTTGGCACACTATATTTCTAATTAATACATCGCACATTAAAATGTTATATTGGGCCGACTATTAGCTTTGTAAAATATGTACACAAGTTAACTAGAAAGGATAATATCAAATTTGAAAAGATATGCTTGGTCTTCCACTTTTGTAGCTCAATACTCGGCCCCTTCTTCCAGTATATTTCCCTCTATTGCTTCTCATTTTCAACCAACCGAATACCACTATACTATCTCAGACATAAACCCTAAAAAAAAAAAAAAAAAAAGGCGGCATCTTTCATTTTGTTCTCTCAAGGAGGTACGAGGAGGTAAACGAGCGTTGGTGACCATGGTGTGACATTGGCTTGATCGTGGGTGTGGTTATATTCGAATAATTGTTGAGTTTTGGTGTGTTCTTGTTCATTCCTAATAGCCGACCAAGAGGTATCTACATTTCTTTGTTTCGATTCACTTGATATGCATACAACATATATATATATATATATATATATATATATATATATATATATATATATATATATATATATATATATATATATATATATATATATTATATATATATATATATATATCTTCATTATATATAACAGGAGGCGTTACACGTAGATAATGCCACATAAACGCCACCTCAATGCCACATAATCAATTTATATGCCACCTAATCACATTTTGTCCACCTAAGCAACTATTAATCCTATCAAAATTTCAAAATATATCTTTAAAATTCGGATTAAAATTGTGTAAAAATGCAAACTAATGGGATTCGAACTTGGGTGTCTACTAACATTAACAAATGTCTCAACCAACCACTAGAGCAGCACCACATTTGTTTTACAATTTGCAAATCAAAAATGATAAAGCTATCCAATGTCAATCTTAATACCTGCAACTTTGGTAACCCTAATCAAACATATACGGAGAAAAAAATGAATGTTCATTCATAATATACTTTTTCTCAAAACTCTAATATCCTTAACACAATCCACTGTGTATGTCTAAACATGTTGAATTGTATCAATTGTTCAACATCAATTGTGTCATAAACTCCAAGTAGCTGTGATTGACTCAGAAATAATCTTAAAAAGTCGATTGTAAGCACCAATCTGCTGTTAAAGGTTTTATTTTTTTTTTTAGTTTTTAATTGATTCTTGGGTTTGATTTATGGTAAAATTTATTCTTCTTAGATGTTAATGTCTAAACATGTTGAATTGTATCATGGTTAAATTTATAGCAACTCTATTTATGTAACTCCCCCAAATTGTCGCAGCGGAACGATAATGTCATTGGGATGCTACTTCAGGGAACAAAGTACAAGATATAGAGAACGACCTCTAAATGAGACGTTTTGAAAAGTTACCATTCGAATAGATAAATTCATAGTTTACAAGAAAAAGATCCCAAAGTAGAATAGTACATAAGTTTTTAAAGTATCTCGAATGGTAAATGATAAAAGCAAAAGTCTTCATAAAAACGTGCCCTAAGACTCTCTGCTCCATGCATCTGCTATCACCTTACTAACCTGAGATAAACATGCTAAAAAGTGTCAACACAAAGGTTGGTGAGTTCATAGAGTTTGTTATAAATAAGTTGAAAAGCGTTTAGAGAAAGTTTTCACAGCATAGGCATTGTAAATCCACTCAGTTCCAAGCCCCGCCCATTCAAGACTTGCAACCTGTGTGTTTACAACCCAATGCTAACATAGTATGAGTAAGACATGTGTGTATACGATGTGCGTTCTATAACACTAGAAGACCTTATGCTGCTCACGAGGAGACTTATCAATGCTGCTCACGAGGAGACTTATCAATGCTGCTCACTAGGAGACTTATCAATGCTGCTCACGAGGAGACTTATGTTCGGCTACCCCAAGTGTTTGATACTTAGGTCCGCGATATGATTCGTTCGGCTACCCCAAGTGTTTGATACTTAGGTCCGCGATATGCTTTCAAGAATAACGCAAATAAGTTTAACACAATCATGTATGTAAGCAAACAGTTTAGGCATGTATCTCCCCCAAAAAGTTCAAAACGTATAAGGTAGGGGCTATGAAAACTCACCTGATATGATAGCACAATAACCACAAAGGATATGATGAAAATGAGGCTCGGTCTCAAACTGCGACCTATGAAGAATGATATGATCTAATATAAGTAAATGAAATGCTTCTACTCATGCATTTACGTATGTTAACGATACCACTCGTTGGTTTTGAAAATAATGTTTATCGTCGAAAACTACATTTTTGACATCTCGGCAAGTCATACACTATATTTCGTGTAAAAATGTTGAAACGTTACTCCATGATCCCTATTTGGTGTTTTATCGTCAAATAAAATAGTTTCGTCGCAAAATATTACTTTTACAACTGGTGAAAATATGACCAAACGGCCTCGCAAAACTAGTCGTAAAATATTGTACGTTGAGAGTTAGTAATAGAACTTGACGTTTTTGAAATCCTTGTGACATAATCTCTCAGCCGTCTCCTTTGACTTTTGATCATACGCGTCTTGATCATGTAGATAATCGGTCATCAACTTGGCGACTTGCTAGTTTTACACTTTTTATTTTTATATAATGGTTGTTTTTGGCGATACTAGGAAATTCATAACTTACTCACTATAAGTCCGATCAACAAGCGGCTGATTGATTTGGAAAATAGGCCGGGAATACTTCGTTTCACCTGAAGGATTTTATGGCTCAAACCGTCTCGCTCAACGGGAAAATAGCTCGTAAGATGGTGCCTCGCAAAAACTGTTTACACTTAGAAAATATTGGAATTATAGTGAGGCTGTCAAAATAAGTTTTGTTAGTCGGATTTTCAGAAATTCATATCTTGGTCGTTACAAGTCGGTTTTCAACGTTCTTTATATCCACGCGATCGTCATAACATGATCTAACATATTCTCAGTGGCTCGGCTCAGCTAGACTACGGCTAATGCCTCGTTCTGTCCCCTGAAGTTCGGCCAACAGCACGCATTTTCTGAAAATAATAGTTTTGCGTTGCTAACTTTAAAACATCGTATCTCCTTCGTTATAACTCGGTTTTTAGTGATTCAAGCGACCACGTTTTCGTGTTTGAGAGTACTTTCTAAATATGAAAGCTAAAATAACGCCATGTTTACTGATTTTTCCAGAGTCTGTGTTTTTGGACAGCAGGTATGTAAATACGTTAAAAACTCGTTTTCTTGGTTCGCGGCTTGATCAAACGACTACAACACAACTCCACAAGTACACACATCCTACCATACACCTTCTTAGGGTGTCATGCGTCCTAAACATCACTAAAAATAGTGGGCTTCGCGGGGATGTTAATAAAACATACAGATCTAGGGTTTGAGATAGTTTTAATGAAAAATAAAACAAGTGGTATACATAACATAGGTTTTGCATGGATAGCTCTCAAAATAAATAGAAGATACATCAATATAAGAACAATGGAAGTATGAAAAGATCAAAAATGATGTTCTTGAGCTTACTTGATGATTGGTGAGCTAGGATGAAAAACGACCACAACCTTGGAGTTTTTATTACAAAACTCTAACAAGGAAGATATTCGGGACTAGAATGAAACTTGATCTTCAAAAAAAAAAATGGGATCTCCTTGTTCTTCTTGTTGGTTCCGTGAGCTAGAGAGGGAGAGAGGAGAGGTTTTTGCTTTGATTAACTAGTTAAATGTGTTATGAAATGATATAGAAAATAAAACTAGTTAAGTAAAGTTAGCATTTAATAGTTTTTGGTTTATTAGGCCAACAAGGGGGGCGGCAAGCTTCTTGGAGAAGCTTTAGCATGTGCAATTTTTTCTTAAAACATTTTTAGGATAAGTCTTAGTTAGTTTAGTGTGTAATTTCGGCGTTATCGGGTACCGGGTTAACTGAAAATAAAACGTGACGAATAAAAATAAAATTCGACGAAGTCGTGAAAATTATGAAATCATGTTACTGATAAGAATCGGGTGTTAAAATAGTGATCGTGATAAAATATCGCAAACCGATGGGGTTATAAGCCCTTAACGTAAAATATAGCAAAAGGTTTCAAAACACAGGGTAAATTAATAATATAAATTTTATATCATTAAAATTAGCATGAAAATATATTAGGATCATAATCGGGAGTATTTGAGTATAATATTAGTAGTAATGACTGAGTGGTAACGTTTACTGAACATACGTAAATTGAAATGATGCAATCCCGTGCATAGTAAAGACTCGAAAATGCGAATTGTGACAATTTACATATTAAAATTACTTCTTTAGCCACGACATCAATGCAGGTTGCTGGAATTGATATTAAATCACTACCCCAACATTAGAGTCTATGTTGCCGCTCTCTCTATGTTCTTCCAACTTTGGGGTACATTGAAATTTTTTTTCTTGAATATATGTAATATTTATGTCCAATTTAACCATATATCGCATATTTTAATTCATTTGCTTTGTTAATTGTATGCTCAATCATATCAGTTGCTTATTTTCATGGTGGATCTCAATTATCATTACGAGATTTTTTGCTCAATGATGTTATTCTCAAGCTCATTTGTGGCTACTTAGTATTTTTGATTATATGTTCTATTTTATTTTTGATAATAGACGAGCTCGGCTAGATGGTCTGGAATACTATCAGGGGGAAAAACATAATAGCAACCAAGTAATCAAAACATGATCGGAAGCAAACACCAAATAGGGCTTTCTCAATCAAACAACCAAACACAAATGCAATATCAAAATAAAATGACTCCAACGACTTATATGCTCGGCGGTCCAAGACCCCAAGGAGGTAGTTGATGTAGTTCAGTAACTAATCTTTGTTAATGTAAGTAATTTGAGCTTTTAGCATGTGATAGGGAGCATGTAGTATATCTGTGGATATTGTTTGAGCAATGTTGATTAACAAAGATATATTTTGCGATTGTATAGAGCTTGGTTAATGATAACTGATTTAGTGTTTAGAAGTTCGGCTAATGCATAATAGTTAGTGGCCCCTTAGTTATGTAATGCAAAGTTTCCACCTATGGAAAATCTTTAGAGGTGTTGATACAATATGAAGATGTTGAATTACGAAAGTCATTCGTTGGCGATTGGATCTGATTCTGAAAGCCTCCGTGCAGGGGTTTTCGTTGTTGATCATGCCCATTCAGGCCATTCTATTACTATTGAGCGAATGGTGCATGACAGCACACAAAATAGCTCCCGTTATCAACCAACGGTGCCTTTTCAGATTCAAAGCGACCCGGCACCCGACAACAACAGTTTTGCAGGTTTTGCTTCCATACTATCTTTTCCTTTGTGCTTTCAGTTTTCATTTGTTTAAATTTGTGCTTAATCATTTTCTCAGTATTTAATTATTTTGTCATTGGTTACAAGCCTACCAAACATACCACTGATCTTAGATTTTCAGTCAGCGGACATCCACTGAAGGTTTTCCTACCTCTCTAAATGCCCGTGAGGCGTGGGACTGGAATTAATAGTGAGCATTAACAATAGTTTTAGAACAAAACTATGTGCAGACGTACGTAGATGGGAGCATTTTGCTGTTAGCCTAACGTGATGTATCATGTTTGTTGTAGGTGTGGGTTGCGAAAATTACAATGTTTCGGCCTCCAACAAGCGGCAAATTCGTGGTTTTTCCCAAGGTATGTAGAAACGCACCCACCCTTGCTGTTAAGCAACTAATATTTTCGACATCCCGTTGCCAACAAATTCTAATGCTTTTGTTACCGCTTCTTATATGAAAGACTATCAGATCACCAGTCAATGTGGCTGATGGCAGCAATATAGGTGATCACGAGCTCATCTCTCCTTTATGGAAAGAAAAAGGGGATGATACGTGGCGTGCTATATAACTGATCGTTTAGTCAACGAGACATACGTAAGTCAACATAGCTCCATGTATATGTTCTTTTGAGCTAGAACCAATCAATAGAATGAAGTGAAATATTCCTCTTTTTGTGTTTTCAAATATTATAGAGTATATGTTTTCTGTCTAAAATGGTATGTCTAACTTGGTTATTGACTGTTGTAGCACGACCAAATTCAGTGATGTTCATGAAGTCTGTAACAAAATGCATTAAAGTATTTAGTCTAGGTATGATGCGATTATCTTTGATTTATACACACAACTAATTACTATCTAGCTATTCGACTTATTAGGATTTTTTTTTTTTTTTTTTTTTTTTTTTTTTTTTTTTTTTTTTTGCAGTGAAAAGCCTTAAAAGTACAAGATCAGGTTACGAAACACATGATGCAGAGCAAGTAGTTTAATAGTTGATTACTTTGCTAACATGGTGCAAGTATAATACATAGTGGTCTTATGATATGATACAGTAGTAATTAGCGCAAGTTCTTTTGTTCCTTAATCCCAGTTTATTATGGTGTTGTACTGAAACCTGCCATCCAGCGTGTTAACCTTGCAGGGACTGACATTACAAGTTACCTAACGAATATCCTGATGGAGAGAGATTACATGTTCACTGGTGGTGCTCAACGGGATATTGTCCGTGACATGAAAGAAAAGTTTGCATATGTGGCTCTTGACTATGAAAAAGCACTTGAAACTGCAAACAGTGAAGAAAAGAACTATAAGTTGCCCAATGGACAAGTGATCACAATTGGACAAGAGAGATTCCGGTGCACCAAGATTGTTTTCCAGCCATCTATCATTGGACTAGATGGTGGTGGTATTCAGGATGCCATCTGCAACTCGATCATGATCGTTAAGGATGGAAACATGATGAGTGAAATGTTTAATGATATTATGCTCAGTGGTGGTTCAACCATGTTCCTGGGTACATCAGACCGATTGACCATGGAAATCAATTCAAAAGCTAATAGCAGCGTGAGAGTCATTGTGAATGCACCCCTAGAGAGAAAATACAGTGTCTGGATCGGGGGATTGATCCTTGCTTCTTTCAGCACCTTCCAAGAGGTAAACTGTCTTAGTACAAATTACATGGCTTCAGACTCTCAGGGTACATACATCAGTTATAGTTACTTTAAATATTAGTTCTGTGTTAAAATCTTAAATCTCTAGATAAACAATTTGGTTTTATGCGTCTAAATAGTCTTTAAACCTATTTTATATGTCCCTCCTTTTCGCTAATTCTTTTAATTCCAGTATTTCATCCATTTATTTTCTTTGTGCGCGATAAATCACAACTCGACTCGACTTATTGATAAGAAATATTTAAAATTTAATGCACTAATCCAAGATCTACTTTAGTGTTGTTCTAAATTGGCAAAACTACAAAAGAGAGTGTGTGAATGTGTGTGGCCGGTTATGAAGAGACACGTCAGAAACATAAATTAGAATAGGAAGTCTTGCTGCTAACAGCAGGTCAGTGAAGACGGTTTACTTTGTTGTACAATTTCTAATGATGTGTTTGTCAAAATATATGATGTTCCCAACTATGACATGATGGTCATGTTAAAACTTCCATATATACCTGGTGCTGTTGAATGGGTTTAGAAAGGGAATGTCAAAGCCAGGCTTGCTATTAGTGATTGTAACTCCTCATTTGTGCATATATATGATGCTCAAGCTGGAACAAATGAACCCGTCATTTCTAAAGAGGTAGTTTGACTTTGACGTCCATTCATTTTTGCTTTCTTAGTTCCATTGAATAATCACCATCTAGCATGAGCCAAAACTAAATTGGACATTCTTTTTTTCCCAGCTACATGGGAGTCCTATTAAAGAAATGAAGTACAATCATGCTTTCGATAATGTGGTATCAGCAGATGCCATGGGAATCATAGAGTATTGGGACCCTAATACAGTTCAGTTCCCCGACAGCTATATGTCACACACGGGCATTTAGTTTTAGACATAGAGAAACATTTATAGGAAAGCAGAAAATATACTGACTCAAGATGGTTCAGCCAACATGCCTGCTATAAAAAGGTCTGCTGCGTTTTTTAAAAGTATATTTTTTTACTGAGTAAATTTGGATTTGCCTGATCTGCATTTTTTAAAAGTTTCACATGGTCGTGGGCCATTTGGATCATTAGTTTTCAATAGAGAGTTCCGTAATCCATAAGGTAACTAAGTTTTCATTATATTATTTAATTAATAATATATTGTTTTAACTTTTCATCATTCTCATACCATACATGTGATATGTTTCATCCTTCAAATGATTCGGCTATCAAGATACATGAAGAGTGGTATTCTTATGGAACACTTACCTGGTATGTAATCGTAAATAGTAATTAACAATTATTGTTGTTTTGATTATTTTTTAATCTAATTGTATTCGATTACAACATAAACAATATTTGTGACGGTTTATGAAGATAGGATGGATATTTGAGACCTGTAATTATCGGACCACAAGGGACCCCTTATCATGATGGTCTCTTATATTTTTTTATGTGTACCTTCCCAATAGCCCATCATTATATCATCATCAATCTCCATACATACCAGGTTTAATGAATACAATTAGGTTTAATTCATGGTTTAGTGTTGGTGGTAAACTTGCATATGCAGGCCAAACAGTGTCACAAGTTGGGCAATTTCTCCGGAGGTCATTTTTCTCCCATGGGCAACTTTATGTGGCTGTCTCTAGAGTCAAGAGTATGAAGGGATTGAAGATTCTCTGTTGAGATAAGGATGATAGTTACGCAAAATCAAAAACAAACGTTGTGTATAAAGAAATTTATTTTGCGTTTGAGTTTATATCATATTCTATGTTATTACGAACAATTTTGTAACTTTTAATTGTTGAATTAAACTTAACGTTTATTTCTTTTTGTTATTAATGCATTCAATATAAAAATTGGTACATTTATATCTTATTTTTCGTTAACTCATTTATTTTAATGAAATTCTACGTAGGAAAAAAACTCATCATAAGGTGAGTGGTATGCAATTTATGATAATTTAAAAAGTTATGTGTATTGATGCCTTGCACATTTGCAGGCTTCCTAAAGCAAAACACAAAGTTCAAGAAAGTACGGCATGTTGACCGGAAATATTAGCATCGTTACTCGAGAAAATGTTAAGCCTTCTTATGGTGGGGAAGAAGAGCCATTCCTTCAAAAGGTTATATGAAGTCATTGACCAAGTACCTTGACACCTTTACCCTGACAAAGTTAGGTACACTATTTTCATTTCTTTAAGAACGTAACAAATGTTTTGATGAGCCCCGACTACTAAGCAACCATAAGCAAACCTGTAAGAAGTTCTTGGCGTTTATTTATATATTTTGTTTATGTTACTTTTATTACTTAAAAAAGGACATTGTTATATAATTACTCTTTTCTTTACCTTAAGGAATACTTAGATGTTAGAAAATGGGCAGGTAAGTTAATTGGTTAATACGGATAAATGGGTGTCAAAATGGACGGGATGACCTATAATTAGTTTTTTTGTATTTTAATGTATTACTCGGTAATAACAAATCTGTCTAAATATACAAAGTAGAAACATCATGTAAGATCCTACAAAAATCCGTCATGATAATCTTTGTTAAGTAATAATACCCTTGACTTATCATTTAACAAAGCCCATTTTTATGGAGAAATTTAAATTTTTCTTTAATATACTATACTCACGACCAACATAAGATTTGGATAAGCCTACATATTTTATATGAACTATTTTCACCTTATTATTTTATATTTTACATTAAACTCTTTACGTAATACGAATACTCAAACCTATTAAATTTTATTAACATATACGCTCTCCGTTAAACTTATTACACGTCTAATATTTTTAGTTGGAGTATATTAATAAACTTTGACATTTTTATAAACGTTATATTTTTACGTTACCTGATTTTAAGTTTCGTGAAATAAAGACTTAACGTTAGTAATTACCGGAATCAAACTACACCCTAAACTATTATATATATATATATATATATATATATATATATATATATATATATATATATATATATATATATATATATATATATATATATATATATGTATAAGCTAATGAATTACCACATGAATTGCCAAGACATGCATGTAGACGTGCACTTTTCCTTTTCAAACTAATATACATAACGTGTATAATTTTTGTTCAATAACATGCAACAACTACTACTATATATACCAACGTGTAGTCATTTTCTCCATAAAACAAACATGAATGCTATGGTGCCACATGATGTATACGTGTGTAAATTTACTCCATAAAGATGTATATGAATAGAATTTGTTCCAACGATATACGCGTACCATAACTTCTCCATATGTTCAAAATATATGTACGTGTAAACTCTTGAAACCATGCGTACGTTTCACTATCATCTCCTATATAGATATATATATACTCGTACAAGACAATACATGAAAACACCTCCACTCTTAATCATTCACACTTATCCACACTCAAAATAACCTACAAACAAAACTCTCTAAGTTCCCTTTCACTCTCACTAATCTTCCTAGAGGACCAGCCATTTTCGTCTAAACTCAGGAGACAACCAAGCTAAACAAAAACATGTAAAAATGTAACTCGAACTAGTTAGTAAACTGTTTACTTCACCCTTGTAATTCCAGTCGAACCCCACTGCCCTCCTATCACCCTTCACCCTCACTCACTCTCCATCATACACGATACTCCATAGTTGTACTATAAGCATCACACCCCAAGACCATCTCTAGAAGACCCGAAGGCCTTGAATCCATCGGGTGCAAGGCATTTCTGTTGAAGAATCGTACAACTCGAATTCTAGAATGATTAGTGTGTTGCATCAAATCTGCTCAAGCCACCGTTCACAAACTCATAACCATTCATTGTAAGTAGTCTTAACTAAGTTCTAATCCATTTTAACGTTTAGAATAACGCATGCATAATCTCAACATCACCCCTCGAGTCGTAGGTAACAAAGTTATACCCGCTACACGTATAGTTAAGCATACCATGCATATTTACTCATATCACAATGTAACATAAAAACTTATCAACATCATCATAATACGGATACCATCTCTTAAAAGTCACAGTCGAACTCAAAACTTAATAGAAAGTCGAATCGGGTCATCATTTTTATTAAGTATGCTAGGTTTAAACATTACTTGAACAGCCCACTTAACACCACGATAAATGGAAAAACTTACATGTAACGTATACATATTTTTGCATATGTCAAATGTCGACTTGGCCACCTCCAACTTTTATCTTTTATGATTCTACCCATACGCTTTAATAAGCTCTTAAATAGCCACAATTCTCGAACCATTCGACTGTATTCTAAAACACTTAGAAAATATAGTAAGTCTTTCAAAACCTACATCATGCGACTGGCACAACTCAGAACATATTTATTCACGATTCGAACAAGCAACGACCCCCTATTTTTGCATCATTCGATAGACCACCCAGCTAGTTAATTATTTGGTATTTTGGGTTCGATCCTATAAGAACTTCTCGACCCTCAAAATCACTCGTTAAAAACTGACTCACTAGTAGTATAAGTACACCATTTTCAGAAATAAATTAATTTCCGTTTGGGCTTACATTCGGCCCAATAAGAGTTTACGACTAACCAGCCCAACAGGCCCATATGGCATATTTTCAGAATCATAAAAATAACTTAAGTTCAGGCCCAAAACCATTTTACATGCCCTCGCCTCTAAAATATTAAATGGACTTTAAGTTAAATTCGTGTGTGGCCAATTATACAAAAATGAGCTCTTTTCTGAAATAAGCACTTGAAATAAGTTAAAATGAACTTAATAAAGTTATAGAAATTTTTAGAATATTTTTCCAATCATTTTTGTGAAAAAAGGACTAAAAATGTAACGCGAGTTAACCGGAAGGACCAAAACTGCCAAACCGTGAAACCCATGGACTGAAGCTGTGAAAACAGTTTATAAAGGACTTAAATTGACATACCTTTGGACTTCAAGCCTTATATGGACATATGGACAAAATCTGGACTATTATGGACTTTGGACTTAACCGAGGACTAACGACGTAACGCAACCACCGTTAGACTAAGAAGGATAAAATCTGAAAAGAACAAGGACATATTTAATTTCACTTGACATTCTAGTTTATTTTCATTTTGCACCCTTCATTCCATATGCATGTTTCATTTTAGTTATGCATTATTTAAGGTTTCGATAATTAGAAATGTTAGCAACTTCACTTGCATATTATTTCAGCATATTTCGGAAAAGTAATATTTTGGGTCGTTTGAGATAAGAACCGAGATAATATTATAGATATATTATATTTTTAACTTGAGGCATTTTAGGCATATCACACACTCACATCACCGATCAAATCGTTATACGATTTATCCTTTCCACATTCTTTATTAGTCGTAAGTTAGACTCTTAGACTTCGCTTATATTCAGGTCTAGTATTGAAGGAGTTTTCGTGATCGTTTACTTGGTCTTATAATTTCGTCTTGCCGGATACGCTCCAGGTGAGTCGTGGCCCCTCCTATTTTAATACTTGATTTATACTTTTTGGGGGAGATACATGCTTCGAAATATTTTATTCATTTATCAACTATATGATTTACTTTGCGATACAATACTTCTATGAGCACTATGAAAACTCTTATGACTTATCGTGAGTCGTGGCCCCTACTTTTCACACTTGTTTTTAATAACTCTTTTGGGGGAGATACATGCTTTAACTGTTTTATCTATACTACATATAATGCATGGATGAATCTCTCTCCTCTTGGTCTTAAAATTAAGACTTACAAGATATAATGCTTATTGTACAATACACAAAGGACTATTAATGAACTTTCTCATCAATCTTAATTTTAAGACTTACAAGTGTTAAAGCTTAATGTACAAAATACAAAGCACTATTAATTTGGTCAAGATATTTAATGTAGTCAATTAATTAACAGGTCAATAAATACAATTAATGTAGTTATTAAAACACCCCTTACATAAGAAATACAAATTATCAAGCATATTGTACAATCAACTTAAACACAATTCCTGCATTAAATGTTACTAATACAAATAATAAAACACGTTATAGAAATATTCAAGCATGAACGGTCAACGGGCCAAATGGGCTCGAGCTCGAACGGGCACGGGCCAAACGGGCACTGGTCAAACGGGCTCATGTTATAAGAATGACATTAAAAAAGACCCAAAAAGACGACATAAATTCCTTAGTTAAGGAGTTGAAATATGTCACATGAAATTCTTGATATGCGTAAATTTATTATCAAAAATAACATAATAAACTAAAATACATGATTCACCGGAAAATATTAATTTATGGTACCCGGCGCCGCAACGCGCGGGTACCCTGCTAGTATTACTTGAAATATCTTATGATTTACTCAAAATCATCAACTATGCTCTACATGCTTGAATTATACTTGAAAGGAATACATGCTCATTATATGTGCAAATTGTCTGTTTAGCTTAAACACGGAACATGGAAGATAACATTTTTAAGCTACTTGATGTAACATGATACTGAAAACTTATTGTATGCATTCATGTGACAAATGAATGTACTACTACTTTAATATGATATTTCTACATTTCACTATAAATAATTGCCAAGACTAAAATTACGCATGATTCACCTATATTGCCTAAGCACACTTTATTGCCATAAAGTCCCTCGATCATGAGCCATTAATCACTGCGGTGAGCGCGAATATAGTGAACAGCTTCGAAACCTGTTAAAGGCTGACGACCTATCCCCTAAATACTTTGACGGAATGCCTTATGGTTAGTCGTATTTAGCAGTGATACACTATATTTGAGAAAAATAGGAATTGGCAAATCACCTATTAACTTGAGGGCCATAAATCACCCATCAGGTAACCTTGGTGGGACACCCAATTGTTAACGTTTTGCGTGTCATGAGGCTTAGGGCAATATAACTTTATGAATATATGAATGTTTCATATATATCCTAGGATACAGCTGTATTTAGAAGACCACCACTTTACACTGATAGACTTCAAATTCTAGATTATCATTCCCACTATATGATATGATTGTAAATCGGGTACTTGAACTTTAACTGTTACCATATGTGACTTAAATGAGAATTCTGCACAAATTAACTCCAAATGCTTGGTATGTCAGTATAGTTAAAAGATGATACAACAGTTTACATTGAGCATATAACAACGTAGCTCATCTGCATTCATAACTTGAAATTTATGATTTTGAATATCATACATGAACTACTTGTGAATTTTATACAAAACAATTTATTAACTATTTCATAAAGGATTACTATTTATTTTGACAATCACTATACACCTTTCGAAGAAAGTTATTTTCTATAAACTCCGCGAACTCACCAACCATTGTGTTGACGTTTTAAGCATGTTTATCTCAGGTAATTAACGGAGCAGGACAAGACACGGAGCGGGCATCCTTTACTCTGATAACTTTAATGGTGTAAAATCAAACATGTCATTCCTCCCAAATTATCACATTTTCTTATGGGATTTTCAAATCAAATAAATCACTTTTGTATCAAGAAGATCCTTCGAATGACATATAGCTTTCAAAATGCCTATTCTGGACCGTTTTTCTAAAATTTTAACTTGATCCTCACCGTAACACCCTAATTACTTTTCCGCTGCCACAAACCAAACTAGGGGGTGTTACACATCATACTAAAGCTTGAACCAGAAGAACAAATGGATGCAGATGCAACAAGTACCAAAAGGAATGATTCCCGTTCCGATAGCTGGATATGCACATCCTTGAAAGACTCATTCGAGTATTGGTTATACCTATAGCTTATTTTTTGTTAACTTAGGTTTTTTAACGATATTTATAAGGCTTGCTCGCCCATCGAACGGGCTATACTTTGATACTTCATTCTTGCGTACTAGTTTGAAACTTTTTTTCTTTCATATTTGATAACCGTGTATTTTTTTTCCGTTCTTAATGCATTCAATAAAAAAAATGGTAACAAACAAGCCCTACTTAGATTAGGAAAATGTAGAATTGGACAAATGAAATTAAACTCTTTTAATGTCATGACATGGTGGTTTTCAAAAATATCAAAACCGGGCAAAGCTCTCATGTGCTGGTAGGTTTTCATTGGCCTGACCCACATGATTATTGAGAGTTATTATCTTGTCACCCGATAATTTTTTCAGACAAAATACTCCAACTTACCTACCAGATGTTAGTAATTTCATATGCTCATTAGCATGTACATTGAACTATAAATATCCACACACCGAGACACACATGTATGATGTATCACTCGTGGGACTTCAACTAACAGCTTATATTGGAAGCAAAAATAATATTGCTGATATATTGCCACCTCAAAGTTACATCTTTGACCGGTCAATCAACATTACCTAGCCATCTTGCCACCTCCAATTCAGATTTCATTCCTCCTAAGATTATCTTTACTGTATATTTTATTGTCTTACGAGCTGAAATAATCTATCTATCTTTACAGTTCGGAAACAAAAGTAATATTGCTGATATATCGACTTTTTGAGCTGAAATAAACTATGTATCTGATGTTCCATTTATACGTGGTTGTAATAATATTTCAGAAGACTTATGCTTGGTTTCAAGCTCCTAATGGAATCATGTAGTTTATTTTGTGTATACATATAATACATGAGCATTGTATTTTTATTTTCATTTTTTTAAAACTGGTATGTGCTTAAACACATACCATTTCTCAACCAAAACCGGACCAAAATGACCAAAAACCTGACCATTATGCCAAATATATTGTGTTTTTGTGTTTTTACATATGCAGGCACGGATATCGGAGAAAAGGACAAAAATCAAGCAAATACCGGGAAATCGAGCATGAGATATGGAAATGATATTTAAAGCCGATGCCGGGAAGTTTATGTCATCCAGATCCTTGAAGAATCAAAATATTACAAGAATGGTCCTTGGATTTATTTTGGAATTGTGGCAGTAATGGTCCATAGAATTTCAGATTTGACATTTTTGGTCCTTGTCTAAATTCCTTAAAACACATCCGGATTTATTATATAATCCAAATCCAATCACTAAATCCAACCCACAACTAACTCTAAACCCAACCCCACACCTTATATCTCCTAGCCCAGCCCACTTCCTTTTTCCCTTGACCCGATCCACACCCATAAACACAAATAACCCGGGGTCAAAATTATTAAATACAAGTCAAACTATTATAAAAAATAACCCCGCCCCCTTTTCTTATCCTTTCCCAGAAATTCACTGTGCCTATGAACCCTAATCCTTTACCGTACCAAAATTACCACAATTAAGGGTAATCTCGTCCTTGCACGCCTATCTAGGAGACCCCTGACACCAAGAATGGCACGTGGCAGCTGCTTATTGGACCGAACACATCATCATTTTGATCCAAAGGCCAGAGATGAAGGATTGATGATCAAGGGAAGATCTAAGGGAGGATAATGGCTCAAGTAGGCACGGATTGCCAACGTGTACAACCCATAACCTTCTTGCATCAGCTATAAATAGAGGGGAGATTTCCATTGTTAGGATTGTCCAATTTTTATGTCTTTAAAAAATTGTTACCATTTTAATTTATGTGTCATTTACTGTTTTTAGTAGTGTAATTTTTAAATTCAAGTTGTAATTTCAATTTCAGATTTGTAATTTTGATATTTTAATGAAAGTTTTTCATTCAATCCTATTTTAATTCTGTTTACTTTTAATTGTTATTTTAATCTCAGCTTATTATACTTGTCAGTAGTTTATTAAAAGTTATATTCAGCCTAGTTCAATTGTTGTATTCTCATTTTTGGTTCATCTCTTTTGAAAAATCCAAAAAAATATTAGAAAATATTTCAAAAATACAAAAATATTTTAAACTTCAGCTTCAATAAGCTGTTTTATCATAATTTTAAGCTAATATAAGCTATCTAGCTTATTGTTAGCTTCTGGTAGTTAAATTCTATTGTTATCTCAAAAATCATCAAAAGTCAACTGAAAAGTCAACATAAGCTGAAAAATAAGCTGTTGATAAGCTGTGATGGTATAAGCTGTTCTGTGGGTTATATTTGGCTTATTTATAAGTCTGGGTTATACTTTGTTAGGAACATCATTCTGAATCAGCAGATCATGCTTGTAAGTCATTAAGTCCTTTTATAGCATTTAGTGCTTATTATTAATCTGTTCATTTTTCTGCTTCTTTGCAATTTATATTTGATTTCTAGATTAGAATAAGCCGATATTGTCATAGCTTAGTATAGAACTTGGTTTAAATTCAATAGGTTTAGGGTAAACTGCAAAAGCTTATTTAGAAAGGAGTGTTTGGTTTGAAGTGTTTTTGGCTTTTCACTGTTCATTTGCTAGTTGAATTGAATTGGTTAAGCTGTGATTGGGTAGTTTAAGCATAAATCAGTTTGAATTTTAAGGATTTAAGATCATTTTATGCCACTTGGTTCATAGTCCAAATTTCCAAGTAAAAAATGCCTTAATAAGCTTCAACTTAAGCTGAGCTTGTTGGGTGAAAGTTTTTGTCATTTTTGGGTTCAAATATAAGGTTAAAGTGATAGTACAAGTTTTGGCATAGTTTCATTTAGGATTACAAAAGTTGAGTGCCAAATAATCCCTCTGCTGCACCAGGGCATTTTTTATGCAGACTTGTCTGTTTTTAGCTGCTGATCTAGGGCTGCTAGGGGCTTATTCAATTAAGCTAAGACCTCATGTTTTGGTTTATTGGGAGTTAGAATAGCAAGCATTAAGTTCATAATCTGGTATCACAATTTCCAGCTCAATCAGTAGCTTATTTAGTGTCTGCAATTCAGCCTTTCACTCTGCTATTCTACTGCATCAGCTTCTGGTCTCTTATAAGCATTTGATCTAGGCCATAATTAAGTTAGCAATAGTGTTCTAATTTTGGGCATTCTTTGAATTTGAGTAGACTGATACATAAGCTTTTAGTTTATGCTTTTGGATTTCAAAAAGAAGCTTATCTCTAGCTTTTAGAGTAGCTGCAAAAGGGGCTGATCAAGCCATTTGTTCTTGTTCTAAATTGAAACTGATCAGCTTAATTTCTGCTTATTGCTTTTGTTTATTGCATCAATTTTAGTTGTTTTAAGTTTCTAGTAGCATGATTAATCAGTTTAGAGCTTTTTAGAAATTTTGGTCAACTTTTGCTTATTTTTAGCTTATTGTCAAACTGCTTTTTGGGCTGTTCAGCTTATTTAAGCTGAATTAAGTTCTGATTTTATTTTTCATAGGTTAGAAATTTAATTTTAGAATTACTCAAAAATTTTCAGATTTTTCCAAATTGTTTTACTATTTTTAAATCATTTAAATAGTTTTTATTAGTTTTTAATTCATAAAAAATTATTAAAAAGTAAAAAAAAAAAAAAAAATATATTTTTCTTTTTCCAAAAATTTTCTTTTATCAGTTTTAATATAGGAAAATTATTTTTATATTTTTAGGTTTTAAATTTTAGAAAATCTCTTTTTATTTACTTTTTATAATTCGTCGCGTAACGTTTTTTAAATTACGGTTTTCATTTTTAGGTTCGTATGCTTAGTGTAATTGTACTTTTAGCTTAATTAGTTGTTTTCATTTAATATTTCATTGTTCGTAGTGTAAAATCACAAATCACCACTCTTTTACACTCATTCACCACATAATTCGACAACGTTAACGACAACTCGATATTCGACCTTCGTTGGGACACGACCCGGGGAAAACGCATACGTTGCCTTTTCCTTTGAAAAACTACATACTCAAAAAGACTTAATCAAAATGGCGCCGATGCCGGGGAAGGCTTGAAAAGAGTTGGAGTTTCGCCATAGAATCGTGTTTTGAAGACCCTTCCTCGGAAGTTTCTCGTTTTTTTTAAAAAAGAAAAAAAATACAAAAAGAAAATAATCAAAAAACACTTTTCCAAAAGTGTTTTCACCATTAATAATAAATCCTCGCTCTCGAGAGGGTTTTGTAAACCATTCCGAATAAACAACAAAAGAGATCGTGAAGTTAAACGTTTCTCGGATTATTTCTTTACTACAACCTAATAACGGGGTTTAAGGAGGTCTTGACATTAAATTGCAGACCGAAGAGAGATCCATTCTTCTCTCCCGCCACGCTGCGCGTAGTTTTGAAAGAAACGAGTACGGTTGATCAACGATCACCAAAAAGATAATAATTCTAATTTTTCCTTAATATAAAAATCCCAAAAAAAAAAAAAAAAAAAAAAAAAAAAAAAAAGAAAAAAAAAAAAATTTTCTTTTCAAAATTATTTTTCCATTTTTCTTTTGTGATTTTCCATGTTTCTAAAAAATCCAAAAATATTCTTCTTCATCCTCTTATCCATTTAATTCTTTTCTTAACCCTCTATATGTTTAATTCTGATGGAATCATTTATTTCTTGTGTCGGTTGTGGAGAACCGCTTTTTGGATTACCGTGTCGGCGGTGTACTTGCGAGAGGTGTGGTAGAAATTTGATCAATGGGTTTTGTTCGTTTTGTGCTTCGGAAGCTGAAAATTCATACTCTTATGATTTTAATCCGAACATTTCCAATTATCCTCAAAACAATTTCTATCACCCTCCTCAAAACTTTTATGAGCAAGAACCGTATTTCAATGATACGCCGAACTTTTCTTGTACAAATTGTGGGGGACCTCATAATGATTATCAATGTCAAACGTGGGGTCAAAATCACTATGAACCTAATCCTTGCTATAATACTTCCGGTTTTGACAATTTCCAACCCCCACAAAATCTCGTCACTTATCCAAATCAAGATGGAATGCGCGAAATTGAAAAACTTGTGGTTCGACATCGAGAGATAGCGGCTAATCTTAATACTCCCGGGAAGTCCATGGAAGAATTACTTGCCGAGGAAAGAGCAGCTAAATTTCGAGAGAGCTTAATTTACTATGACGATGATTCCGATGATGACGAGGAGAGATTTGTTCCGGTAACCTTCCCTCAAATAGCACCCGTTTTTCCTACCGAAGAAACCGAGGACTCTCTAAAAATGGGGGACGAGCATCTAAACACTATTCCGGCAACGGAATCAGACAATGTTGAGAACCTCGTCCCAACCCCAAGTGAGTCCGGGGAAATTTCTAACGATAATTGTGAAATTGTTGATACGAATGATATATCGTTTGATGATAATCGCGTTGAGAAGGATGAAGTTGAAATCTATTCCGATTCTCACAGTGAGTATACTACGAGTATTGAAGACTCTTGTGGAGATATCGATGATGTTGAGGAATCGCGTTCCGATTATGAGTTCATTAGCTTAGAGGAGATAAAGGATTTCGACCTAGATGATGATGAGATCAAAGATGATTTACTTCATGACAAATTGTCCAAAATTAATCTTCTTATTTCAAAGATCGAAGCTTTAAATAATCCGACTCCGTCTACTGATTCCGTGATCAACTCTTCATTTCCTATCCCCGATATGGATAGTGATTTCTTACCCGAGCTTGAAATTTTTCGATTTGAAGAGAAGAGTAGTGGCAGTCCCACTATTCATGCTGATACTTCTCTTCCGGATTATGAGCGTTTTGACTTTGAGATCGACTCAGAACTTATTTTGAGCAATATTTCCAATAATCCGTCACGTGACTCTCTTTTAGAGGAGGTCGATCTATTTCTTGCTACGGATGACTCGATACCACCGGGTATTGAGAATGACGAGAATGACTCATTTCTCTTTTATTTACCATCTTCTCGTCTACCCGCGAAACCACCGGACGTAGATTTTGAATCCGATACAGATGAGGATATTTTTGGAGTGGTGAAAGAGATTTCTGAACATGATGTTCCGGTGCTTGATATTTTTCCCACCCAACTCACCCGTGATTCAGAATTTGACTTTGTTTTCGTCATCCGTGTGTTTCACCCATTCTTCACTTATCCCATCATTTCTCCATTTTTCCACTCCACTGGGAGTGAGGATACCGTCTTTGACCCCGGCATCTCCGTTTTTTATGTCGGGTGTCCGTTGCAGTGTTGATTCTCCATTTGCTCCCCCATGAACAATTAAATTCGGGGTTGAGTCAAGCTCATGTGACTCGGTTACCAAAAACAAGCACTTCGTGGGAGGCACCCCATGCTTATCCATCTTGTGTTTCGTGTTTCGGTGTTTTCTGTGATATGTCCAGGATTTTCCCGATGATGAAGACTCTCGTGCTCGTAGTTTCCTTCACGCCACTCAAGTTTCATCATTCGTCACTTATCCGATATCCTAAATCTTATCGTTTTACGTTTATCTTTGGCATAATTAATAAACGGCCTTAGATTCTTGTAGGGATACCCGCACCTTTAAGCCATTGAGGACAATGTCTCATTTTAGTCTGGGGGGGGGGGGGGTAATCTTTCTATTTGATTTTTGCCTTGCATTTTTGCCGTTTACTCATGCAACCCCGTTTTTCCTCCAAAAATTGAAAAAATCCAAAAAAATGAGAAAAATTTGAAAATTTTTGCAAAAATATAATAAATTTTGACATTTTTGTTGACTTTCCGCTGGTGAGAGTAGGAATAAAATTCTGACTTGACCGGGCGTGTTGAGCCCTAGCTTGTCCCCTTAACCATTTTATAATCTATAAGCTCGTGCTAGTCTTTTACACAAGGAGCTAGAAAATACGAATTCTTTTTAAGAGTTTGCAAGTTCCCGTATTTGACTTTATATATCCATGGCTTGATTATTTGGCTAAGCATTCGCGGATCTTATTATTTAAGATTTTAAATTTGCGAAGAACGAGAAATGATAGAGTTGTTTATAAGTTAGATTGCTAAACGTGGAGTAGTTGGATCTCTTTAAAGCTCATCAAAGTTATTTGTGGCTTTTTGTTCCCATAAGCTTGTTTCACCCAATAATAGTAATCTAGGAATAATTAAAGGTATTTTAGTTTTGGTGATAATTAGTTTTTATTTCTTCCTTAGAGAATTCTTGCTTATGAAAGTTGGGTACACATCAAGGTACTGTCAGTGTTACGGTGTAATAGACTATTCCATCTTGCCGGCTCGCAACCGATGTTGGGATTGTTATAAAAGCCGTAGGACATGGGGTTTGGCAAATAATTAATTAATATGATAATGAATAATAATAATCCAAAGCTATAAAAAGTTTTCTACATCTTGCCGGTTCGCAGCCGATGTTGTAGACTTCTAATAAAGGCAGAGGAAAAATTCCAAGGTCATAATAGACTATCACATCTTGCCGGTTCGCAGCCGATGTTGTGATTGTTATAAAGGGCTAAGGATTAAATACGTTAATGTGCTTAATAATGATTAAAAATGCCAAACTTCGACTCCAGGGGTATCCTAATAAAAGCTTCTGTCTCTGGACTCGTAGATGAGTTGTTTCAGTTGTATATAAAAGGGATATCCTAAAAATCGTGTTAAATCAGAGACCTTGAAGTGGACCTCATTTTTGTATGCAACGGTTTTCGAGGAAAGATTTGGAAACTACTTAGCGTCTAAACTAGGTATCTTTATCGGACTAAAAATTATCGAAACGAGAATTTGAAGAAATTCATTTCTCACCAAAAATAAAATAAATAGAGGAAAATAGGAATTTGGGAACAAAGATTCCACAACTAGCTTTTATGAGTAGTGTTGGCAATCTAACTTGTAAATAGCAATGATTTCGTTCTTAAGCTTAGTATGGGGACTTGTGAAAAATCAGGGACGACGAATTTTATCCGTATGGTCACTTCTTCATGAGTCGTGTTTCCTACTCGAAGACCCTAAAAATTATCGTGAGATAATGATTGTCAAACAAAACCGTCACATGAATAATTAGAAAAATACAAAAATAGAATAAAAGGAAAAATGGGGAGTTTTTAGAACTTTAGATTTCTTGATCTCTTTTGAAAATTTTGCTACTTCTCAAAGTTAGTAAAAACAGATTAGAAATTTTTGGTTTCAAAAACGTGTTCTTATAACATTGCATGAGGACATTGCAATATCTTAGTCTGGGGGAATTTTGGTATGTGCTTAAACACATACCATTTCTCGACCAAAACCGGACCAAAATGACCAAAAACCCGACCATTATGCCAAATATATTGTGTTTTTGTGTTTTTACATATGCAGGCACGGATATCGGAGAAAAGGACAAAAATCAAGCAAATACCGGGAAATCGAGCATGAGATATGGAAATGATATTTAAAGCCGATGCCGGGAAGTTTATGTCATCCCGATCCTTGAAGAATCAAAATATTACAAGAATGGTCCTTGGATTTATTTTGGAATTGTGGCAGTAATGGTCCATAGAATTTCAGATTTGACATTTTTGGTCCTTGTCTAAATTCCTTAAAACACATCCGGATTTATTATATAATCCAAATCCAATCACTAAATCCAACCCACAACTAACTCTAAACCCAACCCCACACCTTATATCTCCTAGCCCAGCCCACTTCCTTTTTCCCTTGACCCGATCCACACCCATAAACACAAATAACCCGGGGACAAAATTATTAAATACAAGTCAAACTATTATAAAAAATAACCCCTGCCCCCTTTTCTTATCCTTTCCCAGAAATTCACTGTGCCTATGAACCCTAATCCTTTACCGTACCAAAATTACCAAAATTAAGGGTAATCTCGTCCTTGCACGCCTATCTAGGAGACCCCTGACACCAAGAATGGCACGTGGCAGCTGCTTATTGGACCGAACACATCATCATTTTGATCCAAAGGCCAGAGATGAAGGATTGATGATCAAGGGAAAATCTAAGGGAGGATAATGGCTCAAGTAGGCACGGATTGCCAACGTGTACAACCCAGAACCTTCTTGCATCGGCTATAAATAGAGGGAAGATTTCCATTGTTAGGATTGTCCAATTTTTATGTCTTTAAAAAATTGTTACCATTTTAATTTCTGTGTCATTTACTGTTTTTAGTAGTGTAATTTTTAAATTCAAGTTGTAATTTCAATTTCAGATTTGTAATTTTGATATTTTAATGAAAGTTTTTCATTCAATCCTATTATAATTCTATTTACTTTTAATTGTTATTTTAATCTCAGCTTATTATACTTGTCAGTAGTTTATTAAAAGTTATATTCAGCTTAGTTCAATTGTTGTATTCTCATTTTTGGTTCATCTCTTTTGAAAAATCTAAAAAAATATTAGAAAATATTTCAAAAATACAAAAATATTTTAAACTTCAGCTTCAATAAGCTGTTTTATCATAATTTTAAGCTAATATAAGCTATCTAGCTTATTGTTAGCTTCTGGTAGTTAAATTCTATTGTTATCTCAAAAATCATCAAAAGTCAACTGAAAAGTCAACATAAGCTGAAAAATAAGTTGTGATGGTATAAGTTGTTCTGTGGGTTATATTTGGCTTATTTATAAGTCTGGGTTATACTTTGTTAGGAACATCATTCTGAATCAGCAGATCATGCTTGTAAGTCATTAAGTCCTTTTATAGCATTTAGTGCTTATTATTAATCTGTTCATTTTTCTGCTTCTTTGCAATTTATATTTGATTTCTAGATTAGAATAAGCCGATATTGTCATAACTTAGTATAGAACTTGGTTTAAATTCAATAGGTTTAGGGTAAACTGCAAAAGCTTATTTAGAAAGGAGTGTTTGGTTTGAAGTGTTTTTGGCTTTTCACTGTTCATTTGCTAGTTGAATTGAATTGGTTAAGCTGTGATTGGGTAGTTTAAGCATAAATCAGTTTGAATTTTAAGGATTTAAGATCATTTTATGCCACTTGGTTCATAGTCCAAATTTCCAAGTAAAAATCCTTAATAAGCTTCAACTTAAGCTGAGCTTGTTGGGTGAAAGTTTTTGTCATTTTTGGGTTCAAATATAAGGTTAAAGTGATAGTACAAGTTTTGGCATAGTTTCATTTAGGATTACAAAAGTTGAGTGCCAAATAATCCCTCTGCTGCACCAGGGCATTTTTTATGCAGACTTGTCTGTTTTTAGCTGCTGATCTAGGGTTGCTAGGGGCTTATTCAATTAAGCTAAGACCTCAAGTTTTGGTTTATTGGGAGTTAGAATAGCAAGCATTAAGTTCATAATCTGGTATCACAATTTCCAGCTCAATCAGTAGCTTATTTAGTGTCTGCAATTCAGCCTTTCACTCTGCTATTCTACTGCATCAGCTTCTGGTCTCTTATAAGCATTTGATCTAGGCCATAATTAAGTTAGCAATAGTGTTCTAATTTTGGGCATTCTTTGAATTTGAGTAGACTGATACATAAGCTTTTAGTTTATGCTTTTGGATTTCAAAAAGTAGCTTATCTCTGGCTTTTAGAGTAGCTGCAAAAGGGGCTGATCAAGCCATTTGTTCTTGTTCTAAATTGAAACTGATCAGCTTAATTTCTGCTTATTGCTTTTGTTTATTGCATCAATTTCAGTTGTTTTAAGTTTCTAGTAGCATGATTAATCAGTTTAGAGCTTTTTAGAAATTTTGGTCAACTTTTGCTTATTTTTAGCTTATTGTCAAACTGCTTTTTGGGCTGTTCAGCTTATTTAAGCTGAATTAAGTTCTGATTTTATTTTTCATAGGTTAGAAATTTAATTTTAGAATTACTCAAAAATTTTCAGATTTTTCCAAATTGTTTTACTATTTTTAAATCATTTAAATAGTTTTTATTAGTTTTTAATTCATAAAAAATTATTAAAAAGTAAAAAAAATATTTTTCTTTTTCCAAAAATTTTCTTTTATCAGTTTTAATATAGGAAAATTATTTTTATATTTTTAGGTTTTAAATTTTAGAAAATCTCTTTTTATTTACTTTTTATAATTCGTCGCGTAACGTTTTTTAGATTACGGTTTTCATTTTTAGGTTCGTATGCTTAGTGTAATTGTACTTTTAGCTTAATTAGTTGTTTTCATTTAATATTTCATTGTTCGTAGTGTAAAATCACAAATCACCACTCTTTTACACTCATTCACCACACAATTCGACAACGTTAACGACAACTCGATATTCGACCTTCGTTGGGACACGACCCGGGGAAAACGCATACGTTGCCTTTTCCTCTTGAAAACTACATACTCAAAAAGACTTAATCATAAACATATTTCCCGTTATTCATTATTTATTTTCCGTGCATGTAAATTATCAAAAAATATTATGAAGCCAATATACTAAAATTATTTAAATATAACTTTTTCAAAAACAATATGATCGTTTTCTTTTTCCAATAATAAAATAATAAGACGTTTCGGTATCTTAAGATAAAAAAAATGTTATTTTATTGATTCATTGTAATAAAATTCGAATATACTAAATATTAAGTATCACAAACACTACAAATAATCAATAATTACAAATACTTAATGACCATCTAATATTAAGCAACAAATAATTACAAGTCATGCTCGCCCATCGGGCGGGCTTAGAAAACTAGTATATATATATATATATATATATATATACACACACACACACACACACGTTTATAATATGTAAACAAATCGTTTGTTTCGTAAAACCTAAGTATATGAATAATGGATAAAGGCGCAACACGAAATCATGAATCTAAGATACAAAAGGTCGACTTCAGTTTGATGATTTTTTTCACTTTTAAGAATCTGTTATGATACGTGGCTATGCTTGGTCATTTAAACACTTTTTGATCTCTTTTTATACGTACTGAATTCTGTAGGTAAATCTAAATAATTAACATGGGACATGCCTATTTATTTACGTGTATAAAGGGTATGATTGTATGTGAAGTCTTGGCTCATTAATTTGTATTATGTGTGTGGGCTGTACATGTGAGCATATAGGGACTGTATGTATGCGTTTGTGTGTCGGTTAAAACCTATAAAAGAGTGTGTGATTAGATCTGGAAAAGAGTAGAGAGTAGGTTGTCTTGGGTTCGTTATGTCATGGTCATGTCTCGTTATTCATGTATGCTGTCCCATTGAGTTTGAAGGTTGAAAAGTGTGGCTATGCGTGATGTTTTGGCGGGTCGAATGGGTTCAAAACCATGATAACAAATTGATTGAAAAAGTTAAGACGTATGAGTTAGTTTATTCTCACATGAATTTTAAGTTAAAAGGGTTAGGATTATGCAAAAGAGGTCAAGTTATAACGTGCGTATATGGGTTATATCAAGGTTAAATGTTGGTGTGTGATTTTACATATGGTGATAGTAGGAGCATGCTGTTAAAAACTAGAAGGGGGGGTTGAACGGTTTTCCCGGTTTTTAATTTGTCTTCTTAAAAACTTTACTATTGAAAAACATTCATTCGAATCTTATGCGTAATCAATCAACACGAATATGAACACTAAACTAAACTATCTAATTTAAATAATAAAAGTAAAGAAAAGAGATGGAAAGATCAAACCGGGACAAAGAGATTTATAGTGGTTCGGTCACGAAGCTCTTCTTCGCCTTACTCTACTCCCCGAGTACCACACTCGAGAGTTTCAAGCACTATGTCAACAAACCTCCCTTCAGGCGGAGAAAACCGTACAACGTCGCTTATCCTATTTCTGACACTAACCTAAATGTCGAGTGCTAATCTTATCTAGCACCAATCTACCACGATCTACTTGATCCTTTCTACTTCACACAATCAACACCCTTGACTCGATCAACCCGATCTACCCTTGATCCACTTGATCAATACACTAGCCCACAAGCTACAAGAGATCTCCAAGATCTCAACAAGATCACAATGATCAACCCTCACTTGACTCAATCTACCTTATCTATACTTGATCAACTTGATCAACACACTAGCTCAAAAGCTACAAGAGATATACAATATCTCTATAAGATCACAATGATCTTCTCGCAAACTCTCAAAAGAAAAATGAACTTGATGTATACAAAGATACAACAAGTATGTAACAAGTGTTACAAGTGCTCTAACTACAACAACACTTTCTATCTTCTTGGATACCTTGTGTTCTTCTCTTGCACTAGAAGAGGAATGAAGAGGATCACTTGGTTGGATGATTGGATCACTCTTTAAACAAAAGATAACTTAACTAAATGATCAAGAAGAAAAGATGTGATGAGAGTATTAAACTCTAAAAGTTCTGTGTGAAAAAAGATGCACAAAAACTGTGAAGAGAGCTCGTATTTATAGGCAGAAAAATTCTAGCCGTTACAGGTACACGGTACCACTAAATCACCCACAGTACCACTAAATTTAGTGGTACTGTGGTACCGTGCCAGATAAAAGCGCTCCTCTCTTTGTCTTTAGTGGTGAAAACTTATTTGGGGAAGTTTGGAGCTGATTGGGGGGGGGGGGGGGGGGGTGGGAAATAGCTGTTATGATGTTTAAACTTATTTTTCCAATAAAATATTTCTTAAAATTCAAAAATAACTTGTAAAGTATATTTTTGAAAAAATGTTTTGTCACATTAAAAATGTGAAGTTTTAAACACAAATTCACTTCTTTGATCATTTGTCAAGTTGTAAATTTGTTTGTGCATACCTAGAGTGATTTGCGTAGAAATGAGATCTTTCGACTAAAAACTTGTTTACGTTAATTTTAACGTAACGTGATTTCACATTTTTTCATCCTCAAAACGTGAAGTTATCGAAAGATATAAATAATGTTTTTAAAACATTATTTGCATCAACAATCTCTCCCTTTTTGATGATGACAAAACATAAACTCATTTTAAGTTAAAATTAGTTTTAACAAGTTTTTAATGAGTTTATATCCTATTTCTCCCCCTTTTTGTCGAAGCAAAAAGGTTGCGGCTCCCCCTTGATGTATACTCCCCCTCGTTTGGAGGACACCAAGGAATCGAGCAATGATACTTGCTACAAAACAAAGTTAGATGGAAAATATACAATATCTAACATGTAGCAAGCACGACAAATATCCCAAAACAAATGTCATACATAGGTATGACTACATAACAAACACAAAGAGAAACAACAAGAAGCAAAAATACTTAATGACTAGAGGCAAGCTTCATTTCCAACAGAGGTCCTAAAGGTTTATTGTTGAAAACTAAACATGAACATGTTTAGTTTTGTGGGCTAGGAGGTGGTGGAGATGGTGACATGATTGGGGGTGGTGGTGGTGTCAAGAGATGCTCCACATAGGAGAACATGAAATGTATCTCATCTCTCAAGGAGAAGATGAGGTTACGGTTGTGAAGGCAACATCGGCAATTAGCACTATGTAGATCAAAGGGGTGTATGTGAGTTTGAAAAATTTGCAGGTTTGAGGTTAGGGATGTAGGTTTCTGGTGGAAATAAAGAAAATTCGTCCAACAAGGGCACGGTACCACTAAATACCACACAGTACCATTAAATTTAATGGTACCGTGGCCTACTTAACGGTACCGTGACATTGGAGTCACTAATTTTCCTGTGCAACCTAGTTCTGGGCAGCTAAGGGAGTTTCTTCGGGGGACTATTTGTAGGAAATGTTGTTGCCACAAATCACTAAAGATTTATTTGCCTAATGTGTCCCATATTAAGCTACTTCTAGCACATAAAGATTATCATGCAATTTGCTAAGATAATCCATAAGCATGCAAACACAAGGGACAAAATAAGCTATCATCCAAAAATCATATATAAAATTAATGCAAGGTGATAGGATAAATGTCAAGCATGCAAAATAGTAAGGAGTAGTAATTCCTACTATAATTAATCATAGATAAGCCCTAATAGTAATACTAATCCCTCCCTAACTGCTTATGACTTGAGCTTGCTCCCGTTTTTATCACACTCGCAACTTGATCATGCATTACTTCCTCATGATTTTGATAATCAAAGGGTGCATAATTAGTGGAGGATTCGAAAATGAGGATGGATGAGACATACAGTCACACCCCTAAATTACGTGACTTGCAGCGGAATGGAGCATTCAAGGGCGTAACTGATCATAGCACCACAGTTACAGTTATATTGAACGACCTAAAGTGTCGCTTTGAAAATACATCGTTTGATTGATTAAAAACATTTGGAGTTACAAAAGTTAGGTCCCAAAAGATGTTTCATGTTTGCGGAAATAAGTTTATACAAATCAAACGATAATAAGGGCATAAAAGATAAGTGAGACGCGTCGACACCGTGACTCCAAAATAGGTCCAAATGCAAGCCATGATGCGCATACCTTAATTACCTGAAAATACATTGCTAAAAATGGTCAACAATAATGTTGGTGAGAATCATAGGTTTATGTAAATGAAATGTTTGTACGGGAACCACAAGTATAAGGTGTATGACAAAACAATGCCACATAAAAATAATACATTAGCCCTTAAGCACATGACCCCGAAGCTAGACTGAAATGAAATGCCCCATCTGAGTGTAAAAATGATGCAATGTATTCTCCCCCGAGAATTTAGAAATTATGTATAAACAATGTAAAAGTCGGGGCTATGAAAACTCACCGAAAACGAAGTGCACAACCAAGTGAGATAATGATGAAGTAACCGCGAGGCGCCTACAAGCAACCTATACATATATATATATTATATATATATATATATTATATATATATATATATATATATATATATATATATATATATATACGCGTGTCTTAGTTTTTAAGAAAATAATACATTTATCTCAATATGCTATGTAAGTTATAATCTCAATTGTGCTTGACTCTTAATGGTTAAATAATTTTTAAGGTTGGATTTGACTTTTGAAATGATTTACAAATATGAATTATATATCTCACCCAACTTCAAGTTTTAACTCTATTTGTGTCTATAAGTCCAAAATGAGTCACAAGGGTCCAAATTAAGTCCAAGAGTTCAATTCTTAGTCAAAAAGTTCAAATTATGATTAAAGGTCCAAGTTATATTAGGTGGTTCAAATTAAAACTTAAGGGTCCAAATTCATATGTTATTAACCTTTTCATAACTTATATCTCAAAATCTGATGGGATTTTTATGACTAGCTCATGATCAAAAATTCATATCTCTCAAACCGTAAGTTGAAAAATCATGTTCTTTATATCCCTAGCTTCCGCTAAGTCCCTAATTTACTGTAAAAATACCTATTATAATTTTTGTTTACAAGTCTGTCCTGAAGGTTATGCTGACTGAATTTTAGAATTTGCCAAAAAGTTTATATCTTGAAATCTATAAACCCTATGAAGGTGAAATCAATTGGAGATGATATATCTACTTCTCTACTACAGTACACATATTTAGTTTTCAAAAATTTATACAATAAAACTCAACTTATGCTCAAAATCCTAACAGTGTACAGATCTGACCTAGTTCCACCATAAAATTCATATCTCAATCATCGGGTATCGTCACGGGAATCACCACTTATGGAAATGACCACACGACATAGATCTATAGCTAAATATTTTTCTTTTAGTCCAGATCTTAATGAGGTAAAATGGGTGAGTTTCCAACTGATTTCATTTTGAAAAGATTCATCTTTTCAATATCATGATTTTCTAGGGTTTATAAGCTAGGTTTTGCTACATTTTGTGGTACTACCAATCATAAAACTTTTTAAATGGATCAAATGCTAATATATCTAGGAAACAAAAATGGTTTTTAGAGAAAACATATGTGGTCTTTTATGAAAACCTTAAAATGAAACTAGTTTCAACAATTAAAGGTGTAACTACCAACTCTTGCATTATTTACTTCTTTCAAGCTTAGCCTCCTATCTAACTCCAAGGTTCCTATGAATATTTGATCAATCTCCAAATGTACATACACAAGTTTCTCTAATCTATTCTAATAATACTATAGTTAATTAAATTTGAAGGAAAGAAAGGTTAGGAACAAACTTGTATGCTAGGATCTTCAATACAACACTAATGTAGCTAGGAAAATCAATCACCAAGGGTCTCCTTGGCCTTGCTAGATCACGACAGCAGCAACAAGGGGAAGGGAGGGCAGATTTTTGGCAAAAAGTAGCTAAGGTGATAAGAACTATGTGCAAAAGTTACCTATATATACCATCCTAAGACTTAGTGGAGTACATGTGTGTTAACCATGCAAATCAACCAAGACACTTGGTGTCTTGGCTTTGTAGAACCGGCCACCTAGCCCTAATGGGTGTTAGTGGTAAATTTTAATGTATTAATTTGGTTATTGGGTGTATTGTATAGTGTAGGTTGCTCCCGGTACTCAAACGTAAGGTTTTTAAGACACATAATGCAATACCGGGTAACGTAAAAATGTAAAACTTCTAAAAATATAACAACTTGTTTTCATGACCTAGTTTATTATTTTTAGATGAGTGGTGAGTTCATCGGAGTGTATAAATATAACTGAAACCTAAAAACGAAGGTTTAGAATACGTTAAACGTAAAAGGTGCAAGGTTTATGTAAAAATGGAAAAAGTGAACAGTGACTCTTAAAATAGAATTATAAAGAACCAAAATTGTATAAAAAGTGTAGACTGGACATAGTCTAGTGTCGGTTGAATTAATTGTACGTTAAACGCGAGTTGTTACCAAAATTTGACGAAATCGTGAAATGAAACAGAAAATGGGAATTATAGAAATTTTTGAATAATATGAGATTATAATGGAATATTAAACCACTATTAACATGAAAACAGATAGAAATTCTAAGCACGGCTCATGAATAGTTTAAAACGCAAATGATCGCTAAACCGGTTACTATTTATGCATAGCTTGTACGAATAAATGCCACAAGGATGATATTTTTGTAAAAATGACCTAAATTGATGATGATGTTACTGATGATGTGTAGAATACTCTAGTCTATATGAAGTGTTCTTACTGATGATGCATGAATACGCAGCTAAACCATACTGGTTACGCGCATCTAAATACCCGTAAACCTAGTTTACGTAATAATGAATGATAACCATGAATAGTGATTGGTGAATAGTAAATGATGAATAGTAACTTGTTTGAAAAATGACCTGAAATTACGAGTTTTCACAGTCGCCCACCCAAAAAGGAATTCAGTCCCTGAAGTCAGTTAGTGTTAGTCTTTGGAGTGGATTTGGTGAAAAGACGTAGGTATGTGAGTCGCACCTGGTCTTCCCGCTCCCAAGTAAACTCGAGATCTCTTCGAGAATTCCAGCGAACTTACACGATAGGAATTCTGCTCTGCTTTAATTGTTTGACCTTACGGTCCATGATTTCTGCTGGTTCCTCAATGAAATTGATCTTATTGCGGAGTTGAATTTCTTCTAATGAGATAAAATGAAATGTGTTACGAGTGATTCATGAGGAAGACTCTTCTAGGGATTTGAAATGTGAAATGAGTTATGTACTTTGCTTAGCTCTGACGGAAGCTTAAGTCTGTATGCCAGTCAGCCGATTCTAGATAGAATCTTAAATGGTCCAATATACCTAGGTTTCCATTTCCTGTGTTTCCAAAATTGTGTCATGCCTTTCCAAGGCAAGGCTTTCAACATAGCCCGTGTTCCAACTCGAATACTAATGGTTTGTTGCTTAGGGATTACCTAATCCCAATGATTTGCGTCATGCACCGACCTAACTTTCCTATCGTTCTCTTGTCGCTTGTAACTGATTTTTGACTTGTACAATTTCCTTTGTTGTTTCATAATTGAGTTCTATACCAGTGAATTGGACTTTCCGATTTTGGCCTGTCAATAGTTAATTGGTACTTCGACCACAGGGTGCCTTAAAGAGTGCAGTCCTTGTATACATATGATGGCTATTTTTGAAGGTGAAATCTGTCAATGTCAATGGATTACTCCAAACAATTCAAAGTTGATTATATGGCGCTGAGCACGTCCTATAGAGCTTGGATAGCTTTCTTAATGGTCCATTGGTCTGAAGATGGCTAGAGCATGTGTATATCTAATTGGAAAGAAAATATCTTAAGGGGGTTGTCAGAAGTTTCAGGTGTATCGTCTATCCTTTATTAGGTGTATTTGGAATCTGCACAATGTTGTCTCGACTAATTCCAATGATAGGTTCGTCGGAAAAATGCTATCGGAAGGATGAAGGTATGGTAACAGTTTCTGATTCCTGATGTCCTGCACCAACTAGTGTCACGATTTGTATTTCTCTTCACCTAAGGTGCTTATTCCTCACTATTAAGATTCTTACTGTTTAATAGTTTTCCTTAGATTTCCTTCGTCCAAAGTTTCCATGCTATTGTTTGTCAACCACAAGGTCCTAAATGTATGAAGTGTTGTAGTGTGGGGTTGATTTTCAAAACTTGACTTGATATGGAGAGCTTTGCTCAAGATCCTTCTCCGAATAAATGAATTTACAAGTTTGGATAAACGAATTTTTACAATTTGAATAAATGAACCCATAAGTTTGAATAAATGAAATCTTTCTTTGAATAAATGAATTTTTGAGTTTGAATAGTTTTAGTGGTTATGAAAGGTTGGAGTGTGTTCAAATGAGACCCCAAAGTTTTATAGACGGGTTTTCGGTATGATGTGAATAGTACCATTTAGTAAAAATTGATGTTTATACCGTACGATGGTTTTATTAAAGGCTGACCATAAAGGATCCATTCCTCCGAATAGGTACTTTAGAAAATCTCTTCTTACAAGGTAGATGTATAATTTTATTTTAAAGAAAATTCGTTTGAATTGAAAGCATTAAGAGGATGAAATATTCGGGTAGGCATGTCTGCATGGATGCTTAGATGTCTAACGTTTTGTTTCTGGTGTTGAATGATGCCTATTGGTTAATATCAAGCAAGACCTATAGGTATAAGTATTTCAACTTACTTGGTCGCTTCTGACATGAATCATGTCTTAGATTTGTTGCCTTTCTTGGTCTATTTAGTATTTCGGAAATGATAGAATTTGGTGACTATGCCAAAGATAGTAATTTTGATTGCCTCGTGAGATCTTATTTTTTCCATTGCGATACGAATCAACTTACTGTATACTTCTAGTCCCTGTTTGTAGTTCCGAAATCCTTTCGTTGTTTTCTTATGTCATGGGATATTCCTTGTAAATGAGAAGTCTTTCCTAGAGAGGTCAATGGTAAAATCCAACTTAACTGCTAAGTAAGTGACATGTGGTGTAGGTATCTAGCGAGGGTTTGCTAATAGGGATGTTTATGAAAAATTGTGTTTGGTTACAAGGCCTTTGAATGAAAATTGTTATTATGAATTTTGAAAAGATGATTATCCTTTTCATGGCATAATCCTTCCTGAATTATACATAGGTGATCAGGCTATGTATAATTAAGGACTAATGATGCGATGCTCGGTTTAGTCAAAGAAAATGTTATGTTTCTCAAAAGTTTTAGATGGTGTTCAAGTGTTGTTTGGTAAAATGGTAATCTGAATTTTGTTTTAACAAGAAAATTTAGTTTGCGTGAGAGTAAATAGTTGGTAGAATGTTAGTAAATCAACTTATGAGATGATGGTAATATAACGTGGTTTAAAATCTTGGGAAATAATTTCCTGCGATGGTAGTAAAATAGCTTTGAGTAAAATGTATGTGAAATGGTTTTATGAAGTGGTAGTAAAATATCTTGTAATAAAATCTGTTGAATGGTTTATAGGACGTGTGTGGAGAGTCTTACGGAATGGTACTAGTCTATAGTCAAAGACGAAATTTGCCTAGTCCCTACCAGGATAGCGGTATGTCGTTGCGAAATGATTAAAAATTGGGCAAATGGAATAGGAAATGAATTAAACTAAGGTTGTGCTCATTGTGGAGATGATAAAAGATAGGAATTACATTAGATGGAAAAGTACATAATACAACGAGATTACGAGAAAGTACTTAAGATAATCTACTTAGGGAAATACAACCCTAGCGGCTCCATCTATGGTTTATTATTAAGGCAGAAGTTCTTTGTGCTTAAACATGGTGGTCATCCTCAACGCTGTTGATGTTCTGGTAACCTCCTCCTCCAATGATATAGGCTCTCCCACTAGCTTTTCCCTTTTGGTTCTCATTCCCTTGATTTCCTTGTTCTGGACATTCATTCATGCAGTGTCATATCTCTCCACAGCCAAAACATGTCACTGGAGGGTTTTGATTTCTGGCAATGATTGGAAATTTGCATTCTCTAGTTGAATGACCATTCTTCTTACAGTTAACATACGGATTAAGACAATGCCCAGGTCTATGATGATTTTGACACTTGTTGCATTTGGGTAGGGTACCTTGGTAACCTTTCTCTTTAGCTGGGCCTGCAGCATAGGCCTTAACAACTTCTTGTTTCTTAGGTGGTTGTTGAGTAGCATTGTCATTCTGGTTGATGTCCCACTTTCTCTTGTTGTGGTTCCATTTCCGTTTGTTGTTATTATTGTTTCCTACGGCCTTGGTGTGAGTCAGGCGTTCCTTTGCCTCGGTCGCCATGTAGATAGCTTTAAACATGTTATCGGGTTCTAAAGAGGCGACCAACATACGAATTTTAGGGGAGAGTCCTCCGATATACCTCTCAAGTTTCTTGCCTTCCGGTTCATCCATTACTGGGCCTAGTCGTGCTAATTCGTAAAACTGAGTAGTGTACTTGGCAACATCATCTCCTACCATGGTAAAGTTGAGGATTTCCTGTTTCATTGCTTGTAGTTCGCTTCTTGAACAATATTCTAAAGTCATCATCCTTCTTAGTTTCTCCCAAGAGATTGAGTAAGCAGCGTCGACCCCTACTATCTGAACATGTTTAGTCCACCATTCCAGGGCATGATCCCGAAAAGTGCAAGTGGCGAACTTGACCTTGTCTTCCTTGCGGCAGTCGCCACACTGAAATATCGTTTCTACTTCTTCGAACCATTTGTAAACTTCCTTTGCTCCTTCAGTTCCGCTAAAGGAGTGGGGGTTGCAATCCATAAATTCCTCATAGGTAAGATTTTTGGCGAAGGATGTGGCTTGTGTCATGTCTGGAGTGGCTTGCCTTAACCTAACTGCTTCAAAATCATAAGAGACCATGAGAATTTATAAGTGATAAAGATCATCATACTCACATATACGCAACCATGACACGTATAAGTAGGGTGAAATCGCGACAAGATGAAATCGTGAAATGTCATATTTGTAAACATAACACACGTGGATATCTAAAATGAAAATTTCGGTCTTACATGGACTGATATCATAGGTAGCACAACCATACCCATTTAGTAAGTCAATACTTGGTGATTTCATTGTACAAAAATCAAAATACTATAAGTTTCTTTGAACCATACCACACATCCCGTGGCTAGGATAGTAGTAAAAGCTAGTAAAGATATAAGTCTAGTCTAGGGATTCCCTAGTGCTCCTCTGAGTGAATCCAGGGTTGTGGCATCTTGGGGTCGGGATGAGTCCTGATGCGGGGTCTGGAGTAGTGCATCGATCATGTCCGAGATAGTGTAGATTCCATACCATTCTTGAGGAATCTGTTGATGTTCCTGCTGAGTCGGTGATCTTGGTATTATCCACAAGGTGTCATCTAATTCTTGATATGTGGGAATGGAAAAGGGGAATGACATTGGTGGTGGTGGGAAGGCAGGGGCAGTTCCCTGAATCTCAAAAGTTTCGGTGTTATATCTGGTAGTATCTCCTAAGTCCGGCTCAGGTAGTGCTAATACCTCCAATAGGTGGAAATTATCATCCAATAATTGTGAGTGTGGTGATGTAGGTGTATTAGTGAATGAAAAAGCATCCTCGATATCTGAGTCTGCTAGAATGATAATAGGGTGGTTGGGTGAAGACATCTCTGTGACCATTGACGTAAAATGAAAGTAAATAACCATTTACATTATGCGGGTTTTGATGAAATGATACATGTATGAAATCGCATGTATAATGAATATGCACTTATGCTACAATGATGAGATGCTATGATGGTGTAGTTATAGTCTAGGGTATTAAGGATAACCTAGTTCGCTATAACCTTTGCTCTGGTACCAATCTGTCACACCCCCAAATTTCGTGACTTGCAGCGGAATGGAGCATTCAAGGGCGTGACTGATCATAGCACCACAGTTACAGTTATATTGAACGACCTAAAGTGTCGTTTTGAAAATACATCGTTTGATTGATTAAAAACATTCAGAGTTACAAAAGTTGGGTCCCAAAAGATGTTTCATGTTTGCGGAAATAAGTTTATACAAATCAAACGATAATAAGTGCATAAAAGATAAGTGAGACGCGTCGACACCGCGACTCCAAAATAGGTCCAAATGCAAGCCATGATGCGCATACCTTAATTACCTGAAAATACATTGCTAAAAATGGTCAACAATAATGTTGGTGAGAATCATAGGTTTATGTAAATGAAATGTTTGTACGGGAACCACAAGTATAAGGTGTATGACAAAACAATGCCACATAAAAATAATACATTAGCCCTTAAGCACATGACCCCGAAGCTAGACTGAAATGAAATGCCCCATCTGAGTGTTTGCCAATCACTCTAATATGATTCAAATGAAATGCGTCCGTTTGACCAGTTGGAGCGACCAACCCGGACGGAGGAGTCACCCTCAATAGATCTATTCACTCACTCTCGCTTGCTCACAATTAACGGTTCATGATTCCAAATAGGGGACTTTAATCAGGCAATGATGTAACTTAAGCAATGTAACTGAATTTTGATACTTTGGTCCGTATGTAAAAATGATGCAATGTATTCTCCCCCGAGAATTTAGAAATTATGTATAAACAATGTAAAAGTCGGGGCTATGAAAACTCACCGAAAACGAAGTGCACAACCAAAAGAGATAATGATGAAGTAACCGCGAGGCGCCTACAAGCAACCTATACATAAATATATATCTACGCGTGTCTTAGTTTTAAAGAAAATAATACATTTATCTCAATATGCTATGTAAGTTATAATCTCAATTGTGCTTGACTCTTAATGGTTAAATAATTTTTAAGGTTGGATTTGACTTTTGAAATGATTTACAAATATGAATTATATATCTCACCCAACTTCAAGTTTTAACTCTATTTGTGTCTATAAGTCCAAAATGAGTCACAAGGGTTCAAATTAAGTCCAAGAGTTCAATTCTTAGTCAAAAGGATCAAATTATGATTAAAGGTCCAAGTTATATTAGGTGGTTCAAATTAAAACTTAAGGGTCCAAATTCATATGTTATTAACTTTTTCATAACTTATATCTCAAAATCTTATGGGATTTTTATGACTAGCTCATGATAAAAAAAATTCATATCTCTCAAACCGTAAGTCGAAAAATCATGTTCGTTATATCTCTAGCTTCCTCTAAGTCCCTACTTTACTGTAAAATAAGTTTTATCAAAATTTACCAAGTATAACCACCTTTTAAAATTTTTGTTTACAAGTCTGTCCTGAAGGTTATGCTGACTGAATTTTAGATTTTTCCAAAAAGGTTATATCTTGAAATCTATAAACCCTATGAAGGTGAAATTAATTGGAAATGATAGATCTACTTCTCTAATACAGTCCACATATTTATTTTTCAAAAAGTTATGCAATAAAACTCAACTTATGCTCAAAATCCAAACAGTGTACAGATCTGACCTAGTTCCACCATAAAATTCATATCTCAATCATCGGGTATAGTCACGTGAATCACTACTTATGGAAATGACCACAAGACATAGATCTATAGCTACATATTTTTCTTTTAGTCCAAATCTTTATGAGGTAAAATGGGTGAGTCATTTTCCAACTGATATCATTTTGGATAGATTCATCTTTTCAATAGCATGATTTTCTAGGGTTTATAAGTTAGGTTTTGCTACATTTTGTGGTACTACCAATCATAAACCTTTTTAAATGGATCAAATGCTAATATTTCCAGGAAACAAAAATGGTTTTTTGAGAAAACATATGTGGTCTTTTATGGAAACCTTAAAATGAAACTAATTTCAACAATCAAAGGTGTAACTACCAATTCTTGCATAATTTACTTCTTTCAAGCTTAGCCTCCTATCTAACTTCAAGGTTCCTATGAATATTTGATCAATCTCCAAATGTACGTACACAAGTTTCTCTAATCTATTCTAATAATACTATAGTTAAGTAAATTTGAAGGAAAGAAAGGTTAGGAACAAACTTGTATGCTAGGATCTTCAATACAACACTAATGTAGCTAGGAAAATCAATCACCAAGGGTCTCCTTGGCCTTGCTAGATCACGACAGCAGCAACAAGGGGAAGGGAGGGCAGATTTTTGGTGAAAAGTAGCTAAGGTGATAAGAACTATGTGCAAAAGTTACCTATATATACCATCCTAAGACTTAGTGGAATACATGTGTGTTAACCATGCAAATCAACCAAGACACTTGGTGTCTTGGCTTTGTAGAACCGGCCACCTAGCCCTAATGGGTGTTAGTGGTAAATTTTAATGTATTAATTTGGTTATTGGGTGTATTGTATAGTGTAGGTTGCTCCCGATACTCAAACGTAAGGTTTTTAAGACACATAATGCAATACCGGGTGAGGTAAAAATGTAAAACTTCTAAAAATATAACAACTTGTTTTCATGACCTAGTTTATTATTTTTAGATGAGTGGTGAGTTCATCGGAGTGTATAAATATAATTGAAACATAAAAACGAAGGTTTAGAATACGTAAAACGTAAAAGGTGCAAGGTTTATGTAAAAATGGAAAAAGTGAACAGTGACTCTTAAAATAGAATTATAAGGAACCAAAATTGTATAAAAAGTGTAGACTGGACATAGTCTAGTGTCGGTTGAATTAATTGTACGTTAAACGCGAGTTGTTACCAAAATTTGACAAAATCATGAAATGAAACAGAAAATGGGAATTATAGAAATTTTTGAATAATAGGAGATTATAATGGAATATTAAACCACTATTAACATGAAAACAGATAGAAATTCTAAGCACGGCTCATGAATAGTTTTACAAACGTAAATGATCGCTAAACCGGTTACTATTTAAGCATAGCTTGTAGGAATGAATGCTACAAGGATGATATTTTTGTAAAAATGACCTAAATTGATGATGATGTTACTGATGATGCGTAGAATACTCTAGTCTATATGAAGTGTTCTTACTGATGATGCATGAATACGCAGCTAAACGATACTGGTTACGCGCATTTAAATACCCGTAAACCTAGTTTACGTAATAATGAACGATAACTGATAATCGTTTCAAAACGCGTCACATGCCAAACTCTCACTAAGAACAGTCAACGAGGAACGGTTCTACGCGACAATCAATTTAATAACCAGATAAGCGTATACCCGGGTCGAGGTCCCAACGAGGCGTGAAATTGAGGATATCGTTTTCGGTTCGTAATTAAAGTGCTTGAAAAGACGAGAGTTTGTTTTGGTTTTTAAATAAAACAAAAATTAATAAACGCAAATGGTAAACTACGAACGAGTAAAACGTCAAATCTATTGAAAATTAACCCTACGAGTACCAAAATAATTTTCCTACGACTTAAATATAAAAAGAAAATTTTGGAAAAAAGAAAAATATTTTTTTGATTTTTTAATAATTTTTTATAAATTAAAAACAATATAAAAGAAAATAATTGATTAAAAATACTAAATGGAAAAAGAAAATTCTGAAATTTTTTTCTAAAATACTTAATACTAAACTTGAGCTATGAAAAATATAAAAAGTGAAAGTGCTTTTTTAAATAAGCCGAAAATAAGCAACAGCTCACAATAAGCTAAAAAGAGAAAAATAAAAATAAAAGGGTTTTAAATAAAATTTTGTAAAGTTTAACAAAGAAGAGAAGCGAGTGCAATGGTTGGGTTGCTTGTGTTGTGATTGGACTGACCTGGGTTCGAACCCCAGAGGTCAGTTTTTTGCAAGTTAATTAATTTTTTTTTTCTTGACTCAAAACCACAAACTTCAACAAACTTATAAACATAAACTCAGAACACAAACATAAAGGGCTCAAAATTTACTAACAGATAACTATTTTTTAACAGATTAAATTGATTAAATCATATTTGGTTTTAACAGACAATCAACTAAACTCAACAAGGTGCAAATAAAAAGTGTTCTAACTATATTTCTTTTTTTTTTTTTTTTTTACAATAAGCTCAAACAAACAGCCTCTATTCTAGGCTGTTTTCCCTTTTTACTCTAAGAACTAAACAAGATTTTTAACTGAGATCAAACTAAATACTAACCTAACTAATCATACTCTACATAGTGAAGTTCAAATAAGCAGCAAAAAACAAAATAAGCAACAAGAAGCATTAAATAAAACTTTTTTTTTTTCTTTTTTTTTAATTTTTTTACTATATCAAGAATAATAATAAGCAATAACAGATAGCAAAGCTGAATAAGCAGTTACACTATTAATAAGCTGGAAAAAAAAAAACTTATATTAATTAAAAATAAATTACAACTGAATAAAAATACAAATACCTTAAAATAAAAGCTAAAATAAACCTAGGAAAGAAAAAAAAGAAAACTCTCGGCTGCTAATATTTATACTAAAAAACTATCTAAAACCCTAGTTCGAGTGTGTTTCTTTCGTGAGAGTGTTCCCTCTTGCGGTTGTTGTGCTTCTTTAATGGCCCTTGGATTAAACTTGGTCCTCACATCTTTCAATCTTGATCGTTGATTTTCTTTGGTGCCTCGGATCGATGAGGTGGAGGGGAGGGGACCAAAGGCAAACCCATGTGGGTACCTTGGACTGTTGTGGTGAGGTGGGATGGGGAGATTAGCGGGCGGTTATGGAGGAGATTAGGGGTTGAAGAAGAAGAAGTAGTAATTAGGGTTGGTTTGATTGGGATTTTGACCAACTCATTTGGGGGTTTGACTAAACAACCCGGTTTTATCTATCTTTAGTTAGATGGGGTGGATCGGGTTTGGTTGTTGACCCGGTTGATTAGTTTAGGTGGGTTTGGGCTTTTGGGGATAGTGGGCTTAGTGGGTTAAGGGGTGTAGTTTACGTGGGATGGGTTGTATTTTGGGTTTGGGATATAGCTTGATCCGGTTTAGTTAGGTAGATTAGGATAAGATGGAATTAAGGGATAGTTAAGGATAGAAACCAAGGACTAATTTTGTAATTGTAGTCAACATCAAGGACCAAATCTGCCATTCTTCAAATTAATCCAAGGGTAAATTTTGCCAAGTAAAAATAATCCAAGGGCCATTGTGATATTTCTTGAGCTTGAATCAAATCCGCATGAAAAACGACTTTCCTGGCTTCGGCTCTATAAATATCTTTTCCACGTCTCGTGCCCGTGTTTTCCGGATTTTTTCTTTGTCTTTTTTCGTTTTTCGTTTATCCGTTGCCTGCACATACATAAACACAAAAACACAATATCTTTTGGCATTTTGGTTAGTTTTTGGTCTATTTGGGTCCGGTTTTGGTCAAGAAAAGGTATGTGTTTAAGCACACACCAAAATTCCCTCAGACTAAGATATTGCTGTGTCCTCACGCAATGTTATAAAAACACGTTTTCAAAACCAAAAATTTCCAATCTCTTTTTACTAACTTTGAGAAGTAGCAAAATTTTCAAAAGAGATTAAGAAATCTTAAGTTCTAAAAACTCCCCGATTTTCCTTTTATTCTATTTTTGTATTTTTCTCATAATCATGTGACGGCTTTGTCGACAATCATTATCTCACGATAACTTTTAGGGTCATCGAGTAGGAAACACGACTCATAAAGAAGTGACCATACGGATAAAATTCGTCGTTCCTGATTTTTCACGAGTCCCCAAACTAAGCTTAAAAATGAAATCATTGTCTATTTACAAGTTAGATGCCAACACTACCCATGAGAGTTACTTGTGTAATTACCTCTTGCTCCCATTTTTCCTAATTTCCTCTATTTATTTTATTTTTTTGTGAGAAATGAATTTCTTCTTATTTTCTCGTTTCGACATGTTTTAGTCCGATAAAGATACTAAATTAAGACGCTAAGTAGTTTTTAATCTTCTCTCGAGAACCGTTGCTTTTGAAAATGAGGTCCACATCAAGGTTTTTATTTATATTTTTGATTTTTGCATTTTTTTTTTCTTTTTCTTCTATTTTTCATCTTTTTTTTTTTTTTTTTTTTTTTTTTTTTTTACTTGCGTACCCTAAACGACGGACCTTCACGGTTTAATTCCAAGACCTTACACCTTTCGGAATAAAGGATCCAAGGGCCGTTGCAACGGAGTGTTCCAAGACTCTAGACATTCCTGAAATGAGGATCCAAGGTGGTTAGACCAAGACCTCACACATTCCTGAACTAGAGGTCCAAGGGCCGGTGCAAGAGGGTAGCCAAGACCTAAACGCCTTCTGAAAATAAGGATCCAAGGCCCGCTCTCGAAACCGTAGTTTAGAGCACTTAACTTATTATTATTAAACTTATTTATTGAGGAACCTTGATGTGTACCCAATTTTCAAAACAAGGATTCTTTTAAGAAGACTAAGAACTAATCATCGGCAAAACCTAACATCTTTAATTATTCTTACAATTATATATGGTGAAACAATTTTGCGGGAGCAAAAGGCCATAAGTAACTTTGATGAGCTCTAAAGAGAACCAACTACTCCACGCTTAGCATCTAACTTCTAAATAAACTCTATCATTTCTCGTTCTTCGCAAATTTAAAATCTTAAATAATAAGATCCGCGAATGCTTAGCCTTATAATCAAGCCATGCATATATAAAGTCGATACGGGAACTTGCAAACTCTTAAAAAGAATTCGCATTTTATAGCTCCTTGTGTAAAAGACTAGCACGAGCTTATAGATTATAAATGGTTAAGGGGACAAGCTAGGGCTCAACACGCCCGATCAAGTCAGAATTTTATTCCTACTCTCACCAGCGGAAAGTCAACAAAAATGTCAAAATTTATTATATTTTTGCAAAATTTTTTTTAAAATTTTCTCATTTTTTTGGATTTTTTTCAAATTTTGAGGAAAAACGGGGTTGCGAGAGAAAACGGCAAAAATTGCAAGGCAAAAATCAAATCGAAAGATTACCCCCCCAGACTAAAACAAGACGTTGTCCTCAATGTCTTAAAGGTAAGGGTTCTCCTACAAAAATCTAAGGCCGTTTATTAATTATGCCAAAAGATAGATGTAAAACGATAAGATTTTAGGATATTGGATAAGCAACGAATGATGAAACTCGAGTGGAGAGAAGCAACCACGAGCACGAGAGTCTTCATCAATCGGGCTAACCTGGACATACACAAAAAAAACACGACACACAAGAAATGGAAGAGGGAGCCCTCCTCACAACACTTATTAGAAAATAGATAAGAAGATAGATGGATAAGCATGGGGTGCCTCCCACGAAGCGCTTGTTTTTGGTAACCGAGTCACATGAGCTTGACTCGACCTCGTATTTAATTGTCCTTGGGGGAGCAAGTGGAAGAGATAATCTCAATCGGACTTTCATTCAAGATGTTTGGATAAACATTGAAGCATATGAAAGTTCCACTCCGATGAGATACCCACGGCTCTAGAAGATAAAAGCGGTGATGCCGGGGTCGAAAACTTTGTCTTCATTTCCGGCTGGAAATGATAGTAAAGTTTCAATCAGAGACAACTCCATGCAGAACGAGAGTTTTTGACCAGAAAGAAGTAGAGTGAAAAGAAGTAGAGGGGAATCATTTTTCTCCAGAATTAAAAGTTCCTTAGATGAGGCGGGAAACTTTAAATTCTTATCAAGAGTCAATTTCATCAAAGGATGAATTTTACCATCATCGAGTATGCCTGGATTAAACACTTTGTCTTCACAAGAAAACTCAGCAGGGTACTCGATGGGAGACTCAATGGAGAAAAGGAAATCATCCTCGGGAGAATGAGGAGATAAGTCATTTGAAACAATTGTAGCATCCTCAATTATGGTTTCCATTTTAGGGCCTTTTTCATCACTAGGTTTGCCATATAAAAGATTTTTCCATTCGGTTTGATCGGCCCCAAAATCGAAGAGGTCATCATCATCTTGTAAATCATTAAGCTCGGTGTAAGAATCAGATGATGGAGAATGGTATAAAAGTTTTTCGACTTCTTTAAGATCAGCATGAAAGTCGAAAAGATCATCATCATTTTCTGATGGAATTGGATCGTCGTGAGCGAGTTCATCGGCGAACTCCTCGGGATAAGAATCACATTTAGACGGATCACGGTTCATCAAAAATTCCAATTCTCTTAAGTCAGATTCAAAATCGAAGTCATCGTCCTCATCCCCCGGTGGGATTTGATCGATGTGAGCGAGTTCATCGGCGAACTCCTCAAGAAGAGAATCAATACTAGAAGTGGTACTGCCACTACTTTGTTCTTCTGATTTAGAATCAACAACTTGAACGGATTTAGGAAGCTTTTCTTTAACATCTTCCGGGGGAAATAATGGTTCATCAAATTTCAAGACATCTTCCCCTGGATCACTATCGGTCTCAACAATTTCCGGCGAAATTGGAGCATCATCAGACAACACCTCGAGCTCTTCCCTTGGGAGATCACTTCCCTCAATCGGAGGAGAAGGATGGGAAGAGTCGGAAATGACAGAATTAACAATCTCTACACGATAAACCGTCTCCGGAGGTGGGACAAGAGGTGTGCTCTTAGAGCTAGCAATTTCCACCTCTTCCGTTGTGGTCTCCGAATCCGATTCATCATCATCAAGAATACTCTTAACATCCGCGGAACAACTTTCAAACCATTTGGTTGATCCGGGTGCAATTTTCATAGATTTAAGTTCGGCACGTTTTTCAGACATACTCTTAACCGCAAATCTGGAAAGAATCGAATCACTCCTTGCGGAAGTAATTACTGGATCAGATTTTTGATTAGCCACATCAACGTTGCTTTTGGTGGTTAGCGGTTTCGAGTTCTGATTGATTTGAAACGTGACTTTTTCATCATCAACTCTTAGAGTTATTTCTTCTCCGTACACGTCAATCAAAGCCCGCCCGGTCCTCAAAAATGATCTTCCGAGAATTAGAGGAACCCGGGGGTCAGCATCAAAATCAACCACCACAAAATCGGCGGGAAAATGGAATTTCCCAACCTTGACAAAGACATCCTCGGCTATTCCAAGTGGACCGGTTATGGTCCGGTCCGCAAGCTCGAGGGTCATGCAAGTGGGGGTATATTCGGGCAGAGAAAGTTTTTTCCAAACGGAGAGCGGCATTAGGTTGATGCTTGCACCAAGATCGGCCAAGGCGTAGCATTCAACCATCCCCGGAAATTCACATGGAATGAGGAATTTTCCGGGATCTCCAAGCTTTTCCGGAAGCTTTTTTAGGAGAACCGCTGAGCAGTGTTCATTTAACGGAGTTTTTGCTAATTCAATTAATTTTTCCTTGTTGCTCAATAAACTCTTGATGGTGGAAACAAATTTAGGCATCAGAAGTAAAGCATCCGCGAAGCTTATATCGAAATGCAATTCTTGAAAGATTTGGAAGAATTTTTCCATTTGGATACTAGCTTTGTCGCGGAGCTTTTGGTCATTAAGTCTAGATGGGTATGGGATAGAAGGTTTAGGTTGAGACTTCGGAACATCGGGTTCCGGAATTTGGGTTGGGACTACCGAAGGTTGGACGTGTGCGGTACTTTGTGGGCTTGTAGAGTGCACCTTGTCCTTTGTCACCTCGGTCTCACGGTCAACTACTTTTGTAGAAGAAGAAGAAGTAGTAGTTGGAACCGTGGGTCCCTCATAAGCTTTACCACTTCGGGTGGTAATAGCTTTCAACTCACCCTTCGGGTTAGGAATTGTATTACCCGGGAGAGTTCCCGATGATGAAGCTTGGTGAAATTGGTTGATAAGGGTATCAAACATACTTTCAATCTTCGTTTGAGATTGATCAATTTTGCTTTTGAGCTCATTACCCTGCTTAATCATTGAATTTTCAAATTCATTTTTCAAATTTGTGATTTGATTTTGCATAGCCCTCATTTTCACCTCATTTGTCTTAATGTAATTTGAAAGATCATTAGAGGGAGCAATCGGGGCTGGGTAATTTTGAGCTTGATACCCTTGATTGTAATTGACCCCTTGGGTCGGGTATTGGTTAGTAGGGGCTTGATATGGAACATTTTGCCCCCTACTTTGGTTTTGATTGAATCGGTTTTGATTGTTTGGTTGAGAAAAACCGGGTGGTCCTGCTTGATAGCTAGCACGATAGCTCGAGTCACCTTGAGGATGGTATTGAGTACCTCCTTGGTTGTAAGACCCGGCTACGGCATTGATTTCAAAAGGACGGCCATCGGTGGCGGTACAATTGTAATAAGCATGAGGACCACCACAAGTAACACAACTTTCTTCCACCGCTTTGACTTGAGCGGGTGGAGAAGCTTGTGGGGTAGAAGAGATGGTAGAAGAAGAAGAAGGATTTTTCTGATTAGAAAAAACCAAAGCTTGAATTGCATCCGTGAGCTTGTCAATTTTAGCATCCGTGCTAGAAGTATTCATCGAATGTGAAGTAGAAGGTGAAACACTCACTTGAGAAACAACCGGCTTGCTTCGTGAAGTGCGAACCTTAGACTTGTTCTCGATGATGGACAAAGCATCACGCGTAGTTCGATTCAATATATAACCACCGGAGGCGGCGTTTAGAGAATCTTGGTCAGTTTGGTTCAATCCATTGTAAAACGTATCAATTTGATGCAACTCAGAAAATCCGTGGTGAGGACATTTGCGAAGTAATTCTTTAAAACGATCCCACGCTTCACTAAATGATTCATCAAATTTTTGAGTAAATTTGGTAATTTCATTCTTAAGACTTGTGGTTCTTGAAGGGGGAAAGAATTCGTTCACAAATTTCGACACCAAATCTTCCCATGTTAAGATAGAACGAGGGGGTTGTTTTTCAAGCCAAGTCCGGGCTGCCCCCTCGAGAGAGAAAGGAAAGAGAAGCAATTTAATTGCTTCTTGAGGAACATTCCTACATTTGACGGTAGATGAAATTTTGTTAAACCATCGAATGTGGGAATGAGGGTCATCCCTCTCGAAACCGTAAAATTGATTCGACGTTACTAAGGATAGTAATGCCGGTTTAAGTTTGAAATTATCGGCAACGATCGGGGGAACAACAATAGCATCTCCATAACCCTCGGTGGGTGCTTGGAGAAGCTCAAGCATGGTGCGATTCTCCGCCATTATGACAATGGGAGGATCGGGGTTAGTACGAATCTCGGGTTCGACTAATGAGGCAGCACGTCTACGATTACGTCTTCGTGGAATTGCGACGAGTTCAAGAAAGGGACTCGATGACGAAGAGGAACGTGTGCGCATGCACCAAGAACATTAGAGTTAAGAAGAATATTTTTGGGTTTTTTGGATTTTTTAATTTTTTTTGGTTTTTTGGATAGAAAATATTTACAAGATATTTACGAAACTTCACGAGGAAGGTTCTTCAAGCCACTAATCGTCAAACCGTGACGATATTTTCGCAACACACCTCCCCGGCAGCGGCGCCAAAAATTGATAATCATTTCAAAACGCGTCACAAGCCAAACTCTCACTAAGAAAAGTCAACGAGGAACGGTTCTACGCGACAATCGATTTAATAACCGGATAAGCGTATACCCGGGTCGAGGTCCCAACGAGGCGTGAAATTGAGGATATCGTTTTCGGTTCGTAATTAAAGTGCTTGAAAAGACGAGAGTTTGTTTTGGTTTTTAAATAAAACGAAAATTAATAAACGCAAATGGTAAACTACGAACGAGTAAAACGTCAAATCTATTGAAAATTAACCCTACGAGTACCAAAATAATTTTCCTACGACTTAAATATAAAAAGAAAATTTTGGAAAAAATAAAAATATTTTTTTGATTTTTTAATAATTTTTTATAAATTAAAAACTATTTAAAAGAAAATAATTGATTAAAAATACTAAATGGAAAAAGAAAATTCTGAAATTTTTTTCTAAAATACTTAATACTAAACTTGAGCTATGAAAAATATAAAAAGTGAAAGTGATTTTTTAAATAAGCCGAAAATAAGCAACAGCTCACAATAAGCTAAAAAGAGAAAAATAAAAATAAAAGGGTTTTAAATAAAATTTTGTAAAGTTTAACAAAGAAGAGAAGTGAGTGCAAAGGTTGGGTTGCTTGTGTTGTGATTGGACTGACCTGGGTTCGAACCCCAGAGGTCAGTTTTTTGCAAGTTAATTAATTTTTTTTTCTTGACTCAAAACCACAAACTTCAACAAACTTATAAACATAAACTCAGAACACAAACATAAAGGGCTCAAAATTTACTAACAGATAACTATTTTTTAACAGATTAAATTGATTAAATCATATTTGGTTTTAACAGACAATCAACTAAACTCAACAAGGTGCAAATAAATAGTGTTCTAACTATATTTCTTTTTTTTTTTTTACAATAAGCTCAAACAAACAGCCTCTATTCTAGGCTGTTTTCCCTTTTTACTCTAAGAACTAAACAAGATTTTTAACTGAGATCAAACTAAATACTAACCTAACTAATCATACTCTACATAGTGAAGTTCAAATAAGCAGCAAAAAACAAAATAAGCAACAAGAAGCATTAAATAAAACTTTTTTTTTTCTTTTTTTTTTTTATTTTTTACTATATCAAGAATAATAATAAGCAATAACAGATAGCAAAGCTGAATAAGCAGTTACACTATTAATAAGCTGGAAAAAAAAACTTATATTAATTAAAAATAAATTACAACTGAATAAAAATACAAATACCTTAAAATAAAAGCTAAAATAAACCTAGGAAAGAAAAAAAAGAAAACTCTCGGCTGCTAATATTTATACTAAAAAACTATCTAAAACCCTAGTTCGAGTGTGTTTCTTTCGTGAGAGTGTTCCCTCTTGCGGTTGTTGTGCTTCTTTAATGGCCCTTGGATTAAACTTGGTCCTCACATCTTTCAATCTTGATCGTTGATTTTCTTTGGTGCCTCGGATCGATGAGGTGGAGGGGAGGGGACCAAAGGCAAACCCATGTGGGTACCTTGGACTGTTGTGGTGAGGTGGGATGGGGAGATTAGCGGGCGGTTATGGAGGAGATTAGGGGTTGAAGAAGAAGAAGTAGTAATTAGGGTTGGTTTGATTGGGATTTTGACCAACTCATTTGGGGGTTTGACTAAACAACCCGGTTTTATCTATCTTTAGTTAGATGGGGTGGATCGGGTTTGGTTGTTGACCCGGTTGATTAGTTTAGGTGGGTTTGGGCTTTTGGGGATAGTGGGCTTAGTGGGTTAAGGGGTGTAGTTTACGTGGGATGGGTTGTATTTTGGGTTTGGGATATAGCTTGATCCGGTTTAGTTAGGTAGATTAGGATAAGATGGAATTAAGGGATAGTTAAGGATAGAAACCAAGGACTAATTTTGTAATTGTAGTCAACATCAAGGACCAAATCTGCCATTCTTCAAATTAATCCAAGGGTAAATTTTGCCAAGTAAAAATAATCCAAGGGCCAATTTGATATTTCTTGTGCTTGAATCAAATCCGCATGAAAAATGACTTTCCCGGCTTCGGCTCTATAAATATCTTTTCCACGTCTCGTGCCCGTGTTTTCCGGATTTTTTCTTTGTCTTTTTTTGTTTTTCATTTATCCGTTGCCTGCACATACATAAACACAAAAACACAATATCTTTTGGCATTTTGGTTAGTTTTTGGTCTATTTGGGTCCGGTTTTGGTCAAGAAAAGGTATGTGTTTAAGCACATACCAATAACCATGAATAGTGATTGGTGAATAGTAAATGATGAATAGTAACTTGTTTGAAAAATGACTTGAAATTACGAGTTGTCACACATACGACTCATTGAGGTGTTTTATCACGGGATCGAAGAGTAAGTATTGAGGACCACTAAGGTATGGATGATAGTTCATGAGGTGGTGATACAAACGAGTTAGGAACATCCCATTGGGTATCAATTTATTTTTGTTACCCTTGAAATGTACAATTCGCTTAGCGAAGAAGTAAGCAAGATTGTACGATTGTTGAGTAAGAAGACAGTAAATCATATGAGCACAACACGCCGGAAGTTGCTCATGATTTCCTATTAGACTTAGAGCATTTTCTCGCAGGATAACTGCCCAAGAAAGTAATTCGTAACGAACCTCTTCCAAACGAATTTTCGTTGGATTTGGGTGAGAAGAGTACTTATGAGTACGAATGAGTTTGGTAAGTTCAGTTGGAGAGGGTATGTAGGAACAATACGGACTATCCTCTTCTCGATAGTTGAAGAGGGACTCAAGACACCAATCTTCAGTATAAGCACATTGCCCATGATTGGGGATTCGAAGAATTTGAGCAAATTGCTCAAGAGTTAAGACGAATTTGAAGTTTTGGATCCAAAACCAAAGTGAAAAAGATTGATCCTCGTTACGTACGAGTTCAATCTGTCGAAAGAATTCCAACACAAAACGAGGACAAATGTGCACGTTAATGTGAAGCAAGCAATCGAATCCTATAGCTCTAAATAAGGTGTTGATATCCCTATGATAAACTAAGGATGGATCAACGACACGACCTTCATGAAATCGACGGGTTTCAAGATTAACATAGGCACGAATGTGACTACCGGGTATGGTAGGTTCACGAGATATTTCGGGAATATAGGTGTCGGCTAGAAGATGATCAAAATCATACTCATGAGACCTTATTGTTACTTATAAGAAATTTTAAGGAAAAATTAAAATTGAGAGTAGTTGCTTTAAAGACACATGCCTAGTGTGTGCCTATATGCAAACCATGTGGAGATGCGGTAATCTCGACTCTAAAACTATAAATAATAAGATTACCCAAACGCTCCTAACTTTACTTTTGCTAAGCGAATATGTCGATAAATACATATTAGTTATGTAATTCGATCAATATTGGTGAGATCATGTATGCTTGAGAAAACGGTTTTAGTTTGCATCAACAATGCATGAAAAATGTTTCATGATCCTAACTCCGTGAAATTTTTTGAAAATGATAGAATTGGGGTGTTTGGGCGACTTCAAAGTTTTGGCGCCAAAAGTTTTGAGAAATTTGAGTGTTGATGACTCCTAATCCTAAATGCAAGTTTCCTAGACATGATTCCTCTTAAACATACTTAATCTAATAAAAACAAGGTTTGAACTAAAATGTGTGATTTAAGTGGGTTTATGCAAATCCTATGTTAAGGGAATCATGAAGGTTATGCATTGTCTAATCCTAGTCCTAATTTCATAGAGACTCAATCAAAATTGAAAAACCCCAATTCAATTTTCGTGTATGAACAAACCTAGATTCAAGATTAAAGAAGAATAGAGTCAAATGACTTACAATTTATGTTGAAAAGGTGAAAGTAGTTGATAACCTTGAAAACTAATGCCTTGAATATGATCTTGAAAGGGTGTAATTGAATTTTGGGTTGTGAGGTTTGGTTTTGACAGCAATTGCATGAGTTGGGAAGGTTTAAAAATGAGTAATGTGGCAAGAGAAGACTGAAATACGGGCATTGTCAGATACACGGTACCACGGTACCATTAAATTTAATGGTTCCGTACCACTTTAGTGGTGCCGTGATCTGCAGGGATGAATTTTTGTCCCATTTTGATTTTTGACGAATAAGTCTCGCTGTTTTAGTGAGACTTTTTGACACGAGGAAATAATTTATATCTTATAAATTTTTTGACGAACCTAGACTAAATGAAAGGAGATGACTTTAATATTTTCATTGAAATATTCAAGTAGTCATATGAGGGATGTGAGAAGTGACTCAATATTTCTAGTGAAATATTTAAAGAGTCATGAGATGAGACGCACGAGATGACTTCAATATTTCCAGTGAAATATTTAAATAGTCATGAGATGTATGGAATATGTTCCTTCATTCCTAGACCTAGACGAAGATAGTAGAAGGATTCTCGTTTGAGAGGTTTGGTTAGGATGTCGGCGATATTGTCTTGAGAGGGAACTTTCAAAATAGAAATGTTTCCTTTCTGAACGTTATCACGAAGGAAGTGGTGATGAATTTCGATGTGTTTAGTACGAGAGTGTTGAACGGGGTTTTTGCTCAAGTCAATAGCACCTTTATTATTGCACATAATGGGAACGTCATCTAGATGGATGTCATAGTCATTAAGAGCTTGTTTCATCCATAGTGCTTGTTGACATGCCTTCCCGGCGCTTACATACTAGGCTTCGGTCGTGGAGATAGCAAGAGCCGTTTGTTTCTTGGAGAACCAAGAAGTCAGACAACAACCCATGAAGGTACAAACGCCACTCGTACTTTTTCGATCCACATAATCTCCCGCATGATCAGAGTCGACATAGACAACAGTTTCTACACCAGTCCCCTTGGGATAGAATAATCCCAAGTGTATAGTGCCTTTAATGTATCAGAAGATACCCTTAACCGCTTAAAGGTGAGAGGTTTTGGGATCCTCTTGGAAGCGAGCACAAAGGCAGACACTAAATATGATATCGGGCCTACTTGCCGTGAGGTATAGTAAACTTCCTATCATACCTCTATACTTAGTGCTATCCACGGACTCATCTTCTTCATCTTTCGTGAGTTTAATTTCCGTAGACATGGGAGTTTTCATGGGCTTAGGCTCTTTTAAACTAAATTTCTTAAGCATTTCCTTACTATACTTAGATTGATTAAAGAAGATACCATCTTCCATTTGTTTTATTTGTAGACCAAGGAAGAAATTTAATTCACCCATCATGCTCATCTCAAACTCGTCACGCATGATCTTAGAGAAATCATCGCACAGTTCTGGACAAGTTGAGCCAAATATGATGTTGTCAACATATATTTGAACAATGATGAGATATGAATTACGTTTCTTCGTGAAAAGTGTGTTACCAACTTCTCCCATGGTATATTCATGTTCAAACAAGAATGCCTTTAGTCTATCATACCAAGCTTTAGGAGCTTGTTTGAGACCATAGAGTGCTTTCTTGAGTTTATAAACATGATTCGGTTTCTTGAAATCAACGAATCCCGGAGGTTGTGCATCGTACACCTCCTTGTTGATATAACCATTTAGGAATGCACTTTTCACATCCATTTGGTATAATTTAAAGTCTAAGGCCCAAGCATAAGCAAGGAGTATCCTAATAGACTCTAATCTAGCTACGGGTGCATAAGTGTCATCAATGTCTATTCCTTCTTGTTGGATATAGCCTTGTGCTACCAACCTTGCCTTATTCCTAGTTACGATGCCATTTTTGTAGAGTTTATTCCTAAACACCCACTTAGTTCCTATGATGGTTTTGTGGAAAACTAGAAGGGGGGGTTGAATAGTTTTACCCTTTTTTAAGCTCTTTTGAAAACTTCTTAAAAGTCTACTTATTGAAAACCTTGATTCGAATCTTATGTGTAATCAATCAACACCAATATGAACTACACACTAAACTAACTAATAATAAGTAAAGTAAGTAAAGAGAAAAGTTGGAAAGATCAAACCGGGACAAAGGATTTATAGTGGTTCGGCTACGAAGCACCTCTTCGCCCTATTCCACTCCCTGAGTACCACACTCGAGAGTTTCAAGCACTATGTCAACAACCTCCCTTAAGGCTGAGAAAACCGTACACGTCGCTTATCCTATTTTCGACAATAAGCTAGATGTCGAGTGCTAATCTTAGCTAGCACCAATCTACCACGATCCACTTGATCGAACACACGAGCCCAATGGCTTTAAGAGATCACCAAGATCTCGACACGATCATAATGATCAACACTCACTCAACTAACTCTATCCTATCGACCCTTGATCTTCTTGATCAATCACACAAGCCCAATGGCTTCAAGAGATATTCACTATCTCTATAAGATCACAATGATCTTCACTCTCACTCTCACAAAGAAAAATAAACTTGATGTATGCTTTGATACAACAAAGATGTAACAATTGTTACAAATAACCTAACAACTATAACTCTTGTATCTTCTTGGATACCTTGAGTTCTTCTCTTGCACTTGATGAGGAATGACAACACCTTGTATCAAATTGAATACTTTGTGTTCTTCTCTTTCTATTGAAGAGGAATGAAGAGGATCACTAGTTTGGATGATTGGATCACTCTTTAACAAAAGAAAAACTAAACTAAATGATCAAAAAAAGAAAATGGTGTAAGGGATTTAAACTCAGAAGTTTATGTGTGTGAAAGGGTATCTAAAATCTGTGAAGTGGGTTGGTATTTATAGGCAAAGAAAATCTGAACGTTACAGGTGGACGGCTCCAGAAATCACCCATGGCTCCACTAAATTTATTGGAACCGTGGAGCCGTCCCAGACAAAGACGCTCTAAATTTTGTCTTTTCTGGTGAAAACTTATTTGGGGAAGTTTGGAGCTGATTTTGGGGGGAAAAATAGTTGTTATGTAATTTAAACTTATTTTTCCATTAAAACATTTCTTAAATATTCAAAAATAATTTGTAAGGTTTATTTTGGAAAAAAAAATGTTTTTTCATATTAAAATGTGAAGTCTCAAAACCAAAATTACTTCTTTGATCATTTGTCAAGTTTGTAATTTTGTTCTAGAGTGGTTTGCGTAGAAACGGGATCTTCCGATTAAAAACTTGTTTACGTTGATTTTAACATAACGTGTTTTCACATTTTGTCATCCTCAAAATGTGAAGTAATCGAAAGATATAAATAACGTTTTTAGAACATTATTTGCATCAACAATCTCCCCCTTTTTGATGATGACAAAACATAAATTCATTTTAAGTTAAAATTTGTTTTAACAAGTTTTTAATGAGTTTACTCCCATTTCTACCCCTTTTTGTCGAAGCAAAAAGGTTGCAAGGCTCCCCCTTGATGTATACTCCCCCTCATTTGGAGAACACCAAGGAATCGAGCAATGATTTGTGCTACAAAACAAAGTTAGATGACGTATATATAATATCTAACAAGTAGCACTTTTGACAAATATCCAACAAAAATTAGCTAAGTAGCCACATAAACTTGAAACAACCATATTAAAGCCCATTTCATAAACATAAAGCAAATGTCATACATGAGTATGACTACAACAATGAAGCAAATTAAATAAAAAGAAGACACATAGACATCAATAGTAGTATGAGACTTCAAGACACTAAAAGGGTTCCTAGATATTTATTGGAGATACTAAACATAACCATGTTTAGTTGGTTGGGCTATTGGGTGGTGGAGGTGCTGGGATGATGGGTCCTTGTGGAGGTGTGAGGAGGTGCTCAAGATAGGAGAATTGAAAGCTCAATTCATCTCTAAGGCACATTATGAGGTGTTGGTTGTAGTGACAACAAGGACAACTTAATGTGTGTGGTTGTAAGGGATAAAGGATGTGATGACCCATTAAGGGTTGTGGTGATGGTGATAGTGATGAGGATGATGTGTTGGTGTCAAGTTGAAAGGGTGATGTAGGTGATAGGGTTAGTGTGAGAGCTAAAGGTTATGGTGATGGTGATAGTGATGAGGATGATGTGTTGGTTCCAAGTTCAAGTGGAGATGGGGTTAGTGTTAGAGCTAAAGGTTGTGGTGAACTTGGTGGAGGTAAGGATGTAGGGATTCTTGTGGTGAAGGTAGATGATGATGTTGGCCTTGTTGAGTTGCCCTTTGATGGAGCTAGGGGTGTAGAGGTTGAGGAAGTTGATTTGGTTGAGGTTTGTGGTGTGTGAATTTCTTCATCATCATCTAAAGTTAGATCAATGAGAATCAACTCATTGGAAGGTTTGATGTTCAACCTTGGCCTCTTGGTTTTGTGGGAAGTGGTAGCCATTGTTGAAGACATAGTGATTTTATGGTGAATGTGAAGTGGTGAGGATGAGCAATGTATGATGTTAGCTTAAATAGCCAAATCAAAACATGCAAGTATGGATAGGATGGTGGATTTGGGGATTTGGGTGTATTGGAATCAGGTTATGTTTGCAGATTTTCAGGAAAAGAGAGTCAAAAAGTGGAAGAGGACAGTAGAATTCGTCTTCCCAGGGCACGGTACCACTAAAGGTACCACGGAACCACTAAATTTAGTGGAGCCGTGCCCTATTTAGTGGAGCCGTGGCCTCTAGTTGACTCTTTTTCCAGTTCTGCAGGTTCTAGGCTGCCTAAAATGGGTAATTCTGGGTCAACTATTTTGCAGCAAATCCCAAGGCCTCAAACAACTAAAGAGTAATCACATAGATTTCCTAACACTAGTTTCTACTAGCAACTAACAAAATCATGTGATCATCTAAGTATAGGCAACTAGAAAGCATGCATCATTCCAAACATTTTTATCATCTAGTGCATGCAATAAAAAATGTATGAACTAAGAAAAGCTCATAAAATATCAAGATTGATTAACTAATAAAAGTAACCAATTTCAAGTAGGAAATGTTAAGACATTTCAAGTTAGTTTATGTCAAGTGGACATTGCCATGACCTTATTTATAATAGCTTAATAATACTTAAGTTAGTAGTACTACTTAAGCTAATCCTATCTAGTCTTTTCTCTTCCGCACACCATCATTCATCATCGCTTGATGAAACATCATAGCACGATACCGAATCATCTTCATGATTCTCTCGAGATGATGTACATTCCCAATATAAAGATGTGTAGGTGTTTTGGGTCAAAGGAGCCATGGTGGGATTGAAAAGGAGATATCGTTTGTTTTGTAGGTGAGGGAAGGAGGTCATGACAAACTGATATAGACGAGTCAACAACATGCCATAGGGTATCGCTTATTTAGTCGACCCCTGACACCGACAATTCTCCTTGCTACAAAGTAAGCGAGATTGTATGGTTGCTCAGTGACTAGACAAAACAACATATGAGCACAACATGCCGGAAGTTGCTCACGGTTTTGAGGAAGACATAAGACATTTTCACGGATGACTTCTATCCATCTACGTAGATGTGGGTGGATTTCATCAACATAGATTTTGAGTGGATCTAAGTCATACTCATGAGACTCACGAAACTCAATGACACCATTCTCTTTAAGAGAACCATGAACTTTTTGAGGAAGATGAATATGAGCTTTTATCTCACATGGAGTGGGAATGTGGGTATGGTAAGGACTGGACTCAATTTGGTGACTTGTGAGGGTTTTGAGGGACCAACCTTCCGTGTAGGAACATTGTCCATTGTTTGGAAGTCCAAGAACTTTGGCAAATTGGTCAAGAGTGAGTGAGATATCTTGGTTTTGAATTATGAATTGGATAGACAAAGTTTGATCCTCGTCATGTACGAGTTTAACTTGTCGGTAAAATTCAAGAACGAATCGAGGACAAATTTGATCATTGATCCGAAGCAAGCAATCGAATCCGATTTCTTGAAACATGATTTGGATGTAATCATGGTTGAGAAATGATGATTTGACAATTCGTCCTTTATGAAAGAGACGAGACTCTAGGTGTTGGAAACTTTGTATATGAGAAAGTGGGGTGTTAGGTTCGGTTGATGGTTTGGGAATGTACTCATCTGTCAGTTCATGATCATAATCAAACATGTGATATCTCTTGTTACAATTTGTGCTATAATGATTATGATTTGTTGATTGCAATGCATCGATCTTGATTAGCAAGTGTGTAATTGGATTTTGGTTGTGGTGTTCGGTTTTTTACAGCAAGAGTGAGTGGTTTTGTTTTAAAAAGGATATGCAGAGGTAAAACAGAGGTAAAGGGCATTTTCTCAGACACACGGTACCATGGTACCTCTAAACAATAGTGGTATAGTGGAGCTGTCTGTGTCTGAGACCCATTTTTGTTCTGTTTTGACACTTGACTGATTAATCTTACTTATTTAGTAAGACTTTTTAACACGAGGAAAAATTTTATACCTAATAAACTCTTTGACGAAAATGATTAGGCAAGATGACAAGAAATGACCTTAGTATTTCCAAGGAAATGCCTAAGTTGTCATTGGAGGAAAATGAGGATTGACTTTTAATATTTCCCGAGAAATATCTAAAATACATGAGACGAGTTTTAGGGAATGACTTAACATTTCTAGTGAAACGTTTAACAGTCATGAGATGAGTCGTAATGGAAGACTTAGTATTTCCAGAGAAATATCTAAAAGTCATGGGGAAAATGAGAGGGATGACTTTAAAAAATCATAAGCGATACGTAAGGAATGAATTCAATATTTCCCGTGAGATATTTGAGCGGTCATAGGAAAGATGAGAGGATTTACTTAATATTTCCAGTGAAATATTGAGCAAGTTATGAGGTATGACGCAAGGGATGACTTTAATATTTCCATTGAAATATTGAAATAGTCATGAGCGGGATGAGAAGGACGACTTAAGAAGTCATATGACGAGACGTGAGAGATGACGTTAATATTTCCAGTGAAATATTAAGAGGTCATGAGACGAGAAATAAAAGATGACTTTAATATTTCCGAAGAAGTATTCAAATAGTCATAAGAGGGGTGTGAAGAATGTATAGGTTAGGTTATCGGCGATGTTGTCTTATAAGAGAAACTTTTCTAAGAAAAGATTTTTCATTTGAGATCATCACGACGGAGGAGATGACGTACTTCGATAGGCTTCATTCATGAGCAAACTATGGGGTTCTCGATCAAGTCAATTGCATCTCGGCTGTTACTCTTCACAGGAGCGTTGTTGAGATGGACGTCTCATTTGATTAGAGATTGTCTCATCCATAGTGCTTGTTGTCATGCCTTTCTGGCGCTTACGTATTCGGCTTCGGTAGTGGAGATAGCAAGAGTTGTTTGTTCTTGAAGAATCAAGAAGTTTGGCAACAACCTATGAAGGTGCAAACATCACTCTTACTTTTTCAATCCACATTCTCTCCCACATTATCATGGTTGATATAGACAACAATTTCTCCCACATTATCAAGTGTCTCATGTGAGATTCGTTTTTGCGGATATGGGCTTTTAAAATCGATTAATATTTTTCTAAGCTAAGTATCTTATACATATATATTATACTTAGGTTTATGAGGATACTTTCTTCAAGTAATATTATATACGGGCTATGGAAGAAACTTGATTCACTCATCATTGCTCATCTCAAACTTGTCACGCATGATCTTTGAGCGATCATTGTACATTTCTGGACAAGTTGAGTTTGTCATGATAATCTTTGACAAATATTTGAGTCATGATGAAATGTGAATTTTGTTTCTTTGTGATAATGCCTACTAAGTTAGATTCTAACTACATTATATGTCTAGCATTTCTACCAACAAAGGGTGTTTTAAGAAAGCGTACCTGAGCCTGAGGTGTTGCCCTTAAAACTTGAAAACTATACTACCTTTGTTGAATGCTAGGCACATGAGACATGACTTGACTTTTGCGTCACAAGATTTGTTTGATCACAAATAATTCTCCATTTGTTAGACTTTAAATTTATTTACAACCATGTTTATCTAGCAAAACAGTAGTTCAAACATCTGGTCCCCAATATCTCATGGGTCCAAAGTTGTTAGAGTTAAACATCCTACGCATTTGTTGCATTAGTTTAGGATGTGAGAATGGAGGACACATTTCCCATGGTGAGTAACTTTGTGATTGAAAGTTGTTCCAAGTTTCGGGGAAGTTTCTTGGATAACTTTGTCTTCTAAAGTTACCTCTCGGTAGAGGAGTTCTAGACCGAGGTTTGGGAGAATTTGTTTTCCTAGGTGGAGGAGTCTTTGACCTAGTGTCGGGCTTTATGAATCCAAGTCCGGGAGTTGACAAGGGTTTGTAAAAGCTTTTGACTTCCTCTGTGCTAGCAACAGGTACTTTAGTACCATTTAAAACTATGTGACTTGGTTTAGGACTTAAGTTATTTTTCAGAATTGGCCCAGTTCTGACTTCAGCACCAGACAATACCACGGTACCACTAATTTTAGTGGTGCCGTCTGTAACTTTAGTGGTGTCGTCACCTTCAGACTCAGAAACTTCAGACTTTACAAATTTTACATGTTTAGTACTACTTGTGGAAGCCTGATTTGGGTCAAATCCTAAACCCGCACGGTCATGTTCATTATATCTAATATCTTCAAGTATATCATTAAGTACATTTGTTCCTTTTTCAAACTTAATTATTCTCAAAACATTTTCTTTGAGTTTTTCGTTTTCTGCTTGAAGACTTATGCATGACCCACATCCTAAGTCTACTTCTTTATTTTTCTCAAGTCTTTTGACTTGATCCTTTATTTCTAAAATTAGCAATTCAAGTTCTTGCAATTTTAATTTTAGTTTTGTGTTTCTACCTAAAATCTTAGAGCTAACCTCGCATAGTTTATTGTATTCGTCATGTAACCTAGTGTCATCTATTGACGAATTATCATCACTGTAGTAAGAAGAGTCGGAATGTACCTCATTAGAAGCTTAAGCCATTAGGCATGTTTCATCGTTGGGCTTCTTCTCTTCTTCTTCACCGCTATCACTCCAAGAGCCTCCTATGAAAGCTCGTTGGTTGTTGGATTTTGGTGGTTTGGGACATTCTCCTATGAGGTGATTAGACTCTTCGCATCTAAAGCATCTCCTATCACCCGTCCCTTTCCTATCATCTTGGTTCTTTTGGAATGACCTCTTTTCATTGCGAGGTTGTCTAGGAAATCTACCTTTCCTCCTAAGGAACTTTCTAAAGTTTCTAACAGCTAGTGCATACTCGTCATCATCACTATCGGAACTTGAACATTCCTCATCACTAGACTCCTTCTTGGCTTTCAATGCTAGAGATCTAACTTTCTTGCCGTTGCCTTTAACAATATCAGAGTCCTTCTTGATTATCATCTCGTGAACTTTCAAGTTTCCTATTAGTTCATCGAGTGATAATGTCGCCAAGTCCTTTGACTCTTCTATGGTGGTGACCTTTGCTCTCCATTTAGGATGTGGAGCCCTAAGAAACTTCCTAACATAATTCTTGCTAGAGTAACCTTCATCAAGAGCTTTAAGACTAGTGATAATAGTATTAAATCTAGCAAAAGAACTATCTATTGACTCGTCTTCTGAAATGGAAAATTGTTCATATTGTTGAACAAGAATATCTATCTTGTTCTATTTGACTTGGTTATTACCTTGGTGAGTAACTAACAAAGTTTTCCAAATATCTTTTTCCGTATTACACATAAAAATTCTTTCAAATTCCTTTTTAGGCAAAGCGTTGTAAATCATCATTTTAGCCTCATTATTATTGGCTAGTTTTCTTTTTAGTTCGTCACTTTGCTTTTCATAAGGAACTATTTCATCCATTCTAGTTTTCGGATTCTTTTGAATCGGTTGAAAGTCACCCTCGGTAATAACGTGCCAAAGATCAATGTCTTTTGATTTCACATACGTTTCGAATCTTGTTTTCCAATAAATAAAATAATCGGTTTCGAAAAGTGGTGGTCTTTGCATAGATTGCCCTTCTAGATATTTGTCGGAATCCATTGATCGATTCAAGTTTTAAAATACAATTTACTTTAAAATCTTGACTGACGTGGCTTCTGATACCAATTGTAGAAAACTAGAAAGGAGGTTGAATAGTTTTACCGGTTTTTAAGCTCTTTTGAAAACTTCTTAAAAGTCTACTTATTGAAAACCTTGATTCGAATCTTATGTGTAATCAATCAACACCAATATGAACTACACACTAAACTAACTAATAATAAGTAAAGTAAGTAAAGAGAAAAGTTGAAAAGATCAAACCGGGACAAAGGATTCATAGCGGTTCAGCTACGAAGCACCTCTTCGCCCTACTCCACTCCCCGAGTACCAAACTCGAGAGTTTCAAGCACTATGTCAACAACCTCCCTTAAGGCGGAGAAAATCGTACACGTCGCTTGTCCTATTTCCGAAACTAAGCTAGATGTCGAGTGTTAATCTTAGCTAGCACCAATCTACCATGATCCACTTGATCAAACACACGAGCCCAATGGCTTCAAGAGGTCACCAAGATATCGACACGATCACAATGATCAACACTCACTCAACTAACTCTATCCTATCGACCCTTGATCTTCCTGATCAATCATACAAGCTAATGGCTTCAAGAGATATTCACTATCTCTATAAGATCACAATGATCTTCACTCTCACTCTCACAAAGAAAAATAAACTTGATGTATGCTATGATACAACAAGGATGTAACAATTGTTACAAATAACCTAACAACTATAACTCTTGTATCTTCTTGGATACCTTGAGTTCTTCTCTTGCACTTGAAGAGGAATGACAACACCTTGTATCAAATGGGATACTTTGTGTTCTTCTCTTGCTATTGAAGAAGAATGAAGAGGATCACTAGGTTGGATGATTGGATCACTCTTGAACAAAAGAAAAACTAAACTAAATGATCAAGAAAAGAAAATGGTGTGAGGGATTTAAACTCAGAAGTCTCTGTGTGTGAAAGGGTATCTTAAATCTGTGAAGTGGGTTGGTATTTATAGGCAAAGAAAATCTGAACGTTACAGGTGGACGGCTCCACTAAATCACCCACGGCTCCACTAAATTTAGTGGAACCATGGAGCCGTCCCAGACAAAGACGCTCCAATTTTTGTCTTTTCTGGTGAAAACTTATTTGGGAAAGTTTGGAGTTGATTTTGAGGGGGGGGGGGGGGGGAAATAGTTGTTATGTAATTTAAACTTATTTTTCCATTAAAACATTTCTTAAATATTCAAAAATAATTTGTAAGGTTTATTTTTGAAAAAAAAAATGTTTTGTCATATTAAAATGTGAAGTCTCAAAACAAAAATTTACTTCTTTGATCATTTGTCAAGTTTGTAAATTCGTTCTAGAGTGGTTTGCGTAGAAACGGGATCTTCCGATTAAAAACTTGTTTACGTTGATTTTAACGTTACGTGATTTCACATTTTGTCATCCTCAAAACGTGAAGTAATCGAAAGATATAAATAACATTTTTAGAACATTATTTGCATCAACAGGTTTGATTCTTAGGTGGAGGTACTAAATCCCAAACTTGGTTTTGCGGTGAATTGATTAAGCTCTTCTTGCATGGCAACTACCCAGCTTTCATCCTTAATCGCTTCACGGACATTCTTAGGTTCTACGGTTGATATAAAACAAAAGAAATTACTTTTGTTTTTGGCTTGTGACCTAAGGGTTCTTTGGTTTAGGTTTCCTATGACATTTTCAATAGGATGGTTCTTGGATTCCTTAATGTTGACAACTTCGTCAACTTCAACTATCTCATCCTCAATGTCATTTTCTAAGGTTTTCTTGCCATTAACCTTAATGGCTTCTTCCTCATCTAAGTCATCATCCACCAAGGGTGATGTCTTAGTTGGTGGAGGACTTTCATCGAATGTCACGTTGAGTGATTCTTCGACTTTCATTGTTTCCTTATTTAGGAAAACACCTTCGTAATACTTTGGGTCAAATTTGGTGAGATAGTCTTTAGTGTTTAGTATAAAGCACTTGCTTCCAAACACTCTAAAGTAATCAAGAGTAGGTTTCCTTTCAAGATCTCGTATGGTGTTTTTCCTAAAATGGGTCTAATTAGAATCCTATTTAGTATGTAAGTTGAGGTGTCCACCGCATTACACCAAAACTTTTGCGGAATTGATTGTTCATTCAACATCGTTCTACTCATCTCTTGTAGAGTACGATTTTTCCGCTCAACTACCCCATTTGATTGTGGAGTGCGTGGAGCCGAGAAATTGTGTGTAATACCATTAGCATCACAATATACTCCAAATTGCACTTCATTATCAAATTCCCGACCATGATCCATCCTAATAGAAACTATTGTACACCCTAGTTGATTTTGGACTTTCTTACCAAAGATTTCGAATTCCTCGATAGCTTGTGTCTTATTCTTAAGAAATCTAGTCCAAGTATACTTAGAGTAGTCATCAACTATTACTAAGGTGTAGTAATTTCCTCCGTAGCTCCGTACGGTGGATGGACCAAATAAGTCCATATGAAGGAGTTCTAGGCATCTAGAGGTCGAGACCATATTCTTAGCTTTGTGACTAGAATGAGCTTGTTTTCCAACTTTACAAGCGTCACAAAAGTGTTTATCAAACTTAATCTTAGGTAGGTTTCTAACTAGTTCCTTAGAAGCAAATGATTGTATCAAGCGCATATTGGCGTGACCTAATCTTCTATGCCATAGAGTGGAATTATCATTTATGGTTGCTAAGCAAATCTTATCCTGAGGCTTATTTCCTATTTTTATAACAAATAAGTCATTCCTCCTAACTCCTTTGCCTATGGTTTTACCATTCTTAATGATCTCACAACCCTCTTCGTAGAATAAAACTCTACACTTATTGTCTACCATTTGACTAATGCTAAGCAAGTTAAATCCTAGGTTACCTACATGCTCAACATCTCTAATAGTGAGGGAGTTTTGAGTAATCGTACATTTGCCTATGATTGCACCAAAAATTGATCCGATGGAATCAGCACATATTTTTCTCCAAGGATGTACAAAGGAAATATGTAAACCCGAGTCGTTATCCCCAACGAAGGTTTGAATGAAATTTCGTGATCTCGATTCGTGAAACGTGTTTGAATGGTGAGAATAAAGGGTTTTGGGTTTCTAAGCTAAAATAAGTGAACATGAATTAAAAAAGATTTAAAAGGTAAGGAAAACAATAATCTAAAGCATTCGTGATTAAAAACGTAAAGGAAAACTAAAAACGCGTTTACACCGGGAAAACCCCGAGCCTAAACGTCAAAACGATGAAATATAAAATCTACAGATGCCAAACTAATTTTCCTAAGTTCTATTTAATAAAAGAAAATTTAAAAAAAAAAGAATTATATTTTTCTGATTATTATTTTATTTAATACGAATTAAAAACTAATTTGAAAAGAAAAATAGATTAAAAATATTAAATGTAAACGAAAAATTATGAAAAATTACAGGAAAGTGCTAAGTGATGCTCTAATCCTAGGAAAAATAAAAGGGAGGCAACAGCTTATTCGAATAAGTTGTAAATAAGCTTAAAAAGGAAATAAGCTTATATGTAAAAACGTGGTTAAAAGAATTTAAGTAACTCCCTTGGGCAGAAAAGACCCAAGGGCGCTACTGGCAATGGTGTGGTGTTGTGAGGTTCTGAGTGAGAGGTCCCAGGTTCGAATCCTTGGTGCACCTTTTTGTAAAAACTATTTTTTTTTCTTCTTGGAAACTCAATAAGCACAACAAAATAAGCAAAAATTATAAAAGCAACTATTTGTGATAACTACTGAAAAGCTCAGAATAAGCAAGGGATCAGAACAGTTGGTACTTATGACTAAATAAGGACTAGAGTAAAGGAAAATAAGCCACTAAGCTACATTAAGCTAGAACAGAACTGGAAAAAAGCTATAGAATCTAAAAGCACTCTGAATTCAGCAAACGAAATTAGCAAAAGCAGAAACAATAAGCTATAAAGCACTGAATAAGAAATAAGCTATATGGCTGCTGAGTGCACAGGGCATTTGCAGTCAAACCGAGGGCTTTTTTAGCTCAAAAATAAGCTAGGAAACAATAAGCTAGAACCTAAAAAGCAAGAATACAAAGAGATAAGCTACCAAAGAACATGTAGAGACAAGCTGAACCTGATTAGAGCTAATATGGGCTTATAAAGGCTGCTGATAAAAAACCTTATTTGGAAAGATGCAGGCTGAGCAAGGCATGAATTAGCCAAAAAGGGCAAATTTGGAGCTTAAATTTTAAGCTGAAAAGGAGCTCAAAGATGGAAGGACTGAATGAATCATCAAACTACAACATCCAAAGATTCCAGAATCATGAAGATCAAATATAAAATACCACAAATCATCTGTTAAAAATTGGATTAAAAGACATATAGCAGACTGCTTATGGGATTCTGACCAGAACAAAGGCTAAATAGGGGCAATTTACCTCAAAACCTGTTATCTAATTATACCAACTCTTGAGTGTCAACTTACTGAACTAGAATGAACTTATAAACACTAAAATTGAGAACTAAATTAGCTTATTCCTATAGTAAGCACTATGAGCAGTCCTAATTCCTTAATTCAAGGCAAAAATAGTAAAACCTATGAATCTTTTTAAAACAGCTAAATACAAGCTACTAACTGTTTATTTGAGACATTTTAAGCTAAACCAAAGTTAACCCAAAAGCAAATGAACAGTAGACAATGGCTTTGACCCCGTTTTCACTTTGTTCCAAACACACCTTTAGGCAGACTGTTATGAGAATATTGAACTAGATAGGACCTAATTAAACTAGATTATCTAAAAACAGATGGTTAACCAACTTAATTAAAACCTAAAAAGCTCTAAACAACTTCAATAAGCACTAGGATTAAGCAATAAGCAGATGAGACTAACTTTGACTTTAGTTGACTTTTTGACTGCTTGAAATTTAAACAGCATTAAACAATAATTACACTTAACCAAAGCTAAAATTAAGCTGATGCAAGCTTAAACAACAGTAAAGAGAGCTTGTAAAGTTTGAATAGCAATTAATTCGAAATTCTGAACTAACATTGATCTTGACTTACAACTGAATAATACAAGGCTTTTGAGATTAAATTAGAACTTTGAAATTTAAGTGACATTGAATTGAGATTAAGCTAAAAAATTAAAGCTAAACTAAATTCGATTGAATTACACTACTCCTATCTAAATTAACTAATCTAAAATCTAATTAACTAACTATTTTCTCTGTGTGCATAAGAGGGTATTTATACCCTCTCCAAAGGCTTCCTTGGTCTCTCCCCAGCAATCCCAGCCTTCCACTTGGCTTTTTATCATCTCAACCTTCCAAACTCCTTTTAGCGGAAAAACGAGGGTAGAGGGATTTGGTGGATAAGTGGGATTCCAGCGTGGATTGGTATCTCGTGAAGCTTGTACTAGCTAAGTGAGGGGGGAGACGTGTGCCAGAGAAGAGGCATGGCAGACATGGGAGACATGATGGTCTGATTTTGGGGAATGGGGAAAGCTAAGTGGTTTGGCAGAAAATGGTTTTAGAAGAAGGGTTTGTGGGTTTGACTTTTTTATTTGACCGGTATTAGCTAACAATAGGGTACGGGTTTTAGTTAAATGGGTTAGGAGAATGGGATGGGCTGGTTTTGTGTGTTGGGCTTGGTGGGTTAAGGTTTAGGATTAGGTTTGTTTTTAGTAGTTAAAAGGTTAAATGGGATTAGGTTTGGGGTTATATTTGGTAATAGGTTTAAGTTTAGGGATCAATGCTGCCACTTTCTGAAAATCCAAGGACCATTCTTGCCATATCTGAAATTTATCTCCAAGGACTATTTTTGACACTTTGATATTCATGGGAGTTGACTTTTGACACATGAGCAATTTCTCGGTCCAAACTCGCAAATTTCTTCCCCGTCCTCGGCTTTTCACGAATTTCCAATTTTGTGCTCGGTTATTGTCCGTTTTTTGCCCTGTTTTCAATCATTTTGTACCTGAAACACATAAAACACAAACCAAGAATATTTTCAACAATATTTGATATATTTGGGTGTTTTTGGTCATTTTTGTGTTTTATACGGGCATAAAATGATGAGTAAATAGGCACTCATCAATGTTGCCCTTAAGTTTGCTACCGAAAGTGACATTACCTCTGTTGTACGCCTTGTATGATGAGAATAGACTCCGGTTACTCATCATATGATTAGTGCATCCACTGTCCTTGACCCATTCATCGGGCTCCAAGTCGATTCCCAAGCATATCTATTGAATAAGACAAACAATCAAACATTTGGTCCCAATATCTCATGGGTCCAAATTTGTTAGTATTAAACATCCCATGCATTAGTTGCATTTGGTTAGGATGTTGGAACGGAGGACAAATTTCCCATGGTAAGTAACTTTGTAGTTGACGGTTATTCCAAGTTACGGGATAGTTACTTGGATAACTTTGTCTTCTAGAGTTACCTCTCGGTAGAGGAGTTCTTGACCGAGGTTTAGGAACATTTGTTTTTCTAGGTGGAGGAGTCTTTGACCTAGTGTCGAGTTTTACAAAGCTAAGCCCAGGGGTTGACAAGGGTTTGTAAAACCTTTTTACTTCCTTTATACTAGCAATAGGTACTTTGGTACCATTTACAACTATGTTACTTGGTTTAGGACTTGAATTAATTTTCAAATTCTACTCAGTTCTGTCTCCAGTATGTAACACCCCCGTTTTCAATATCAGCAGCGGAAATATAAGCTGGGGTGCTACTTCAAGGTTCACAGTCATGATAATAGAAAATGACTCGAAAAGAGACGTTTTAAATAAATTGTTATTGTTAATTTATTAAATCAGAGTTTACATACAGAGGTCCCAGCGGGAGGTTTCGAAATATGTTATAAAAGTTACATGATTAGTTGTATGATAACGAACTAGAAACTCTTTTAAAAGAAAGTCCACCGCCACTCCGAGCCAAATCGTACTTCTAGTTACCTGAGAGAAACATGCTTAAAAAGTCAACACAAAGGTTGAGTGAATCCATAGCGTTTAACGTTAAATAATCGATTTGAACACATGCTAAATAGAAAGTAAATCGGTAATATTGCAGTTCATTATATATTGCTTAAAGTCTCATGAATCGCAAGACGTTAACACGATGGACATCATAGTTATAAGCTATGACATAAATCACTACATAATTAAATGTAGCAATTATGCCCTCGAGTAGGAGTCTGCCTGAAACTCTTTATTAAACGATTTCAAATAAAACGCATTGGGTTACTTATCCAGCAACACAAAGAGATTGTCAATCCAATAGATCTATTCATTATATTCGCGCTCACCCGAAAGTGATTAATGGTTCATGATAGAGGGTCTTTAAATATGCAACAGTTAAACTTATGCAATATAAATCAGGAAAGCATACAGGAAAATACTTGTGTTCAGTTTAATAGCATGTATCTCCCCACAAGTTTAGAAAAAACGTATATAAAAAGTGGTACTATGAACTCACCTTAGCAGTCTGGATGGAAAACAAAATGAGATGAAGTTGATAAACGTCTCCGGACATGCTACCTGGTTCGATTTGCCAAATTTCAGTAATCATTTTCAGATGATATATGTTTGTTTGTTCATTTTGTTTCGTTATTTGGTTATTGATTAAATATTGGAATGAGACAACATGAAGTCTCTTAAAAATAAAATTTTATCTTATTATTCGTTTTTATGTTTTTGTTTCGTTCGTTAAAGATAATCTTGCGTTCGTTCGATCGTCATTGAAATAAACGTATTACGTTAGTAATTTTCATTAGGTTGGAAAATAGAAATAAAAATAATAGTTATGAAAAGTTACACTTTAATCCCTAAGGTTTGATCAAATGACAGTTTATACCCTGAACTTTTAGAAAATGACAACTTTCACCCTATAGTTTCAAAAATGACTTTTTCTACCCTTTTTATTTGTTATTGACAAAAATGACCCTTGATATAAAATATTTGCAAAATCAGTCTAATAAAACTCTTATAACTTAAAAATAACTCGCATAAACTTAGTGGCAACGCTAGAGTTTTGAGACCGAATAACTTTGTGAGTAGTAAATCATTTTGCAAGTTCTCTATTCCTATGTATAGTTAGCTAGGTCGTCTTTTAATATGCCAAATTTCGTAATTTATGAAATTCATTTGATACTCGAAAAATAACTCTAAAGTTGATCTATCGAACAAGGTTTAAATAAAAATCTGGAAATTTGATTTATAGCCTAGCGATAGACCCATTTTTGAGACTCAATAACTTTTAAACCACTCGATCATTTTACATGATTTTTCTTTCTAAAACATCTTTGCTAGGTCATCTTTAACGGGTTAAAAAGACAGAATTTTTGGAGGTCTCATAAGGGTCGAAATCTGGATCTAAACATGGGCATCTGATCGAATAAAACTGAAAACCTTAGTTCCTATTTTTAGCGATATAGGCAAGTTTTTAAGACTCGATATCTTAATGAAAACTCAATCATTTTTCGAAATTCTTTTTCCATATTTTAGTTAGCTGGGTGGACTTTATTCTCACCATAAAACAGATTTTATAAAGGTCTCTAGGTTGTTGATTTTTAAGTCCAAAGTCAGCCTTGTGAGGCTGTTTTGGTTTGACTGAAACCAGAGAGTATACCCGATTGAGTTTTAATGTTTTTAACTTATTTCTAGTTTATTTTTAGAGTATAATATGATGTTATAAGGTATGTTAACTTGTTTTTAACATGTTTTATCAATTTTTGATTTGTTGTTACTATAATTCGAATAGTTTGGGTGTGTTGGTTCTACTGATCTATCAGACAACAAAAGGGAAAAAGAAACTTAATTATTTTTTATCTGTTTGCTATTAGATATCAGTATTAGTGTTTTTAAGGATAAATAACATAAATAAAACTGAATTAAAAATAGAGTTGAAGACTTACTTAGGGTTTTGGGTTCGAGTAGGGTTTTATGAAATATGGATTGGTCGCTTTCTCCTCCTCTTCTATGACTCCTAGGGTTTTATTGGGAGTAATTTGGGGCTGTGATCAGTGGAAAATGAAGATGGGAGTTGTTTTGGTGTTTGGTTTGAATGAATGTGGGATGAAGGAGTAAAGTCTTAAGCTGCTATTTGTAGAGGGAAAATTAGGGTTTTCTAGGAAGTGATAAGGGGACAAGAAGCTGACAGAAACTGAAGAAGTTGCCACTTGGGAAGAGGAGGGAAAGAGGTGAGGTGTTCGATTAATGGCCAAGAGGCTTAGCTACTAAGGAGAAGGGTGCTTGAACATGAGGGGAGACATGTGGTGCTGCTTATTGAAGAGAAGAAAGGAGAGGGAAGGCATGTGTTTATGGACTAGATAAGATGTATTTGATGAAGGTTATATTTATAAGTAAAATTTAGATTGAATGTGGTTGTGTTCGAACCAGATTTTAGGAAGGGAGTTCGAATGGGGCTTTGTGGAATTGTACCTTGTGCATTAGTGTGTTGTAATTGAGGTTTAGGAATGTTAACTAAATTAGTTTAAGTGTTTGGTTAATTTTGAAAAATATTTAGAGTTATATATATATATATATATATATATATATATATATGTAGAATTCGGATTATATGAGAAAAATGGGTTGTGCTTAGAGAAGTTGTAACACATGCTTAATAGGGTTGTACTATGATTTAGGATGTGAGAAAAATATAGTTTTAAAAATTTATTAAGTTATAAAAATTATATGTTAAGTTTTATTATGTTTAAAAGTAAATAAATGGGATTTTTAGTTCATGTGCATTAGGCACTTGTACATTGAGTTTAAAGACTTGTAAAAATATTTAATAAGTTTAAGAAAATTAATTTTTAAGAATTATGCATGTATGGTTTGTAAATCATGCTTTAAAATAAATATAATTAAGGTTTTATTAAGGATTTTGTAAATAAATGGTTTCATTCATAAAGGACTTGTACTCTAGCTTATATGACTTGTACAATTAATATTTTTGTGAAAATACTGTATAAATAATTTAGGTTTTGTGAATTTAGTACATAAAATCATAGTTTTATGAATTTAGGGTTTTATCGGGAGTTAAAACGGAATTAGGGTTTCTGGTGCTTTGGTTACTTGTACATTAGCTCTAATGAGTTGTACTTTTATGTTTTAGGGTTTTGTTATTCATATTTCGTGTTATGATGAAATTAGGGTTTCTTAGAAACTCTATATAAATAATGAATGTTTTGTTGGTACGTTCGTTAAGGAATTATCATAAAGTGATAAATGGTATTTTGTAATGTTTTCATATAGATATGTTTATGAAATAAACATTAGGTTTGTTAGGTTTGTCTGTGTGGGAGCACGTTTATCAGGGATGTGAGTTACGTCACATGAGATAGGAGATACAATCAAATAAATAATAAAAAAAATTTATACGTGGAAAAAGGATAACTATTCTGTAAAGTAGTTGGTTTAAATGGGAAATTTTACGAGTTGTTACAGTATCCCCTCGTTGAAGGGAATCTCGTCCCGAGATTCGATCTGTGTTGGTTGGGAAGTTGGGAAAAGTAAAGTATAGAGATAGCTAGGTTCGAATTTCTAACCTATTCAGATAGGGAACGTGAGAAAGAAAAATCGTACAACGATTTGGGTTGAGATGAGAGTTTGATATGCTTAAAATGCCTCAAGTTAAAAAAATAACATTATCTAAAATATTATCTCATTCTTAGGTACTATAACTCCAATAATGTCGTTTCACTGCTAATCCTTGGTTTTCCGTTAGATACCTAAGCGAACGAGGTTTGGTCAGTTTTATCTCTACTGGATGAACTAAATTTGAATGTTTTGCCACCTAATAAATCTATGGGCTGTGAATAGGGATTCCAACGGTCAGATTTCTAATGTCCATGAACAGTAATATCTAACGGTCAGTAACAGTGATTTCTAACGGTAATATAACGGTCGAATTTTTGCACCTAACGACTAGTTTTTATTTTTTTATTATTATTTTTTTTCCTCCTATAAATACCTCATTTTTAATCCTCACTCTTTCACCACCAAATTTTCTCCTAAAGCCTCAAAATGCCGCACCTCTTTACTTTCCTAGCAATCGTTCATATTGTTCTCGGAGTTTTCTTTTTGAAGTATGTTCCTAAGGAAGACTATGAGTTCATGGTCTATGTTGTGGTGGCTCTAATGCCATTCGGGTTCCTAGCCATCGGGGTTGACAAGTTATGGAGGTAATGATCTTTCCTTAGTTCTATATAATCCTCAATAAATCGTATTCGCCTACATGTTTATAATCTAGGTTTGGTCTTGTGCCTATTGTTTTTGTTGGTTCCTATTACGCAGGGTAATCAAAAGGATCCATCCAGTGATTACACTAGCTATCGTGGTGTTCATGGGTGTCTTAGTGGTGATGGCCGGTACCTTGGAGTCATTGTAATCCTAGTACTTCCGATGCTAGTGATCTCGTTATGTATGAATTTCCACGGGGTCTAAATAAAATTTGTACTATAAGTCCTTGTGGATTTCTTAGGGTTTTTCTATCCATAATATTGTCGAATTCCTATTTTTGAGGTAATGGGCAGTAGATGTAGACTTCTATTGTATTAAATCAAAAGTGATAGTTTATAAACATTTTGTTTTGTTTCAATATTTTGCTTTTGAATGAAAATTGTTATTAGAAAATCTGAAAAGATAACTGTCCAATTTATTACATGATTTTTCCTAAATTATACATAGTTGATCAGGCTATGTATAATTGAGGACCAAACGATGTGATGTTTGGCTCAGTTACGGTGGTATTTATGTTTTTCAAAAAGTTTTAGATGGTGTTCAACGCGTTTTTTTTGGAAAATAACATCATAATTTATTTTTCAAACGAATAATAAAATTTTTAGTCCACACTACAGTGATGGGTTAGGGTTTTCCTAAGGTACTAATGGGATATCCTCAATATAAATCTTAGAGTTCGTCTAAGGGTCCTACAAGGTAGCGGTAGTCTATGGTTCAGTCAGAAATAATATTCGCCAAATTTCCTAATGATATACTAGGGTTTTGCTTATGTACTAACTGTGAATAGGGTAAAGGAGGAGTAGATAATGAAGCTAAACGCAGATTGGGATTTTTATGGAACAAGATAGAGATTTCATATGGTAGAAAGGTAGTTTATTACCCTTAGATTACATCTATCGTAACTAAGGTAGGTCTGAAAGGAAATACAACTTAAAGAGTTCTAAATCCTCAATTTATTTTTCTACTTAAACTTAGAGGTCATTCTAGGTCATAGCTGAGATTCCTTAATGAGTTCTAGTTTTCTTCTGCATTAGTCTTAATCTTCCAGTCGGGATTGAAGTTCAGAGATTGATTCCTGTAATGTCCTTTTCCATTACCTCCATAACCAGTCACGGTTACTGGTTGTGGGTTTTCTTAAGTGAGTGGGTAAGTGATGTACAAATAGTACGGAAAGCTATTTTGTTAAGTTCGGGAGTTTCGGGGGACATGATACTGTAGTAACCCGCAAACAGTGATAATAAGCAATTCAAAATTTGCAAATAAAGCTAATCAAATAATTATCAAATATGTGAATTATTAATGCCAAATAATTACAATAAAAAAATGCTCTAAATACTGAAACATACTGGCACGGAGGGCGTAGGACATTTTGGTGTAATTTTTGTTTATTTTTGAAAACGCGGTTATAGTCCAATGTTTGAAAACATTTGGTTCTCTATAACCATGAGCTCTGATACCACTCTGTAACACCCCCGTTTTCGATATCCGCAGCGAAAATATAAGTTGGGGTGCTACTTCAAGGTTCACAGTCATGATAATAGAAAATGACTCGAAAAGAGACGTTTTAAATAAATTGTTATTGTTAATTTATTAAATCACAGTTTACATACAGAGGTCCCAGCGGGAGGTTTCGAAATATGTTATAAAAGTTACATGATTAGTTGTATGATAACGAACTAGAAACTCTTTTAAAAGAAAGTCCACCGCCACTCCGAGCCAAATCGTACTTCTAGTTACCTGAGATAAACATGTTTAAAAAGTCAACAAAAAGGTTGAGTGAATCCATAGCGTTTAACATTAAACAATTGATTTGAACACAAGCTAAATAGAAAGTAAATCGGTAATATTGCACTTCGTTATATATTGCTTAAAGTCTCATGAATCGCAAGACGTTAACACGATGGACATCATAGTTATAAGCTATGACATAAATCACTACATAATTAAATGTAGCAATTATGCCCTCGAGTAGGAGTCTGCCTGAAACTCTTTATTAAACGATTTCAAATAAAATGCATTGGGTTACTTATCCAGCAACACAAAGGGATTGTCAATCCAATAGATCTATTCATTATATTCGCGCTCACCCGAAAGTGATTAATGGTTCATGATAGAGGGTCTTTAAATAGGCAACAGTTAAACTTATGCAATATAAATCAGGAAAGCATACAGGAAAATACTTATGTTCGGTTTAATAGCATGTATCTCCCCACAAGTTTAGAAAAAACGTATATAAAAAGTGGGACTATGAACTCACCTTAGCAGTCTGGATGGAAAACAAAATGAGATGAAGTTGATAAACGTCTCCGGACACGCTACCTGGTTCGTTTTGCCAAATTTCAGTAATCATTTTCAGATGATATATGTTCGTTTGTTCGTTTCGTTTCGTTATTTGGTTGTTGATTAAATATTGGAATGAGACAACATGAAGTCTCTTCAAAATAATATTTTATCTTATTATTCGTTCTTATGCTTTTATTTTGTTCGTTAAAGATAATCTTGCGTTCGTTCGATCGTCATTGAAATAAACATATTACGTTAGTAATTTTCATTAGGTTAGAAAATAGAAATAAAAATAATATTTATGAAAAGTTACACTTTAATCCCTAAGGTTTGGTCAAATGTTAGTTTAACCCTGAACTTTTAGAAAATGGCAACTTTCACCCTTTAGTTTCAAAAATGACCTTTTCTACCATTTTTATTCGTTATTGACAAAAATGACCCTTGATATAAAATATTTACAAAATCAGTCTAATAAAACTCTTATAACTTAAAAATAACTCGCATAAACTTAGTGGCAACACTAGAGTTTTGAGACCGAATAACTTTATGAGTAGTAAATCATTTTGCGAATTCTCTGCTCCTATGTATAGTAAGCTAGGTCGTCTTTTAATATGCCAAATTTCGTAATTTATGAAATTCATTTGATACTCGAAAAATAACTCTAAAGTCGATCTATCGAACAAGGTTTAAATAAAAATCTGGAAATTTGATTTATAGCCTAGCGATAGACCCATTTTTGAGACTCAATAACTTTTAACCACTCGATCATTTTATATGATTTTTCTTTCTAAAACATCTTTGCTAGGTCAACTTTAACAGGTTAAAAAGACAGAATTTTTAGAGGTCTCATAAGGGTCGAAATCTGGATCTAAACATGGGCATCTGATCGAATAAAACTGAAAACCTTAGTTCCTATTTTTAGCGATATAGGCAAGTTTTTAAGACTCGATATCTTAATGAAAACTCAATCATTTTTCGAAATTCTATTTTCATATTTTAGTTAGCTGGGTGGACTTTATTCTCACCAAAAATCAGATTTTATAAAGGTCTCTAGGTTGTTGATTTTTAAGTCCAAAGTCAGCCTTATGAGGCTGTTTTGGTTTGACTGAAACCAAAGAGTATACCCGATTGAGTTTTAACGTTTTTAACTTATTTCTAGTTTATTTTTAGAGTATAATATGATGTTATTAGGTATGTTAACTTGTTTTTAACATGTTTTATCAATTTTTGATTTGTTGTTACTATAATTCGAATAGTTTGGGTGTGTTAGTTCTATTGATCGATCATACAACAAAAGGGAAAAGGAAACTTAATTATTTTTTATCTTGTTTGCTATTAGATATCATGTATTAGTGTTTTTAAGGATAAATAACATAAATAAAACCGCATTAAATATAGAGTTGAAGACTTACTTAGGGTTTTGGGTTCGAGTAGGGTTTTATGAAATATGGATTGGTCGCTTTCTCCTCCTCTTCTATGACTCCTAGGGTTTTATTGGGAGTAATTTAGGGCTGTGATCAGTGGAAAATGAAGATGGGAGTTGTTTTGGTGTTTGGTTTGAATGAATGTGGGATGAAGGAGTGAAGTCTTAAGCTGCTATTTGTAGAGGGAAAATTAGGGTTTTCTAGGAAGTGATAAAGGGACAAGAAGCTGACAGAAACTGAAGAAGTTGCCACTTGGGAAGAGGAGGGAAAAAGGTGAGGTGTTCGATTAAAGGCCAAGAGGATTAGCTACTAAGGAGAAGGGTGAAGGCATGTGTTTATGGACTAGATAAGATGTATTTGATGAAGGTTATATTTATAAGTAAAATTTAGTTTGAATGTGGTTGTGTTCGAACCAGATTTTAGGAAGGGATTTCGAATGGGGCTTTGTGGAATTGTACCTTGTGCATTAGTGTGTTGTAATTGAGGTTTATGAATGTTAACTAAATTAGTTTAAGTGTTTGGTTAATTTTGAAAAATATTTAGAGTTATATATATATGTAGAATTCGGATTATATAAGAAAAATGGGTTGTGCTTAGAGAAGTTGTAACACATGCTTAATAGGGTTGTACTATGATTTAGGATGTGAGAAAAATATAGTTTTAATAATTTATTAAGTTATAAAAATTATATGTTAAGTTTTATTATGTTTAAAAGTAAATAAATGGGATTTTTAGTTCATGTGCATTAGGCACTTGTACATTGAGTTTAAAGACTTGTAAAAATATTTAATAAGTTTAAGAAAATTAATTTTTAAGAATTATGTATGTATGGTTTGTAAATCATGCTTTAAAATAAATATAATTAAGGTTTTATTAAGGATTTTGTAAATAAATGGTTTCATGCATAAAGGACTTGTACTCTAGCTTATATGACTTGTACATTTAATATTTTTGTGAAAATATTGTATAAATAATTTAGGTTTTATGAATTTAATACAAAAAATCATAGTTTTATGAATTTAGGGTTTTATCGGGAGTTAAAACGGAATTAGGGTTTCTGGTGCTTTGGTTACTTGTACATTAGCTCTAATGAGTTGTACTTTTATGTTTTAGGGTTTTGTTATTCATATTTGGTGTTATGATGAAATTAGGGTTTCTTAGAAACTCTATATAAATAATGAATATTTTGTTGGTACGTTCGTTAAGGAATTATCATAAAGTGATAAATGGTATTTTGTAATGTTTTCGTATAGATATGTTTATGAAATAAATATTAGGTTCGTTAGGTTGGTCTGTGTGGGAGCACGTTTATCAGGGATGTGAGTTACGTCACATGAGATAGGAGATACAATCAAATAAATAATAAAAAAAAATTATACGTGGAAAAAGGATAACTATTCTATAAAGTAGTTGGTTTAAATGGGAAATTTTACGAGTGGTTACACAGTACCACGCGGTACCACGATACCACTAATTTTAGTGGTGCCGTCTGTACCTTTAATTGTACCGTCCACTGTTTTGATAGAATTTGTGGGTTTGACAAATTTTACTTTTTTCATTTTAATTGTCGAAGCTTTATTTGGGTCAAATCCTAAGCCCGCTCCGGCATGTTCACTATACCTAACGTTTTCAAGCATATCATTAAGTGACGTTTTCCCTTTCTCAAACTTAATGATCCTTAAAGCATTTTCTTTGAGTTTTTCATTTTCTACTTGAAGACTGATGCATGACCTACATCCTACGTCTACTTCTTTATTTTTCTCAAGTCTTTTGACTTGATCCTTTAGTTTTAAAACTTGCACTTCGAGTTCATGCAATTTTCATTTTAGTGTTTTGTTTCTACCTGAAATTCTAGAACTTACTTCGCATAGTTTATTATATTCGTCATGTAATCTATTGTCATCTATTGACGAATTATCATCACTATAATAAGAAGAGTCGAAATGTACCTCATTCGAAGCCTGAGCCATTAGGCATGTTTCATCGTTGGGCTTCTTCTCTTCTTCTTCACCTCTATCACTCCAAGAGCCTCCTATGAAAGCTCTTTGGTTGTTGGTTTTCGGTGGTTTGGGACATTCTCCTATGAGGTGATTAGGATCTCCGCATCTAAAGCATTTCCTATCACTCGTTCCTTTCTTTTCAACTCGATTCTTTCGTAACGGCTTCTTATCATCACGAGGTTGCCTAACGAACCTACCCCTTCTCCTAAAGAACTTTTTAAAGTTTCTAACGGCTAACGCATACTCTTCATCTTCACTATCAGAATCCGAACATTCCTCATCACTAGACTCCTTTTTGGCTTTCAATGCTAGAGATCTAACTCTCTCGCTTTTGCCTTTGACTATATCGGAGTCTTTCTTGATTATCATCTCATGAACCTTCAAGTTTCCTATTAGTTCATCGAGAGATAATGTCGCCAAGTTGATCCGTCGCGAACACACTATTAAATAAATGCAGACAGCGGATACGCGTGAATAAATACAAATTACCCCTTTGTGAAAAATGATACTTGCAAAAACTCACGTTCGTGTGTAGTGTGAAACCAGATAAGTGATTATCCGGATCGTTTCTCGACGAGGTGTGAATGGGCAAACTGTGAAAAGCTTTGGATTAGAGTGATAGATGATTTAGATATGAGATTTTGCTTTTATTTATTCTAAATGAGAAACAAATTCTCAACGGATAATTAAAATTAACAAAATTATATTGAAAATGCGTAACAGGAAATCTAAAACGGGACTAAAAAGTGAAATATATGAAAATTAAAACCTAAAAGTGTAAAATTACTTAAAACTTATTTTAAAACTAAAATTATATTTTTAACACTTTTTATCTAATTATTATTAATTATTTATTATTTAATTACTTTTTAAAATATTTAAATTTATAATAAATACCAAATGAACAAAAAAAAATCTAAAACTTTTTCTATAAATATTATTAAGTGAAAAGAAGCTAAGAAAATTATAAAAATGAAAATTACTTAATTAAAAATTTAAAAAGATAAATTCTATTAAATAGAAGCTATCACTTATTTTCTATTTTGGTTTTTCTTAAGGCTAAAAATATGATTATATTTTTCCTGGATTCTATTTAATAAAAGAAAATTATGAAAATTAAAATTATATTTTTCTGATTATTATTCTATTTATTATGATTTAATTACTAATAGAAACTAATTAAAAAGATTAAAAATATCAAATGACTTAGGAAAAATCTGAAAAATTCAGGATAAGTCTAAATTAATATTTGAAAGCTAGGAAAATTAAAATCAAAAGTCTACTGACCCTAAATAAGCAGTTGGGTAGATAAGCAGTTGGGCAAATAAGCTAAAAATAAGCTAATAAGCTCAAAACTTCACCAAATGCTCAGAACAGGTGTAAACAACTTATATAAGCACAATACAACTGAAAAATACAAATAAGCACAAGAAATTAAGCTGATAAGAAGATGAGCAGTAGTAAAGCTTCAGCAGAAATAGCAGGAAAAGTGGCTAAATAGCAAGGCAGATTAAGCACACCAATAAGCTACTGAGATGCAAACTAATGGGGGCAAAAGCTAGCTAGTACTATTGAGTACTCTAAAATGCAAAAAGCCCTATCAGAAACACACCAATTGAAGTCCAATTAAGCACTAGTTCAGGTGAGTTTAAGAACTAAAAACTGAATCAGCAGAATCAGAAATTGAATCAGCAGAAATGGGAAAAGTGCAGGCCTATTTTAAGCTATGAAGTAAGCAGAAAAGTGGAATACCAGATGTTATTCTAAAAACTAGATTGGTGAACTACTTTGAAACCAAAAATCAGCCAGTGAGCTTAAAGGAATAAGCAGATATGCAGCTAAGAAAAAGCTCAAATCTGCTTATGTGTTCTGTGCTATGCAGTAGTTGTGCAGAAGTGCACACACCCAATTGATTCTAACTGGTCTTATGGATTATCACTATATGGACTCTAATGAACTCAGAAAAGGCAATGAAAGGGCCAAAATAAGCTTCAAGCTTAATTTGGCTTAATTGGACTTTTTGAGTTCTGAAATTTCCACAAGGTACTCAAAACTAGTATATCTATCTAAATAGCTTACTGAGATTGAGAAACAGCTTATTATGGCCAATTTAAGCTAGTACAAAGTTAGGATAATGGTAAATCTACAGTAACACTGAGTTTGACCAAATTGACTGCTTAAACCAAACACCCCTTAACAAAGGACTGTGGTGATTTTTGAACTAGAAAAAGCTTATTTAAGCTAAGATGTTGAACAATTATTGACTAATGACTTATTTTAACTATGTTGAGCAACTTTTAAAACAGAAATAAGTAGTACAATAAGCTATGCTATGTTTGACTATTTATGGCTTTTTTATGTTTTTAAAGTAAAATGAACAAAAGCTAATAAACTACTGAATACAACTGATGAAATACACTTAAGAACTATGAATAAGCAAGAACTTATGCAAATAAGCAGAAATTAAGCAGTGTAACAGTAAATTGCAAAGTTAAGTAAAATTTGATAAAGTAAGCTTACAACTGATTTGCTATTGGAACAAAGAACAAGGACCAAGAACACTTCTAGCTTGTTCACACAAGCTAGAAAACCCAAGAAAAGCTCTCCTGATTAGCTTTTTTACCCAGAAACAGCTTATTAGCTCCTCAGTTGACTTTCATTGACTTTCTTGAATCTTCAGGACTGAGCATGATTTATACTAACATAAGCTTATCAAAAGCTATTCAGAGCTTATGTAAGCTTATAGGAACAGCAAATAAGCTTTTCCAAATAACTTTTAACTTAATACGAATTACAATAGAACTTGAAATTGTAAAGTAACTGAAATTAAATGCAAGATGTATTTAAATTGGAACGAAATGACTGTAAATTGCTTATATTGATTACTGGAAGTGAAAATTACAATAAGTAAATGACTGGTAATAAAAGACGATTAACTAAAAATTAACTACTCTTTTTATTTCTATTACATTGACCTATATATACTAAAAACAACTGGGAAATCCCTTGTCGACATCTCTGATCACTTCTGCACCCTTGGATTGCTTCAAATTAATCCCAATCGTTCAAATGAAAATTTGCGCCAAAATTGAGATAGTGGATTCGAGCAGGTTTTTAGCAATTAATGCATTTTGTGGAGGTGGAGAAGAAGCTTTAAATGCTTCTTGTTTTGTTAGGTAAGTGGGATAGGAGGGGGTGGTATTGCAGGAAACTATGGGTGATGGTGGTTTTGGCGGGGTTGTGAGGAAGGGGAAGGGTTTGACCGAAGTCAAACCTGGTATTAAATACCGGGTTGGGTTTGGTTTAATAAAAGGGAGTTGGGCCATGGGTTGTGGATTGGGCTGGGTTGTTGTGTTGTGGATTGGGTTTATTAATAAGGGTTGGGTTAGGATTAGTTATAGTTGGGTTTTATTTTTAGTTTAGGGTCCGGTTGGATTTGTAGTATAATCACAAGGACCAACTTTGTAATTTCTGATTTGTGAAGGGGCTGAAATGGTAAGTTTCCAAAATTATCACAAGGACCAAAATTGCCATATGTGAATAACCCAAGGACCAAAAATGTAATTTTCCACTTTTTTAAAACTCCAGGGACCTTTTATGTCATTTTTTAAAGTTGAAGGACCTGTTTTGAAATTTCTTTAAAACTTTCATCCAAGGACCATAATTGTAAAAGTTAAATAGTTCAGGGACCTTGAATGATATTTTTAACACCAGGGACTATTTCTGCCAATTTGTGAAACTTCAGGGACTGAAAATGACAATTATGCAAACTTTGTTCGTTTTTCACTTGTTTTCAATCTTTTTGTTCCTGAATCATATAAAAACACATTTTATGATATTTTCTGTATTTTGAAGCATATCTGCACGTTTTTAAATATTTTTGCAGATAAAATGTGACAGAAATGATGAGTATTTAGACACTCATCAATCCCCCACACTAAACTATTGCTAGTCCCTAGCAATTATTTATGAAGATTTAATGGATTTTTCTCTTTACCAAAAGCCATTACTTCTGGAGTAGCCAATGTTTTAGTATGTGATACTTTGGTACAATGATAACCAAATGATTTTGAGCAAACCATCAGCTGTCAACGGATTTGATTTGTCTTTACCAAAAGCCGTTTGCTTCTGGACTAGCCAACTCTTAGATAAAATACAGTTCTTATCTTTGGTGAGCTGATTACCAATTATGGTTTTCCACTGCCTTTACCACAAGCCATAACCTTGCGGGCTAGCCAACTCTTCACTTATAAAGAAATGGTGAGTCGAAAACCATACAATTTTAGGCAAATTGTAAGCCATAAACGGATTTGATATATCTTTACCAAGAGCCGTTTGCTCTCGGATTAGCCAATCCTTAAGTGGGTTAGACATAGCGGACTGATAACCATTTATTGAGTTCTAAGTGAGAAAAAAAAATTTAAAATTTTGGCCAAAATGGGGGTACTAGATGGTACATTTGATCAAATTCGCTAGAATTCCCCCCCACACTTAGAACTGAATATTGCCCTCAATATTCAAAGTACCGGCTGTTAAACCAACACTTAGAACGTGAAAAGGAAATACTCTTTTTTTTTTTTTTTTTTTTTTTTTTTTTTTTTTTTTTTTGATGTAAATATTTACAACATGTGGGGCATCTCCCCCACACTTAGGTGAGACATGGGTGAAAACCCATATTTTGCTACTGTTTTTATTAACCGAGTCGCTAGCTTGACTCGACCCCGAATTCATTGGTTCATGGGGAAGTAAGTGGAAGAAACCATCTCCATCGGACTTTCATTAAAAATGTTTGGATAAACATTGAGTTTCTTGAAAGTTCCACACCGATGAGATAAATCCGGCATTTAAACCAATGTTAAATGGAAAATGCCGGGGTCAAAGGTAATATCCTCACTCCCAAATGAGTGAAAGATAGGGGAAATCACCGGGTAGGTGAAGGGAAGAAGAGAGATCTGAATAGTAATTAAGACAAGAACTTCCTCCTCAAGAATTACATATTCAAGTGGAAGAGGCAAGTCCTTAAACTTGATCTCAGGAATTTTATCAGTTTTCTCAACTGACTTGAATTCCTCATTATGAAGTTGTTTTGGTGGAAGAGGGGAAGATGAATCTTCGTTTAACAAGTTCTCTAGAAAAAGAATGTCCCCCTCAGGATCAAGATAGTTATCATCAACCTCATGCGGAAGTGAACTATCTAGAGCAAGAAAAGCATCGACCTCATCCCAAAAGGGATCACTTCCCTCAACCGAAGTGAGAGAAGGGGAAGAGTCGGCTATGATAAGTTGAGAAGATGTGGTGGGTTCCCCACTCACAGAATTATGAAAATAACCAATACTTTCTTGAGAGTACTCCTTTGAAGTAACATCAATGACATCGATTCGGTTAACCGATGCAGAATCATAATTTGAGGAGTACCTCGAAGTTTGATCATGGTTAAAGGTAACAGCTTCCTTATCCACACGCAAGGTGATCTCATGCTTAAATACATCAATAAGAGCATGTCCCTTTTTTAGGAATCCTCTTCCAAGAATGAGAGGAACCTTTTGATCTGCGTCGAATTCAACAACCACAAAGTCAGCTGGAAAATGGAACTTCCCTACTTTCACAAACACATCCTCGGCAATGCCGCATGGATGAGATATGGTTCGATCTGCAAGCTCAAGAGTCATGCAGGTAGGAGTAAGAGCCGGAAGAGAAAGTTTCTTCCATACTGAATGAGGCATCAGGTTGATGCTTGCACCAAGATCGGCCAAGGCATAGCATTCAACCATTCCCGGAAATACACAAGGTAGTAGAAACTTTCCAGGATCTCCAAGCTTCTCCGGAAGCTTTTTCAAGATAACTGCTGAGCAGTTCTCATTTAATGGAGTTTTAGCCATTTCAATCAGTTTTTCCTTGTTGCTTAACAAGTGTTTGATTATTGATGCAAACTTGGGCATCAGAATGATAGCATCCGCAAAGCTTTTGTCAAAATGTGTAAATTCTTAAGATTTGAAAGAATTTGTCCATTTGCTACTAGCCTTCTCACGGAGCTTTTGCTCATTTAAGCGCGATGGTAAGGAATATAAGGTTTGGATTTAGGGACAATGACTTCAGGAGTCCCAACAGATTCAAAGACAACTCCTGGTTTGGATTTATTTTTCGGGACAACCGGAGGATGGACTTGTGCTGTACTCTGTGGGCTTGGAATTTGCACTTTGTCCGTTGTATCCTTCGTCTCTTTTTCCATTTCAAACAACGGAGGAGGAATAGACCAGAGGGTCCCTCATAAGCAGCACCACTCCGAGTGGTGATAGCTTTGACGAAAGTGGTTTCTTCATCATCATCACTGTCATCAAGCACACTGACAGGAACAGCATTGAGCATATCGGAATAATATCTGGCTGTTCTTTGCTCACTAAGTTTGGTTGACAAACTTTTAACCGTAAATCGTGATAGAGTAGGATCTATTCTTGACGGTTGAGGAGCAATTGTGGGTGTAGAATTTTGGACAACCATAGGTTGGACGTATTTAGCACTTCCATTGTTAGTGGGAAGTACCGGGTCCTTTATCATCTTGAGTCCATCATGAGCTTTACCACTATGTGTAGTGACAGCTTTGAGTTCACCCCTTGGGTTGACAACAGTGTTACTTGGGAGACCTCCCGAGGTAGAAGGTGGATTGAGATGGTCCATGAGACTGGCAAACATATTCTTAACTTCGCTTTGAGAATGATCGATTTTGTTTGAAAGCTCAGTTCCTTGCTTGTGTATTGAGGACTGAAATTCATTCTTCAAATTAGAGATTTGATTTTGCATTGCCTTCATATTGGTCTCATTAACCTTGATGTAGCTATCAAGTTCATTCGAGAGAGGTCTTTGGGAATTAGGAGCTGAATACCCTTGATTACCCCTTTGGGGTGGGTATTGATTGTTCGGGGCATGATATTGATTCTGCGTGTTTTGCCCTCTTTGCTGATTAGGATTAATCCTATTTGGATTGTTAGGAGGAGGAAATCCGGGTGGTCCATGTTGATTGCTAGCACGGTAGTTTGTTTCCACTTGAGGATGGTATTGGCCACCTCCTTGATTGGAAGATACGGCTAAAGCTTTAACTTCAAATGCATTGCCATCGGTGGCAGTACAATTGTAGTAAGCGTGAGGACCACCACAAGTAACACAAACTTCTACCTTTTTGATTTCAGCAGTGTGAGAAGTTTGCAGAGCGGACTCTTTCTTTTGTTTGGAGAAAACCAAAGCTTGAATAACCTTCGTGAGTTCAGCAAGCTGAGTATCAGTACTAGACTGACTCACGGGAGATGAAGTAGAAGGACCAGCACTAGCCTGAGAATTATATGGTCTGGCTCGTGCAGTGCGGACCTTTGACTTATTTTCAATAAGTGCAATGGCTTCCTTAGTGGATTTTCTCAGAAAATTACCTCCAGCTGAGGCATTAAGAGAATCTTGGTCAGATGGGTTTAACCCATTGTAGAAATTGTCCATTTGCATCAAATCGGTGAAACCGTGATGAGGACATTTGCGGAAACAATTCTTTGAAACGATCCCATGCCTCTCCAAATGGTTCATCAAACCTTTGAGAGAATTTCATGATTTCATTTTTGAATACGTGGTTTTAGAAGGAGGAAAGAATTCATTCACGAATTTCTGAACCAAATCTTCCCATGTTGTTATCGATCGAGGGGGTTGTTTGTCAAGCCAAATCCGGGCTGCCCCATCGATGGAAAACGGGAAAAGAAGAAGTTTTATTGATTCCTCATGGACACTTTTGCATTTGATGGTAGATGTGATTTTATTGAACCATCTAATGTGATCTTGAGGATCGTCCCTGTCAAAACCATAGAATTGCCGCTGGGTTACCAGGTTTATCAACCCAGTTTTAAGCTCAAAATTCTCAGCCACGATGGCTGGAACAACAATGGCATCTCCGTACCCATTGGTGGGAGCTTGGAGAAGCTCATTCATAGGGCGGTCTTCTGCCATGATGATAGTGGTTATGAGATCAGTACGTATCTCGGGTACGACTGATGGAGCAGAACGTCTACGACGTCTTTGAGGTATGTTTCCAAGCTCACGGAAAGGGCTTGATGACCTAGAAGAACGAGTGCGCATGCACTTTTAGCAAAATTTTTCAATTAAAATCAAAATCGAGAAAAAACACAAGTGAACTTAAACCAACAATCAACAAGCGTACGGTAGCTCTCTAAAAGATAAACGCACAGAGTGGCGGAGAAGCAAAGGTGGGCAATTAATGCTCCTTAAAAACCCGATTCTTTTAGTCCGACAATTTAATGTCAAACTATCCTTAAACCTCCGTTATAGTTTGTTTATCAATCAAAGGTGAGCCGATATTCGCAAGTGATACAGAGGCAAGTTTTAATCTTTGGTTTGGGAACTTATTATGGCCGTACCCCCAGTTAGGTAGTACTCTGTCTTGGTTCTCGATGGTAATATTTTATTATTTGTTATTATTAAACAAAGAAAACGGAAAATGTTTTTGGTGTTTTATTTTTTATATGATATTATATATAGAAAAGGAAAGAAA